>JAQFVV010006251.1:2120245-2652305 GCA_028023455.1 Epiperipatus broadwayi | reverse complement strand
GTTCCTTCATTATTAAATGCATGATTAAGCTAGATTACCTCCTATCCACATTTGGAATCCATAACACATTTGAATCTAACACTTTTGGTTATGAGCTTCTCTATTATCTGACCAGTATAACTCAGTTTGAATGATGAAGGGTTCAGATGTCAGGATTAGCTGTTCATCTGGCCATATGTAACTCTTGAGATCACAGACAATCTGGATCCCTGAATCATACGGTTTTACAACAATACCCATGGCATTATTTTAATGTTGGGGCATTACTGCATATTATATTGGCTCTTTTCTAATCACAAATCATATTATCGTGACATTTGCTATTGTATCTCTTCAGTTCATCAGGTATCATCGTAGTGGCTTCCCCTCTTTGTTTACACCATGGATTTAGTGGATTTGTACCCATGATTCTTCTAGTCATCATCACTATTTCCAGTCTTCTACAATCCAGGATTGCTTCAAACTATGCATATTCCTGTTGAATATCTTTTATCTTTTCCATGGTGGTGTCTGAAGTTTGGTGGGTGATACCTGCATGGTGGTGAGGCCATAGTTGCTATATTTATGTGAACATTTTTCTTTGTAACTCTGATGCTCCTTCCGGCGTAGTCTCTTTCTCAGGACGGTTTGTGGTTTCTTGCCCCTCCTTCCTTGGCTGCTGATGCCACAGCTATCCTGGGCACTGCCCATGAGTCAACTCTTCTGCTCAGCTCAGATCGATGATCAGTCCCAATCTAACTTCATTCTTTCACCATGCTCTTTCAGGAAAACTGTGCTCAATATCAATCTCAATAATCTGGGTTGAATGAAGGTCCCAGATGTCAGGAGCTCTCAACTAGCCACCATGTCTTCCCTAAGAAAAGGGGTGTATAGGCTCTCCAGAATGGACATTTCTCTGGACCTCTATATTTAATCCTCACAATGGTGTCTCAATATGGATTCATTAGATACTTCTTTAAACTCATCAAGAGGTTAGATGAAGCAGTGAATCCATGATTAATCCTGCTGCAGCAGAATTTTACAATGCTTTATTCCAATTCTGCCTCTTCTGTCAGCCATTATTCTAATCTTAAGGCTTTTTACATATTCTATCAGTGCTTCATTACAGCTCCTTTGGCAGGTTTCTAATTTTTACGGAAATAGTTTCATAATTCCAGACATCTGGTTGGTTGTAGGACTTCATGACTAAAATAATTCTCTTTTTTAATTTCTTTACATAGGACACAATCTCTGCTTCTTTTTGTTTATACCGATATATTGCTGTTTTTATTTCTATCTCTTTTATCACAATTTGTCAATATATCACCTTCTCCTCTTAGTTACTTTAATTCATGTCTTTGTATCCATAACCCTCTGTATATGGTCATTTTAACTGCTTACTCTATTATTAGATATGGCAATCATGAAGTCTCTTTCTTTATTTTTAATATTTGATCATTTATCTACTTCAATTATTGCTCAAACTTTCGTTTCGATTACCTACTGCTTCATGATTTGTTTCTTATTAACTAGTTATATTGTTGCTTCATATCTGCCACATTGTTCTCTTTTTGTCATCTTCTTCTCATTATTTGTTATCATCTTCTCTTTGTTTATCTCTTCTGCATCATCTTCTTCTCATTGTTTATTATCTCTTCTCTTTCAATTATCTCTTTTGTTATCATTGTTTCTTTGTTCATCTCTTTTCTTGTGGTCTCTTTATATTCTCGTGCTTATGAGCCTTTTATGGACGTCTCCCCTGTTTTCTCTGATAAAATACTTCCCTTCGCTTTCGTTATCTTCTTTCAACAGGAAGAGATCATCTCTTTCATATTCATCATTTTTTTCTATTCGATGATCTGGTTATCATCAATATTTAATTCTAAGTTTATTGTATTTTTTATTACTTTGATCGCTTCTCTCATTCAGACCATGATTTCTGAAAATCCATCTTCTTTAAATTCCTGCTTTTATTCTCTTCTCTATTCATTTAATGTTCCATTTTTCTTATTTTATTTCCTCAGCCTTCTTGAATGAATCATGTCACTGCATCTATATGCCTGTTAATATCCACAGAATCATGATCACCTTAATACTATATGGAGAGTAGGCTACACAAGATAAAGGCCTCACATTAAGAGATAATATAACCAGGCCTCCAAACACACAGCTCTTTTATTCACTGGTGTATCTATTTCCTGATGAGCATGTTGCGAAGGAACTATCAGATGGCATTACCAATGCAGATGTTAATCTAACACAACAATGTTCCTGCTCATAGAATGCTAATATGGAGAACTAGGAAAAGCATCTAGCATTCTCAATGTTCCCAGTTTCCAAACAGTGCTCCCTAGGATTCCATCTCCTCACAAGCTTTTCTTCACTTAGGTCTAGTTATGCCAAATGTAGCTCAGGAAGAACACAGGGTCATCGAGATCAGTGCAATAGACAACTAAAGTGATACAGTAAAAACCAAAATAAGATTTGAACAACTGGGAACCAGGAGTAATTTATGCTGGTACATTCCAGTAACAGTGCTCTGTAAATCCCTCTAATATATTTCCTATGTGAGAGAAGAAGAGTAAAATAATACCATTTTCCAAATAAATTATTAAGCAATCCTTTTTCAGTTCAGAGTGATTAAGAAATTCACAGTACATTTCCAATGGGTGTCTGAAATCAAAACCCATTTTTCGGATACAGGTGAAAAGAAGATTACCAGAATACTGTTCAACAGATTGCTAAAACATCTTTCGAACATATTCTTCGGGGTTTTTTTAGAATGTTTTAAGCAGTACGCATATACCAAGTAATATAATACATATTTATTATTTCAAGTAATTTTTAAGTCACTCAGAATCATTAAGAAAAATAGATATCTATAAGATATTACTAAGTAAATGTTTCTACATTTATTCGGGAGGTTTTTAGAAGTATTTTAAATATTTTTATATATAATTATAAAATATTAGCATTCCAATAATAAATAATAGTGCGTGTTTTAATTAAATAACATGATTCGTTTCTTATGTGTTTTCAATTAAGAAAACAAAAAAAAAAAAAAACGTGTCAGCGCACGACTAAGTTAATATCTTCCCTATGAAATATTTTTTTTTTTTTGTTTTTTTTTTTGTTCTTATAAATTCATATATGTCAGAATATTCATGAAATTATTTACCTATCTTTATCATTTCTTCCTTCAAACTTCAAAGTAGCATGCTAAACTCCTACACACAAAACAAAAAATGTGTTGTATTTAAGCTGAAAACATTCATAATCATCCACTATGATATTCAGAAACGAACTAAGAATGAAAGAGGATCACCGAATTAACGGAGAAAGAAGAATGCCAGGATTATTCTTTCTATAGATTATGATTTCCATACAATTCTTTCCTCATCATTAATGGTGACCTTAAATATAATCTTTCAAGGGTTATGATGTTCAACTGTTAGTTAAATGGTGATAACGCCAATAAAAAGGTGAATTTTCATTTTTTCACTTTTCTTACAACGAATGACTGAATAAAGAGACCAAATGTTTCTTGCTCTCCATACCGCTGTGTGCATAATGTAGTTGATTGAATGACTCTTATTTTCTATATTATATTTGCCTTCTATATCATATTTATTTAGCTTCATTTAAAACAAGTGTGCCTGTTTACTAAAATTAGGGAAGGTAAGTAAGTTTTTAAAAATACATGCACATATTAAAGCTCAACATCTTGTTTCAATATCAATTATAATTCCATCATTACCTGGGATCTTTCTTTCTTAATGCAGTTGCTTGCATGTCTCACTTCTTCATTTAAAATTCTGGGCAATTCGGAAGATGTAATAAATATAAGGTAATTGTTCTCTATTACTATGTAATTCTTGATAAAATTATTCTTCCCAATTGTAATTATCATCTCTTTTTTAGTAATAAATTCCTTTTTTTTAACACCTAAAGATATAAATATTATATAATATAAATTTGTTTACTCTTGAGATTTTATTCCCTTGTACAGCTTTCCTTGTAATTTTACAGTTCCTGCTTTCTTATATCATTTTAATTGTTTTCCATATTTCATTATTTCAAATTTCAGATTCCATTCTTTTTGTGCATCATTTTTGTATATCTTCATATTCATTACCAATTAAATACATACCACCTAGTCCTCAGTATCATTTTATTGGTAAATTATACTTTTTCTACCTGTCTATTTTTTATTGAGTTTTAAAAAAATTATCAGTCATTTCATATTAATTTCTCAAATCTCAATGTTCAAAATAATAATACTTAAACAGTTGTAATTTCTAATTTAATACCTCATTAGAATCTGTGGGTGATTAGGAATATCAACTATGAAAAATATTTCATTATTTTCCAATAATTATCTCTCTCTGATTTTGCATTAACATATATGTTCCCATCTTACTAATCTATAGTCACTTCCTGCGTTAAATTTATTAAGAACATTACAACGTTGAAATATGTATTTTCTGTTAGATCAAATACAATCAATTCAGCTATACTTTTCATTTGGATACTGTATGTCCATTTCCTTTAAATATTTCTCAAAAATTAATAATACAAAGTTTTATTCTTTTCTGCGAACTCACAATTATATCTCCCTCTTTCATTTTTATTACATAACCAATGTATCTACAGTACTTTCGTCTTTGTTGTTTTACCAATTCTAACATTAAAATCTCCCACTAATTTTTAAATATAATGTTTACTCATTCAAAGCCTTTGTACAAACATATAAAAATATTCGCTATCCATCGTGTGAAACTTGTGAATATAAACCTGAATTATCTCGTCTGGTATTACCTATTATGTTGTACTCTTATTCTTGCCAATCTCGATACACCATCAATCTCCCACCATATTGTTTCTTCCACTTTTCATTTATAATAGATCTATTTCTGTATTTCTGTGTTTCTTAACCTTTATAATAAGTATATGTCCAATGTCATTTAATATCAGAAAGTTCTTCTAATTCTTGCAATCTTCCTTCACTTGAATTTGATGTTAAGTTAACAATTTCCCTAAAATAAAAGTTATTGATTGTCATCAAATGGAAAACCACTGGGTCACAATCAAGGATTATTAGCACCTCACCTTAATACTAACACTTCACCTTAATTTAGTGACTTTAACTATAAGAATAAGAAGGGATAATACTTATTTTTGTCTGTCATAATTCTATATATATATATATATATATATATATATATATATATATATATATATATATATATATATATATATATATATATATATATATATATATATATATTGTAACGATATATAAATATGTCGTTACATTAATTTAAAATAAAAAACTTGTAAGTTCGCATATAAAAATAAGTGTATTAAAAATAGAAGTAAAAAAAAAACTAAACGCTAAAATTAAAAATGTTTGTTATACGTATATACATTCGCACAGATGTTAAACTTTAAAAGTAGTTTTTTGATAAATAAAAAAAAAAGGTATTTGAATGTGTTTTTTATAAAAAAAAGATTTATAAAAGTATTTTTAAAATAAAAAACAGGTATTAATTAATTCCTGTAATCTATAAATGGAAATGATTGTTTGTTAATTGTTTAAAAACTGTTTAATTAAAAAGTCAGATGGAAAGGTAGATAAGAGAAGAAAGGAATTTAGCTTGACAAATGGAAGCACTGGGCCTTGGCTCGGACCAGAACGGAAAAACAGAGCAGTGACGTTTTGTTCAGTGAATCCTGGTGGATAATATAAAAGAGAAAAAAATATTGGCAAAGAGAGCTTGCTTTTTCCAACTTGATTTTGGTGGGTCTGGAGGCAAGACGCACTTGCCGTCCTCCCTCACTGATTTAAAAATGCAAAGACTGTGATACCAGGACAGGACCAGCAACTGCCACCTCCAAAACATCAGACCGGTCTTCCAGGAAAGTCTGCGTGGGAATTGCCAACGGGACATGGACTTCTCTACCGTAAGCAATAGAAATGAACAATTGTTGAAAAACTGAACATTAATTAAGAACTTTAAAGATTGATAAATTTAATTTTATAAAAAGGAACTGTTCTCTGACTTATGTGTCAACTAAATTTATAATGTGGAATTTTATATATATGCATGCGTTTGATAAAAAAAATCATTTCCATTTGTTAGTTATTGTATTAATATTTATTGTTAAATTTTAAATGGTTAAATTTAAAGTTGGTTATAGACGCTTGCATGGATTTGTTTGCGGTTAATTATATTTTGGTTTTCATATTTGATCAAAATATATAGACATTCGATAAATAATGATACCTTACGGTGAGTATCGAAATGTATTTATTCGGATGTCTTTTAAGTTATTGGTGACAACGCAAGTATCTTACGGTTGAATACTATTGGGTTACTTATAAGTTTCCCTCTGCGATTGTCGGTATCAATAATTTTGTATTTTGATCGTTTATGTTTATTTGAAATGTTTTTGACCGTGGAATCTGTGTAATCGATCTATACCCAACATTGTGTTAAATAAATCTGTTGCGAACGTATATAAATGTTAAAATTAAGTCGGGCGTGAATGGCTATATGGATTTGTAAAGTTATATTAAGGGAGGGTTAAATAGGGATAGAATGTTTTCTTTTCAAATGCCGATCCACGTAGTCTATTCATACTTGACAATCTAAATAAAACAAAATTAAAATCATTGAAATTTATATAAATGTAAAATTAAAGCATAATAAGAATATAAAACCTAAATGTTAAACTTCTTCCTCGGGTTTAGTATTATTTTATATATGCGTAAATAAATATTTTTATGTGTTAATTTCTGGCAGTGGCTTTTATTATTTTTTTTTTATATGTATATCTAAATTTATAGATTTTTTTTTTATCTCAGCGTCTCCACTGAGCTAGTGACAATGGGCTAACGATCTAAATATGTAAATAAAGTGGAATCCTAACAGCGCGTATCTGCCTACTTTATAAATTTTCTAGGCTCAAATGCCTAGATGGCGCCCTTTGGTAGTGCGGTGCGGTGCGATGCGATCTACCACTTCGTTTGGATCGTTAAAATGGCGTCCCAAGTGTGGCCTTACCTCAGAAATTGACCCTGAGAAGGGGAATTGATGCTGAAATTTCCTATCTTAAATAAACACGAGTGCCCTGAGAATTTTAAATGGGAATCATGCCCGTAAATTTTTTCGGAAAATTATATAGATATATGTTTTGTATTAAAGTAAAGTTATAGTTTAAATTTTGTGTAAAAAGGTACTGCCAGTAAGAAAAATTGCGCATATGTAAAGAGAAATACGAGGAATAAAAAAAGTAATAAATAAAACGTAATTAATAAATATAAATCATAATTTTTTTTTTTTAAAAAAAGTCTTGTGTAAAATTTAATCGTTTAACTTGCCTAAATAATATTTAAAGGTAGGAGAAACGAAACTTGGAAGGGAGGGGGCAGAAATTTAGCTGGTACTAAGGAATCATCAGTCAACTTTTGAAATTTCATATATAACAAATTTGTATAACGTAATTACTAACACTAAGTAAATTCTATTTTTTTTTTTTTAATGTTTTTATTTTTTTTGAGGAAGTTTACTGATATGTAACGATATATAAATATGTCGTTACATTAATTTAAAATAAAAAACTTGTAAGTTCGCATATAAAAATAAGTGTATTAAAAATAGAAGTAAAAAAAAAAACTAAACGCTAAAATTAAAAATGTTTGTTATACGTATATACATTCGCACAGATGTTAAACTTTAAAAGTAGTTTTTTGATAAATAAAAAAAAAAAGGTATTTGAATGTGTTTTTTATAAAAAAAAGATTTATAAAAGTATTTTTAAAATAAAAAACAGGTATTAATTAATTCCTGTAATCTATAAATGGAAATGATTGTTTGTTAATTGTTTAAAAACTGTTTAATTAAAAAGTCAGATGGAAAGGTAGATAAGAGAAGAAAGGAATTTAGCTTGACAAATGGAAGCACTGGGCCTTGGCTCGGACCAGAACGGAAAAACAGAGCAGTGACGTTTTGTTCAGTGAATCCTGGTGGATAATATAAAAGAGAAAAAAATATTGGCAAAGAGAGCTTGCTTTTTTCCAACTTGATTTTGGTGGGTCTGGAGGCAAGACGCACTTGCCGTCCTCCCTCACTGATTTAAAAATGCAAAGACTGTGATACCAGGACAGGACCAGCAACTGCCACCTCCAAAACATCAGACCGGTCTTCCAGGAAAGTCTGCGTGGGAATTGCCAACGGGACATGGACTTCTCTACCGTAAGCAATAGAAATGAACAATTGTTGAAAAACTGAACATTAATTAAGAACTTTAAAGATTGATAAATTTAATTTTATAAAAAGGAACTGTTCTCTGACTTATGTGTCAACTAAATTTATAATGTGGAATTTTATATATATGCATGCGTTTGATAAAAAAAAATCATTTCCATTTGTTAGTTATTGTATTAATATTTATTGTTAAATTTTAAATGGTTAAATTTAAAGTTGGTTATAGACGCTTGCATGGATTTGTTTGCGGTTAATTATATTTTGGTTTTCATATTTGATCAAAATATATAGACATTCGATAAATAATGATACCTTACGGTGAGTATCGAAATGTATTTATTCGGATGTCTTTTAAGTTATTGGTGACAACGCAAGTATCTTACGGTTGAATACTATTGGGTTACTTATAAGTTTCCCTCTGCGATTGTCGGTATCAATAATTTTGTATTTTGATCGTTTATGTTTATTTGAAATGTTTTTGACCGTGGAATCTGTGTAATCGATCTATACCCAACATTGTGTTAAATAAATCTGTTGCGAACGTATATAAATGTTAAAATTAAGTCGGGCGTGAATGGCTATATGGATTTGTAAAGTTATATTAAGGGAGGGTTAAATAGGGATAGAATGTTTTCTTTTCAAATGCCGATCCACGTAGTCTATTCATACTTGACAATCTAAATAAAACAAAATTAAAATCATTGAAATTTATATAAATGTAAAATTAAAGCATAATAAGAATATAAAACCTAAATGTTAAACTTCTTCCTCGGGTTTAGTATTATTTTATATATGCGTAAATAAATATTTTTATGTGTTAATTTCTGGCAGTGGCTTTTATTATTTTTTTTATATGTATATCTAAATTTATAGATTTTTTTTTTTTATCTCAGCGTCTCCACTGAGCTAGTGACAATGGGCTAACGATCTAAATATGTAAATAAAGTGGAATCCTAACAGCGCGTATCTGCCTACTTTATAAATTTTCTAGGCTCAAATGCCTAGATGGCGCCCTTTGGTAGTGCGGTGCGGTGCGATGCGATCTACCACTTCGTTTGGATCGTTAAAATGGCGTCCCAAGTGTGGCCTTACCTCAGAAATTGACCCTGAGAAGGGGAATTGATGCTGAAATTTCCGATCTTAAATAAACACGAGTGCCCTGAGAATTTTAAATGGGAATCATGCCCGTAAATTTTTTCGGAAAATTATATAGATATATGTTTTGTATTAAAGTAAAGTTATAGTTTAAATTTTGTGTAAAAAGGTACTGCCAGTAAGAAAAATTGCGCATATGTAAAGAGAAATACGAGGAATAAAAAAAGTAATAAATAAAACGTAATTAATAAATATAAATCATAATTTTTTTTTAAAAAAAGTCTTGTGTAAAATTTAATCGTTTAACTTGCCTAAATAATATTTAAAGGTAGGAGAAACGAAACTTGGAAGGGAGGGGGCAGAAATTTAGCTGGTACTAAGGAATCATCAGTCAACTTTTGAAATTTCATATATAACAAATTTGTATAACGTAATTACTAACACTAAGTAAATTCTATTTTTTTTTTTTTTTAATGTTTTTATTTTTTTTGAGGAAGTTTACTGATATGTAACGATATATAAATATGTCGTTACATTAATTTAAAATAAAAAACTTGTAAGTTCGCATATAAAAATAAGTGTATTAAAAATAGAAGTAAAAAAAAAAACTAAACGCTAAAATTAAAAATGTTTGTTATACGTATATACATTCGCACAGATGTTAAACTTTAAAAGTAGTTTTTTGATAAATAAAAAAAAAAGGTATTTGAATGTGTTTTTATAAAAAAAAGATTTATAAAAGTATTTTTAAAATAAAAAACAGGTATTAATTAATTCCTGTAATCTATAAATGGAAATGATTGTTTGTTAATTGTTTAAAAACTGTTTAATTAAAAAGTCAGATGGAAAGGTAGATAAGAGAAGAAAGGAATTTAGCTTGACAAATGGAAGCACTGGGCCTTGGCTCGGACCAGAACGGAAAAACAGAGCAGTGACGTTTTGTTCAGTGAATCCTGGTGGATAATATAAAAGAGAAAAAAATATTGGCAAAGAGAGCTTGCTTTTTCCAACTTGATTTTGGTGGGTCTGGAGGCAAGACGCACTTGCCGTCCTCCCTCACTGATTTAAAAATGCAAAGACTGTGATACCAGGACAGGACCAGCAACTGCCACCTCCAAAACATCAGACCGGTCTTCCAGGAAAGTCTGCGTGGGAATTGCCAACGGGACATGGACTTCTCTACCGTAAGCAATAGAAATGAACAATTGTTGAAAAACTGAACATTAATTAAGAACTTTAAAGATTGATAAATTTAATTTTATAAAAAGGAACTGTTCTCTGACTTATGTGTCAACTAAATTTATAATGTGGAATTTTATATATATGCATGCGTTTGATAAAAAAAAATCATTTCCATTTGTTAGTTATTGTATTAATATTTATTGTTAAATTTTAAATGGTTAAATTTAAAGTTGGTTATAGACGCTTGCATGGATTTGTTTGCGGTTAATTATATTTTGGTTTTCATATTTGATCAAAATATATAGACATTCGATAAATAATGATACCTTACGGTGAGTATCGAAATGTATTTATTCGGATGTCTTTTAAGTTATTGGTGACAACGCAAGTATCTTACGGTTGAATACTATTGGGTTACTTATAAGTTTCCCTCTGCGATTGTCGGTATCAATAATTTTGTATTTTGATCGTTT
This sequence comes from Epiperipatus broadwayi, assembly GCA_028023455.1. Classification (NCBI taxonomy): domain Eukaryota; kingdom Metazoa; phylum Onychophora; class Udeonychophora; order Euonychophora; family Peripatidae; genus Epiperipatus; species Epiperipatus broadwayi. The sequence continues at coordinate 2,641,306 of JAQFVV010006251.1, read as the reverse complement.
ATGTTTATTTGAAATGTTTTTGACCGTGGAATCTGTGTAATCGATCTATACCCAACATTGTGTTAAATAAATCTGTTGCGAACGTATATAAATGTTAAAATTAAGTCGGGCGTGAATGGCTATATGGATTTGTAAAGTTATATTAAGGGAGGGTTAAATAGGGATAGAATGTTTTCTTTTCAAATGCCGATCCACGTAGTCTATTCATACTTGACAATCTAAATAAAACAAAATTAAAATCATTAAAATTTATATAAATGTAAAATTAAAGCATAATAAGAATATAAAACCTAAATGTTAAACTTCTTCCTCGGGTTTAGTATTATTTTATATATGCGTAAATAAATATTTTTATGTGTTAATTTCTGGCAGTGGCTTTTATTATTTTTTTTATATGTATATCTAAATTTATAGATTTTTTTTTTTATCTCAGCGTCTCCACTGAGCTAGTGACAATGGGCTAACGATCTAAATATGTAAATAAAGTGGAATCCTAACAGCGCGTATCTGCCTACTTTATAAATTTTCTAGGCTCAAATGCCTAGATGGCGCCCTTTGGTAGTGCGGTGCGGTGCGATGCGATCTACCACTTCGTTTGGATCGTTGGGCGCCATTGTAACGGGTGTGGTCGTATACCGTATACTTACTTGTTCTTATCTTAAATAAAAAATATCTATTTTTTTCTTTATGAAGCCAAATAGTGATAAGAAAATTCGTATTTCTCTCACAGCATATTTATGGACGTCAATCATTGACTCCAAGCGCCAAACTTACTTTTTACATAAGTATTACGCTGGAAGAGAAGAATACGATAGTAATAGGGCCTCTCCACTAGCTCAGTACTCAGGGCGGGTGGCTAATAAACCGTAGGAAAATGTACGGGAGAAACTCTATGCAACCAACAACGAAACTCGGATCAATCGTCTAAATTTATGAACTATATTCCGTGAGTCAAATAATAAAACACACATATGCAATATACTTTAAAATAACATACCTTTTATTATAATATTTTCTGTTTTTAAATAAAAATATATTGCCCGCACCCTTTAACGTTTACATAACCCAATAAAACCTATATATGTATTCTGTGTGGATTTTCAATAGAATAAGAAAAACGAACGTATACACAGATAAAAATCTAATCAGCTGTATTTAAAATGGCCTTATCTTAAAAAAAAATATAAGTCTCTTGCCTTTGTTCGTTCTCCTTGAGGGTTTCAGAAAACGTAATAATATTTGGAAAATAAAATATCTTAAGTTCATATTACCTGCAGTTTTGTCCGATGTGATCCCCGGGGATATCAAAATAAGAAGAAAAACACATGAAATTCGAAGCAAAACGTACGAGACAGTTCATCACGCTTCAGTTCATTCCGAGTCGGATCGATTCACTTGCGAAAAGTTGATAGGTCTCCGGTAGATGTTCTCCGGTCACTGCCGCATGGCCTCTTCGGGGCAAGGTCCAGAAACCCCAGCACGCTTAAGCCTTTACCCCACTGTACTCATATTCGGCCGTAGCCTTAGCTATTCTTCTTCAATATATATAAAAAAATAAAAATATTTCTCTTTTTTCTTTCCTCTTTGAAGACCAAAAATAAACTGACACTAGTTTAAAAAAAAAAACTACATCTCCCTCTCCCTGTCACTTTTTCCTTTTTCTTTTGTTTTCGCAAACACAGTCCGTCCCCTTCTTCCCCACCACGTGGTATAGATGGCCAGTTAGGCTAATAAGCAGAAAGAAAACTTTTCGCACCTTCGGACATTTTGGCAATTAACATTCCGGAAACTTTTACTTCAACCTTCTTTTTAATTTTCATTCAAATTCTCCAGATAAGATTTTCGATGTTTAATATTTTCTTTTTTTTTTCTTTTACTTACAATAATCTCTTATCTTGGATCCAAAATGTATTCATACGTCTCGTTTCTAAAATTGTCTATCCACACCGTAAATACATACATATGTCACTTTTACAAAAACAAAACGCAAAAATTCCCCCCACCCCCCTCTTTTTCTTACTTTAATAAAATCTTAAACATTTTCTCCCACTAACAAAATAAATACTAAAACGAATTAAAATCAAAATTATATGAAACTAATTTTAAAACTATATAACATATGTGTGCGCCTTTCTACCTTGTAACTAGGGTTTAAACCCGACTAGTTACAATATATACTTTCATTTTAATTGATTTTATTAAAAAATAAAGTTGTTGATTATATAAATAAAATAAGTGCTACATGCATATAAAATCATAATTTAAAAATAGGAATATAATGGGATTATATATATAACTACAGTTTAAATATATGTACAAAAATAATCATTACATTTTATATGTCTGTGTGTCTGTACATGCTCGCATATTTACATGTAAGAAAAATCACTCAATTTAAATTTTGTTTAAAAGAGATTAATTTTAGTTTGTTAAAAATATAAAATATTTATTAAGTCAATTTAAAAATGTTTAGATTAGATATCTGAAAGATTTGAAATGTTATAGTTATAAAAATCTTTGTAAAAAATGGTTATGACTTACAACTTTTGTTTTAAAAATCTTAACTTTAATATATTGAGAGCAGAAACTGTAACAACCTTCCTGAATAAACCCAGAAACCCCAGTGCATGGTGGAGAATATTATGTAACCTAGACATCATGTGATTATCAGTATAAAAGAAAAGTTTTAGAAAAATCAGACAGTCTTGAAAATTTTTTATTGCTTGTAGGATCTCAACCAGTCCTAACTCTTAAATAGTCATTTTGTTTTTCATAAACCCGAGAACAGGCTGAAATTTAAGACTGGGCAGATGCTTGTTGAGCATCTGATTTCTATCATCATTCCAGAGAAGATATAAACTACAACAAAATAACCACTGATTTAATTTATAAAATTTTTGTTTCAAAAAATCTCATTTGTTATAGTCAACTGCAAATATAAAATAGAAAAATTGATGATATATTATTAACAAATCATTGGATTTTCCTTCAATTGAATAATAATGATTAATAGCTGATGTATTTGAAAGAATTATATTTCTAAATTTAAAATAAGTTGCTAAATGTATTTTTCCATAAGCTATTATAAAAATGATTAGTCTCTTCACTACACTTGAGGATATTGTAAGTTTCAAGAAAATTGACTAGTCTCACTTTCAGTTATAAAAGAAAATACATTTGGATAATAGTATTTTGAAAAGTCAAAAATGCTTCATACAAACTTGCTGCTATAGAAACAAATTTTGAATTTAAAAATTAAATATCATTCTTACTAATGGATAAGGAAAGTGATATGATCATAAATATTAATCTAATGCATTAAAAATTAAGATGAATGAATATTTTTATACTTTGAATGAATAAAGCTCTGAACTCCAAATTTTTTGGATAAAGTAAAAATCTGCTAAAGAAATTGAAGTTGCTAACTACAATAAAACTATGAAAATTTGTTTAATAGTGAAAATAATTTATTAGGGATCATGCTCTAAACCACCCACCTCTTTAAGTCACTTTGTAAAGATTTTGAAAGTGAGCATTCAATTTTGATTTTCCACATGAAAGTCTGCTGGCGGTCATATGGGGAAGGTTTAATGCACACGCCTTCAAACTGTGAGAAGTCAAAACTTTTCTGAAGGAAGGTGATTATGAGCTGCCTGGAGAAATGGAATCACAAGAATTCAACCAAATGCTAGCCTATTTAAGTGATATTTTTATCTGTGTGAATGACCTGAGTGTATATATTCAAAAGAAAAATGTAAACATATTGAAATGCTGGGAAAAGTTAAATATTTTCCAAGAAAAGTTACATCTTTGTTATCCATAAGGTAAAAAAGATAACCTTTCAAATTTTCCAACTCTTCAAGAAAAGAAATGATCGATGATGATGAATCTCCAATTGCAAGTGTGTGTAAAAAAACTGTTGATCATTTGTAGATACTATTAAAGTATTAAAGTCATTTTGGTGAATATTTTGGAGAACTGGAAATTTCTAAAAAGTGGATTGAAATCCATACTCCTTCAATTTGGATAATATGTCAAATGATGAAGAGTGGAAGGAAGATCTTTTTGAATTGTGTACAAAGCATGTTGTTAAAATGCAGTTTGAAAACAAAACTTTGGAACAATGTTGGTGTTAGGCAATGGACATGTTTTCACAACTTTGTGAAAAAGCATTAACTGTGCTCATTCTATTCACAATGATATACTTAAAACAGGCAAAACTCTCCATGCAGTAGTGCCACTCCAGCCAGAGTAATCAATGAATGCCAGAAGGCTTGTGCATAAAACCCCCATCTAGTTTCTACTCATCCAATATCCCCAGACTAGTTTTTAGCTTGTGGCCTTAGTCAGTGAGGAACCTTGGATCTGAAAGCACTGATTACTCTGGCTGGCACTGAGTGGCACTGCTGTATGGAGAGTTTTTCCTGTTTTAATAACAGTTATGTGCAAGCATAAGAAATGGTGGTCATGTGATTTTAGTGATGACATACTTATGTAAATCTGAATTTAGTGTTCTTTTATCAATAAAGACAAAATCTAGAAATTGCTTGAGTGCACAGGTAAACATGCAGATTGCTATCAGCAATAAAGTGCTACATTTTGAAAAACTTTCATGCAATAAACATGAACAAAAAAGTCATTAAATTTAAATTGGCTTATAAATATTTGAATATTAGTTATAAGTGTTTTTAAGAAATTTCATGCATAGATTAAAATTTAATTTTTTTGTAAGGTTTATGCAACTTTTAATTTGTTGTAATATTTTTTTCTTTTCTGTATGTTTTATTTTTGTTTATATATTATTAAAAATAGATTATACACTTTCACTTTTATTCTTGAATAAATTATTATTTTAAGGAATATGAGAACATACTAAAAATTTTAGGGGTGCAGCATAAAAAAGGTTGGGAATCCCTGCTCTATAGAATAAAAAAGTAGCTTTAAATATGTGGTGACCTATTTAAAAATTGTTTATCTTTTGAGTAATCACACATTTTAATATTTCTATCATCATTTCAAATTTTCTTTAAAAAAATAAATAATATTAAGTTTTCACTTAAATTACAAAATGTCTATCATCGTTCGATTTACAAAGACAAAAAATACATACCACCTCCTATTAACTTAGCAATAGTATCAGGGGGTATTTCTTCCCAACCAGGCTGAATCATACCACCATTTGGATAATGGTCAACATGACCAGTATCTGCAGTACCCATTACACCAATATTGACATGAACTATTTGCACAAAGTCTGCATCACTAGCATCCAATCATTTGCTAAGTTCAGCTTTTTCAAAACAAGGACCAGCTGGATCACTTGCTAAATATATAATAATAATAATCATCATCATCATCATCATCATCATCATCATAATAATAATAATAATAATAATAATAATAATAATAATAATAATAATAATAATAATAATAATAATAATAATAATAATAATAATAATAATAATAATAATAATAATAATAATAATAAAAGCAGCAGCAGTAGCAGAAGCAGCAGTAGTAGTAGTAGTGGTGGTGGTGGTAGTAGTAGTAGTAATAGTAGTGTTAGTAGTAGTGTTAGTAGTATTAGTATAGTAGTAGTAGCAGTTGTAGTCATAGTGGTAGTAGTAGTAGTAGTAATAGTAATAAAATATACATGTTTATAAAAGCGGTCTGTCAGAAGACATATAGAAAAAATGGAGCAAAATAGAACAACACAAAGAATTTGTGTTCAATTAGAAATACATTCAGATAAACATTTTAATGAGAACAAACTTAAAATCTCCACTGTATACTTTTTGTTCTGTTATAATTTAGTTCAGTGATAGAATGATTTATCCAAAGCCAACAGTTCATGAGTGATTCTGTGTTGAGCAAGAAAAATAAAAAATACATTGCGTATATAAATGAACCTTAAATTAAATTGTTAAATAGTCTATCAGCATGAAAGTTCTTGAACATCATATCATCTCTCTCCCACTAACTTAACCAAACAATTCCTTTATTTAAAATGCAATTTTAATCATTTTTAGGACAGAATGGAAGTACATGCTTTTAAGATCATCTGAATATCTTTGATATTTCTAGTACAATACTGGTATTATTTACATGTCTTTTCAGTTTATTATTTAAATCTTTATCTTTTATATAAAATTGTTGTTAATTTATCAAAAATACTAAATTAATCATTGTTTTAAAAATCTTAAAAAGAACAAGACTGATTACTAAAGAAAAATATATGCCATCTCAAATCCTTTGATATATCATATTTCTTTATTTAAAATTTTAATGCAAATTAAACAATCTCATTAAAATGTCATCATCATGACCTATTTTTTCTCTCTTTCTAGAGAGAGAGAAAGAGAGAAAAATTATGTTCATTCATTTTAGCCAGAGGATCAACTAAGTGTTAAACAGAAATTGCTAGATTAAATTTAGTAAAAGATTTACATAAATGAAATTATGAGATAAGATTGAAGACAATTTAATAAGAATATAATTGTTTAATTTTATGAGAGGGAGCTATAAAATATAATGATTCCTTTTTTATATAATTATATTTTTTATATACTGTATATTTCATTTTGAAAAAAAAAATAAAAAAGGATTAAAATATTTATCTCTGAATGAAATTATGTGACAAGTTGTTTACCAATTAGAGAATAAGTAGAATAATTTTTGAAAACAAGAAAGAAATAAGATCTTTATCCCTTATGAAATTAAGTCTTACATTAAAAATGTTTATTCACTAATGTATAAATATATTTTTAAAAAAAAACAGATAATAACCTTTATTTGTAAAAAATAAATAAATTAATTGGTCAAAGCTTAATGCAGTGATTTTTGAGGTAGTCATATAATTGGACTGAAGATTGATGCCAGTGTTGTTTTTAAAAAGAAAAAGAATGTGTGGCTCATAGAATTCAGCAGAAATCAGCACTGATGAGTTTAAAAGCTTAGCTTAGAAGTCCGATGCTAAATTGATCTCACTCTTACTTTTAAAAAGAAAAAGAGTTTGTGAATCATAGAATTTAGGAGAATTCAGCACTGATGAATTCAGCAGTTATAAACTTAGCTTAGAAGTCCGATGCCAAATTGATCTAACTCCTAATTTTTTAAAAAATGATGTTTGCAAAACAATGTAATATTATGGTATTTATAATAACCACATTAAGCTCTTGCTAATTATTTATTATTATTGATCCAGTTATATAACCAATTTCACTAAAAGCAATGTATGAAAGGATAATATACCTAGGAAAAATATTCAAAATGCCTTATGTATTGATCATCCATAATCACTGTTTCCCAACTTATGTTAACCTGAAATAAAACTAATTGTTAAATTAAAGTTAAGCTGAACTTGAAAAATAATTGTCAAGTTCAAAATCTGGTGCTATAAAAGAAAAAGTAAAAGAAGATAACAGTAACTATGAAAAAGCTATATAAAAAAAACAGAACCAAAAAATTGAATTAAACTACTAAGAAGAGACACTATTAGTAAACTTCAAAAGAAAGAATTCAAAGATAAGATATTGTAGTATGCACAATTACATTTATAAATGCTACTTTATAAAGAAATAAATAGTTGAACATATTGAATACTTTTTAATAGTAGGGGGAAATCCTGATTTCCTAAAAAAAAAAGGAAAGGAAAATTTAAATTAATTTCTTTTTTATTGCCAAATATTTTTACTAATTATGTTTTCCTGCTGAGGTTTGTGATGATCGTATTTTAGTTCTATTTATATATTGGACTATTTCCATCATCTAATATGAGTATTGAATGTCTTTAGACAAATTTAATTTTATTTGAATATTTCAAATACATTCAACTGTTAGTAATAGCACACAGGTTATTACATGCACAATGTTTTGAGAGGTAGTATCTTCCCCGCTTCTTCAGGTGTTGCTGGCCTGATCAATGTGAGTACTAGTATGTTTGGATCCTTAAATTCTTGAGTACTGAATTTTAAAACAATGCTCTAACCAACTGAGCCATCATAACTGTTACCTTTGGCAAGATGGTTCAGTTGGTTAGAGCATTACCTTAAAAGTCAATACTCAAGAATCTAAGGGTCCAGGTTTGATTCTCGTGCAAGTACTATCACTAGTCATAGCAATACCTGAAGAAGAGGGGAGAATAATACCTCTCAAAACATAGTGCATATATTAACCTGTGTGCTATTACTAATAGTTGATGGCATTTGGAATATTTAAATAAAAGTTAAATTTTTCTAAAGACATTCAATACTCATATTAGATGTTGGAAGTAGTCCAGTATATAAATACAATTTTTACCAATTGATTGTTGTAATGAAATTACTCATTTATATTAAAATTTAATCAATTAAAAAGAATCAGAAGAGAATAATATTTATATATATTATACAAAATTATATGTGTGTTGCAAGGAAAAATTTGGTCAATATGCATCAATTTTGACTTTGTCAGATTATCATTTTCTAAAGGTTTTATTCTTTTATTTATTAGTTAAATTTATTAAATAATTGTCTAAAATAATAATAATTGTTCAAATTATTTTTTTCTGTTATCTTTAATTTTGTAGCTATTCGTTCTGTGAATTACCTATGGGTATGACTGATTTCATCATACAGTTATGCTTTAAAGAAAATGAAATTATTTAAAAATAGAATAAATTAAATATGTATTTTCAATTGTTCACAGTTACCTTGGTTTTTGCAATTCCAAAGCTAACAGAGATTTAATAGTGTTTTTCCTGAAGGTTTGTGACAATGGTATTTTAGATGATGATAATATGCTGGACAATTTTCTCATCTATCACTAAATGTTGAATGTCTAGAAAATTTTAAACTTTATCTAAACATTTTCAAATACAAACAACTGTTAGTAATAACACACAAAGAAAACACAGGCTAATAGATTAACCAATATTTTAAGTTGTATTCTCCATCCTCCTTAACAATGGACAAACATAAATTTGTCCATAATGTTGTTTTCAGTAATTAATATTGGTTTCAACACAATTGAAATAAAACAATTATATATATATATATATATATATATATGTGTGTGTGTGTGTGTGTGTAGTTTTATTTCAATTGTGTAGGAACCATTATCCATCCTCCTTAAATATTTCTAGCCTAACTAGTGACAATTCTAGCATAAGAGTTAAACTTACATCTTTGGATTCTTGAATATCAAATTATAAGGCATACTATAATCAACTGAGCTATTCTGTCAAAGTTAACAGAGTGGAAATTTTTCATATACTTATTTATGAAGATCAGTTCAAATCCTCCTGTTTTCTTTTTTTAATACTCTTTCCTAATAGCAAGGTTAACAAAAGGCCTCCAGACATTATGTATCTAAGCTGAGTTGACTTATAGAATTATTTTCCAATGTCATAAACAATTTCTTTGATTTTTCTTTTTTCTTTTTTTTTGTTTTTTTTTCTTTTGTAATCATTAGTTTGTGTTTCCTCAATCACTTGTTTATAGGGTGACTGGTCTCACCAATATACTTCCTTCCACATTCACTTTGTATTTCATATATGCAGTTTTTATGCTTCAGTAATTCAAGTTTAGGCTTTGCAGATGTTAGAAATCCTCAAAGTGTGGTATGACTTTGGAAAGATGTTCTATTGCTATATTGATTGCAGATTTTTTTAAATTTGTCTGATACTCCTGATATATATGAATACACTGAAGAATTAATAATTGTTTTCTTTTTGTTGTCTGTTTTTATTATCTATTAAAGATTTTCATGATGACAGCTGATGAATAACTATTCTTTTTGAATGTTTGTTCATTATAGATCTTTTCTTTTTTCCAAATCATTAGTTTCTGAACAAACTTCCTTTACTTTCTTCCATAGTGATAATCCCATATTTTGTGCTTCTGGTCTGATTAGCTTTATATGCTAAGTACTTACCAGTGTTTGCTGTTTTTTCTAAACTGTTGTCACAAATACAACTAGAAATGTCAATGTTCATTCTTGTTCTGATTCCATTATGAATTTAATTGAAAAAGATAAATTGCTGATGTACATCCAGATTATCAGCAATTAATAGCTTTATTATGTGGTCATATGAGAAATCTATCATCAATATAGTGAAGCCAAACTTTAGATCAAAATGAAACAATATTTATGGCCATGGTTTTAAATTGTGACATGGAAATGTCCCAAAGCAAGAATGGCAATGATGATTCCATGATCATTCTTTTATTTTATAAAAAAAATTCTGAGTCGTGTTAAAAATAAGTTATTGTTATGAAAAATGTTAATAGTTCCATTATATTGTCAATAGATAAAGTTGGTCTGATTCATAGACTATTATCATAATATACCTTTTTTTAAGATAGATAATGCTTCTTCACATGACACATTTTTAAATAAACTTTCCACATCAAAATTTATCAATATGTCTATTCTTTCAATTGCCATGTTCTTGATTAATTTTATAAAGTGCTTAGAATTCTTGAAGACTATGTCCCATATGCCAGAGGACTAAGAATTTCAAGAAAAAAATCTTGACAAGGTATGATATGGTGACTTTCTAGAACTAATAATGAGTCTTAATGAAACATTGTCTGTATGAATTTTAGGTAGACCATAGAGATGAAAAATTTTGCTTAAATACAATATTAATTTCCTTTTTTTCTGAATCACTAAAATACTTCTGGAATAATGCTTGTAACTTTACTACTGTATTTAAAATTGGATTTTTTTGAAAACCTATTAACTAATTAATGAAATCTTAATTTTAAATTTTTCTTGTTTAAATCTGTTTAACAATATATATATATATATATAAACAGATTTAACAGTAATAAAATACTTTATTTTAAAATTTTATTTATAATTTTGAATTGGCCTGAGCCTTTTATATTATTTAAATGATTATTGAAATGCTTAATTTGCACACACATTCACTAATATATATACACAAAAAATAAATGTTTTTTTTATGTATAAATGTGTGCTTAACTCCCTACCCTGTATATTTTAATTTTAACTTATTCTATGTTTTAAGATATATTTTAGACCAATAATAAATTATATCAATATTTTTATTATTAAGCCCTGTACTATTCCATCTCTCTTGGGCTTACTTAGATCACCTTCCATTACTGTAAATGAAATAATTGATTCAGTACATTATTAAAGAATCCAGAAAATGTCCTCTCCTCTAATGCAATGACTTTTAAGAAATGTGGAAATTTTTTTCACAAGAACTATTTTTAAAAAAATTACATCACATACAATAATTATCAAAAAGTCAAGCAAAAATTTATTACAGGATAAAGAATATGGTGATATTTAGCAATCATATATAAATAAATAAAATTTTAACTTTCACATGTTATTTAAAAGATATAAAAATTCTAATAATAATTGTTAAGTGCAATATATGATATTATTGAATATTTATATTTTTCCCACCCTCTGTTCCATATCTATCAAACTAGTTGACATATTGAAAAGAAAAGTGTTTCAAATAGATTAGAGTGGTATAACTTAGTTATATATCAATTTTCAAGAATTTCTACTGAATTTAAATATATTACAGCTCAATTTTAAAATGTAATTCTGACTTAAAAAAGATCAAAAGTTAACAAGCAAACTGATTTTCCAAAATCAACAAAAGCATTTAATAATAATAAATTTGAATGTCTATTTTAAAACATATTCTAAAATGCTCTTTGAGAATGCATTGTTTAACCAAATCATCTGCTTGAATGGTTAAAGAACAAAAAAAGAAGTTTTTAAATGAAAAGGCAATGACTTTGCCAACAAGATGCCAAAGAAGATAACTTTTTTTTAAATATATATATATGGAATTCAAATGCTGGCTGCAAAGATAGATTTTTATTACTCTCTTATTTTTTATTTAATATCATTTTTGTGTTAATAATTTTATTATTCACAATATAATTTTTCATAATTTTATGGTATTTAAATACATATTAATTTAGAATGATATTTCCATTCTTTCATTACTTTCAATCATTATTGATTCACTGCAGAAATCCAGTTTTTTTATTTCTAATCACCTATCTTCATATCACACCACATCAATAAACTTCCTTATTTCACTCTTCTATCTCACATGTTATTTCTTTTTAAATTTTTTAAAAAATCTTTTAGAAATCCTTTTAAAACTTCAACTGTCTGTTCATCTACTATCATTTTTTAACAATAACTCCAATCCAGCTGCATTTAGTTTCATAATTCTTTCAACAATATCACTGATATTTGCTTGATCTTACACCCAAATATTTTACTTTCAGTTTTTATACTTCCAACATATAACTCTTTATACATTATTGAATAATCTAAAATCCAGATATTGCTCTTCTGTTAAATATAAAAATCTCGGATTCCAATGAAAAAACTGGAGAAACCACCTATTAAAAATCATCCATTTCAAACATATGGGCATATTTATTTTATTATTGTGATCTCTATCTAAAGTACTCCAATCTGGAGTTGAATTCTATGATTAAGTTTATTCATTATGCTTTCTTCTATTTATATTAATCAACTTTTATTCATGGTTTTCAATCTCTATTTTACTCTTCTAAGAAAATCCATTGAACATTATTTTAATATTTTTAGTATTTATCTTTAGTCTTATAATTTGCTTTCAGTTGACAATTCTTGCAACACTTTCTGAAGCTCTAAAATAATATTTTCAAAAACAACTATATCCTTTGCAAAATCTAGATGATTTAAATAATGTCCATGTACTTTTATTATCTTTGATTATTATCTTAATTCATAAAATATTTGTTACAAAACTTCCATAAAAAGTTACCAAGATATGGAATCAGTTTGACTAAACTTTATCAATGTTAATTTTTTAGTGTCCCATATAATCTATTCAGTGTTGTTGTATTTTGATAAATATTTTTCAAAATATAACAATGCCTAAATTTATATCTTGATGGTTCGAATCAAATGCCCTTTTACAATCTGCTAATCCAAAGCACTGTGATAATTTTTATTCTTTGGCTCTTTTTATCACTTCTCTCAATACTTGGTTATAATCCATTCTATTAAAACAATATTTAAATCCAACTTGTTTTTTTTTTTTTTGGTTAATTTAAATCCAAAGTTTATTATAGACAATTTGTAATTATCTTAGTAAATATTTTATATAGAAGTCATTAAAAAGTGATAGATATATATTTTGTAATATATCTTTTAGTGCACTTTTTCAATATGGTACATATTTAGCATTAAGATCTTTGATAAAAAGTAGTTGTTTTCTTTTCCTGCTTTTTTTAAAATATCAATAATAACTCCTTCATTTCCTGGAATTATCTTTTTTCATACATGTAATTGGATATCCACTCTTTATTTAAAATATTTGGCAATGCAGAAGATCATATAATTATATTACTTTCTTTCACTGTTTTTTATTACTGCATAAATCTTTTTAAAATTCTTTCTTATATTCCATGATGTTGTCTATCTCTACCTTTTATACTTATTACTAAAATAACTTTTCTTTCAATCTTTCATTTTCTTTTATAGATTTTTTGCAATTCACAGTTTTATTGTTTTATGTGTTTATTACCTCCTTTTCAAATCATTTTTCAGAACTCCAGATATTCAATTCTTTTTTAATGGATTATTTTTAAATATTTTCATACTTTTTTCTTTTCTTCCTTATACACTGTCTTTCTTATTTTAGTTGAAAATTTGTCGGTGAGTTAATGCTTTTTCTAGGAGCTATTTTTATCATAGTTTTAATAAAAAAAATTAAATTTATTAGACTTGGAAGATCTGGAAATATTAATTATTAATAGTACTTTTTTTAACATTTTTTCCTCTTTCTAGTTTTGCATTAATTCGTATTTTCATGTCTGTTAATCTGTGATCACTTCTAATGTTTAATCTATTATGAACATGACGTTGTTGAAATAAAAAAAATGTTTTAGTCCAAATATAATTCAATTCTGCTTCATTTTGATGTTTATATGTCTATTTCTACTAAACATTAAAAAAAAAAAGAAATAGCCAAATTTACCCACAATCCTTTCTCTTTCACTTGTTTTTCAATTCTAGTATTAAAATTTATCACCACAACATTAAAATGTTGTTTGGTGTGATCAAAAGTATTATATATATTACCACAATTAAAACTCGTTCAGTCATAAACCATAATTATCTGCATTACACGTCTTTTATCAAGTTCAATAATTAATTTTACTGCTGTACCTGGCATACTATCAATTTCAATAATATTGTTCTTTAATGTTGTTTTTATTATAAAATCCACTTATGCATCAATTTTTGGGCTTTTATAGTAAATTATAAGTCCCCTTTCACATCAATTGTCTTTCACTTTTTTTCTAACTTTACAAAATCCAACACTATCAGATTAAATAATATTATGTTTTTTCAATTTGTGTAATTTTCCTTTACATCAAAGTGACTTGTATTTATAGCAGCTACACAAAAGTCAACTGAAAAATTGCAACCTAAGTTTGCAATTAAGAAATTCTTAGCATTCTCCATCTTTGGAAAAAAGGGTCATATTTAGTGATATGTGTCATACATTATAAATATTTAAAAAATAAATTATTTACATACTTTTATCCTGTCTTTTACAAAACTCCACTGATGTTTTAGTTAAGAACTATCAGAAAACTGGAAAAAAAGATCAGGTGTTCTTGACTTTAAATTTGGAAATAAAGTGCTAACAAATTTAACTAAGAAGCACATTTATATTAATTTCCTATATAATAATAACATAATAGTAATAGCTGCTATAGCAAGAACATCTGAAGCAGACATTGGCAATTTGTCCTTCTGTTCTTTAAGACTTTAAAGATGAATCAGAGAATTTCCTTTCAGTTACATTTTTTCTGCAGCCTTCTATTGCACTCTGAATTATAAATTAATTTAATTCTGAATGAAAATTGATTTCATAAGATAGAAAATTATAAAATGTTGATTATTAATAAAATATAAAAACAATATTGCAATTAAACAGAATCTTAATAAATGTTGCACATATACACATATTTAATTAAATATACATGTAAACAAATGTGTATATATTGTACCATTAGTCAAACATTACAAATTTCATAATAAAAGATTTAAGATTAAAATTTTATTCCAAAACTATTTAAGAGGGAAAAATAATTAGTGTGAGAAGTCTAATGTCAATAGTAAAGTTTAAAAAGTTTTGTTTAATTTTGTTGAAAAGACATAGTGCAGATTATTAGTATAAGTTTTACTAGGTTAAAATAATAATAAAACAATGTGTGTGGGGGGGGGAGAAATTTAACTAAATAAAAAAACATTTAAAAACTATATTTCTCTCTTATCATTTATTTAAAGAAAATGTGTGTGTTGATTTTAAAAAATACATTAAAATGTGTATAGATGTGTGTAAATAAAATACAAAAGTTAAATATTAAAATAAATGAAAGCTTATAATTGAATTTTAAAAAAAATTCCCTTAAAGATTGCATATACTGATAAGCTGCATAGGAATGGGATTAGCAATGGCTACTAATTAACTAATAAAAATCCATAAATAACAGGACTAATTAAAATGCAACTTATCCAAAATTTGATCAACAAAAGCAGTGGACAGATTTTGAACAATGAAAATAACTAGCAGATTTAAAAATTAATTAAAAGATAACAAGATGGCATCCATAAATAGGACTGCAAATTTTGTTATTCAGTCATTCACATATCTTGATTCAATCATCTATTAGACTTATTTTTCAATGCCATGCTAAGCAGAAATTGGAGCATGTGACTGAGTTCCAGCCTTCATCTGCAAGAACACAGCAATCTGCCCAATAGAAGCCATGCCTGTCTAATAATTTGAAGCCACCAAGAATGTATAACTGCCTGAAATAGAAGTAGCACAGAACCACAATCATCACGATCGCATCAGAAGCCTAAAATCCAACCAGTTGGTAATCCACACATGCAGCAGCAAAAAGCAAAAAGCCACAACATTTAAAATCCTATAGGTAATAACATTTTCTTGTGCAGGCATTTCTAATTTTTATATTAATCTATAAATAGCCATTCCAATCTTTGAGTATCTCCAGAGTCAGTATAATAAATGAACTCTATAGCCAGCATATAATGATCTATAGTATGTGTGGAATTCATGTGTTTCCTAACGTATCAAATAAATAGTTACAGAGCTTTCAAATCATGAAATAATTAATTGTAATTCTAAGATTGTGTGCACTCCATCCATATAGTGTTATATTACATTGTTATTGTATGTTTTATTAAGAATATGTGTAGTTATTATATATAAAATCATTGTTCATTTAATTAAAAATTTATAATTAGTTTGCAAATTACAGTAAATATTTTAGTTAAAATAAAGTATTTGTTTATCAATTACTGTCGGTCAATTCTTTTACTCATACCACTAATTAAATTAGTTTATTATATTTGTTTTTGGTTGAGCTAGTTGGGATATTCAGGTGCTGAGTTAGTAGCAGTCATCCAGGGTATGTTAGTTACTTCTTGTAATTAATTGGCAACTGAAGTTTACTTCAAAACAAATAAAGTACTTTCAATGACTGAGTTTGAATTCAGCAGTCGAGAAGTTCTGTAATCTGGAAATATGGCCGTAGGTTATACCTTGTGTAATCTCAAACTGACTACAGTTATCTCTGGTATTGTGCTTCTCTGTCTGAGGGATCAGGTGCTGTAATATTTAAATTGCAGCTGGCGTAGATAGAATTTATAATAAATAACTATCACATTTTTATATATAAAAGGAAGTCAACAATTTGTTTATAATGTTTTCACAATTTTGTTTTTTTATTATTAAAGAGTAAAAAAACTTATTCTATATATTTTTTTCTATTCGATCTTCTCTCACCCGGTTCAATATATATTTAAACTTTTATTTTCAATATAAAAGTTCTTGTATATATTGGTATGGGAAAAATGTCAATGGTTTACTCAAATGGTCTTATGTTTTCATAAACTGATGAAAACTGTATTTCACTGTTTGAATTCTTTAGCTTGATTGCAATAAATGTAAAAGTTAAGTGAATATTTACAAATTAATTGTTATATCTAGAGTGTAGAAGTTGCCCTGAAAATATATATTGCTTTTCTCTAGAGATGTATATATAATTATATTATGCCCATACTTAAATGCGGTTGGAATTTTTACTATAATATAGTGATCACTTTCCTCTTTATTTACATTAAATTCAAAGTAAAGCTTTAATATAGGACCAATATGAATCTATAAATACATATAGAAAGATATAATCTTTTTTTATTCTTCACATATTTGACAATCTAATACTCCCAAGTATATTTTAAATATATATCCTTTATATATCTAGCTGAAAAACTAAGATACCGAATATTAATCATGGTAAATAAAATTGTTGTTGAGTATTATATATATTAATTTATGATAATTACAAAACTATATTAATTATAACATTGTTCTTAAAAAATATACAAGTCTCCTATTCTGTCAAGCTAGTCAAAAGTGACTTAAAAGACAAGTTAAAACATTTGACAGAATTATGAGTTTCTTTTTCTCAATTTTATAAATTGAATAGAATGAATCAATTAATAATTAATAAACATCAGTTTTATAAAATTCTCATAAGTCTGTAGTACGTTGAGGATTTTCAATTTATCTTTAAGTAGTTTTGAAATTAAAACGATAAAATCGAGTACAATGAATTATTTTCTCTAATAAATTTGCATTTATTTGGAATAATTATTTAGCAAACAGTAAATTAAATTTAAGACTGAAACAAAAATCACACAAAGAAAAAAAAATTGCCATTAACCCCAGGAAATAATTTATATAAACATTTATTAAATTAATTACTTGTTAGAAAATTAGCCTAAAAGGATATGTTATTTATTATATCAGCATCTTACGTTTTTATCCACAGATTTTTTTCTTATTCTTAAAAGTATCTCAAACATACAAACTTGAAAACATTCTGTTGATATAAGAACTCTAAAGGTTAGTAATTATAACCAAAATATAATAATTAATTCAAAATAAGTTAATATTTTTTTTATAGAAGTAGGCAAATTAATTTAGTAAAACCTGTTTAAAAGATGTAAAACCTATCAATAATTTATAATACAGTTTATTGTCTCATAATTTTTAAAATCAATTTTTAAAAAATTAAATCAATAATAATAATTATATTTTAATGTAATCTACAATAATCTCAAATGTTGGTTTAAAAATATATATTCTTTTAATACGTCAAATTGTTCTGAATACATTTTATATTGTGAAAACCTTTTGTTAAAATTAGGCATTATACTGTATAATAAATAGATTTAGCTTATAAATTGTTGTGGTTGATAATGTAGGAGAATATTACGCCATGTTAGAGTCTGTTATATACGATTGATAATACAGAATGAATTGAAATATATTAAATTTATTACTTAAAAAAATCATTATATTTTGAAATTATTCAAATAAATATGAGTGTAGTTTAATTTATATTTTTAGAAATAATGATTTAAAGTACACACTCGCTCACACACACACATGCTTGGCAAACTAGTAAATAAATTAGAAATTGCTGAGTAATGAAATTTTGTTTTTAGCTAAATATATAAAACATTTAATTGTTATTTACACAATATTTTTTTTATGTAATATTGCAATAATAGGCTAGTCAGGGCAGTTTAAAGTAGTAGAGAAAATGACATATGTGTGTGTGTGCATTTGTATATGTGAGAATCTGTAAATATTTAAATTAATGAAGTATTTCGTTTTCAAATCTATTAAAATCTGCAGCCACGTTATTTATTCAAAGACAGAAATTTATTATATCAGTTTCACAAATTCAAACAATACAATCACTGTCATGCTAGAATATAATCAAAGACTTACTATTCAATATTCAAGTTATTATTTGAGTTGATAGTGAAACCGTGTATTTATATAGGAATCAGAAATGAAATATTTTTAAGATTCTCCTACTCAGTAGGTTGCGTATAATAGTTTAATATTTTATTGTATTAATATATATATATATAAAACTATTTAAATTAATGATGGATTCTGTTTTTAAATCTATTAAAATCTGCAATCACTGTGTTTGTTCAAAGATGGAATTTATTTAACTAATTACACAAGCTCTGACAATACATTTGAACAGTAACCGGTGGGTAGCCAATTATTTGATTACATTCTAGATTGATAGTGAGTGTATTGTTTGAATCTCTGAAAATGACTTAATAAGTTGTTGTCTTTTAAAAATATCATTGTTTCAGATTTTAATAGATTTAAAAATATAATATCTTATTAATTTAAATATGTCAACCTTTAATAGCAGTAAGAGAATATCCCCGTTCTTTCTTACATGGGCTACCTTTACTATTTTTTTGTTATTCATCCAATACTACCCAATGCTTACATTTTCCGATTGTTTAACACAATTTTTAGAGTATAACTCTTTGGTTATGATGTATTAGACAAAATGTATATATAAAGGACTATAGGGGATTTGAACACAGACTTTCAAGCATCCTTCAACTATCCACAATAATAGTTGAAGTGTGCTTGAAAGTCTGTATTCAAATCTCCTATATTTACAATTAAGCTCCAGGTATATGAAGAATGCCTATATTTCAAATATTATATAAAGAACTGTAATAATTATGAAATCTTGTTATGTTTTTCATTTAGTATGTTTTTCATTCATTTGATACTTCTTAAAACAAATCTGAAATCTGTATATTATGCTCCAATTTGTTACATATAATGGATATATAAACCCATATAAAATGTATTTTAGAAAAAAAAGATTATATTTGATGAGCCAAATTAAATTTAATAAAAGTTATATCAAATTAACATTATAACAAAAACATTCCTCCCAGAACAATGTAAATATATCTGTACTAGTAATTGAAAGATATATATATATATACACATAGACTACTCTGCCCCACAAATTATTAGAACAATTACAAATAGTTAAGTATTTGGCTAAATTTACTATCTGATATAATGAAATATCTGTTAGTCCATGATTTCATAAGAATGAAAATCAAAGTCTAATTATACAGACATTTATATAGTAATAAAATAACCCTTGTAAATATAAATGCATACATATTAATAGAATTCCGCCACATACAGTGCTTTGCTGAAGTATTTATTAAAGAATAATATATAATATTTTTCTATAGATTTTAATCTGAAATAAAAGTGCTACAAGCATGCTATATTCAAAAATTAAGTCGTAATATTTTGACATTAGATTTTAAAAGGAAGAAATACAAATTCTTTTAAAATAATAACTCAAAATTAACATACCTCTATTTACAAATAGAGGACTTTTAAAATATGTATTTTAGATTATTTGAATTTTCATTGTCTATACTTGTAGTTTCATGCAATTCAAACCATTGATGTTCTCGTATATAGTAAATACTTATTGAATTAATCATCTTACTAGTTTTAGATATCAAATATCCTTTATAATGGTTTTATAAACATTTATCTTGGCTTTTCTTACTAATTTTAATATTCATTATCTTGTAAAAGATAATACATTGTGCAAAGCCCAATTATTTTCCAAATATGCCAAAAGCTTGAAACTCGTCTGGAAATTTTGGATAAAAGAGCATAATATAGAGATTTATTAAGTACTGTCATCTAGAAACTATCAGTACTTATAAAGTTTATAGTAATTTGGCATAGAGAAGATGAAAAATTATGCTGCTAAAACACTAATATATAAACTGAAGTTATGTGACCTCTTATTTCTTTTTATTTATTTATTTACAAAAGGAGCTTATATATAACTTCCAGGTATATTCATGTATATTAAACTATGTGTATTTAATATAATTCTATGTGTGAGTAAAATACTTGATAGTTATATAGCAGGATGAAATAATTAAGCTTGAATGTGA
The DNA here is from genome assembly GCA_028023455.1 of Epiperipatus broadwayi. NCBI lineage: Eukaryota > Metazoa > Onychophora > Udeonychophora > Euonychophora > Peripatidae > Epiperipatus > Epiperipatus broadwayi. The sequence goes on along the minus strand of JAQFVV010006251.1, from coordinate 2,620,393 downwards.
AAATATTTTACCACTCCTCTTCATATCACACTTAAAATTAAAATAGCAATATGTTTTAGCATTATAAAAATTTTTGGAACAGCAATTATGAACTTAAATAACAATAGAAAATTCCAAACATTTCTACAAATAAGAATGTGAATAATTATAATTTATATAAGGATTATTGTTAAAAGGAAAGAAAATATTAAAATAATAATAAAGAATAAAATAAATATTTTTCTTTAATAGTTTTATTCATTAGTTTTTAACTATTAAAAATGCAATAAAATGGATAAATAAGTAAAGATTTAAGTAATGCTTATCAGTTGTTGTTTTTTTAAAAAAAGAGAAGAAAAAATAAAGTTTTAACATTTTTGTTAAATAATGTTGTTTACAAATAATTAAAATTGTTTTTTTAATTCATGTAATGAAATTACAGATGTTTTGTATAGGTAATAGTTTATCCTATTGTCAGTTAAAAAACAAATTATACTACAAAATATGATTTTCAATAAATAAGGTATAATTGGATTTTTTTATTAATTGATTAAAAAATGAGGGAAACACCACTTTATAAATGGAATCTATTGGTTAGGATCTAATTTTATGTGATTGGATGGAAACTCAAGAGCATTATGAAAAATAAGATAGAGGGCATGTTAAAGCAACAGAGTTCATTATCTTATGAGGAATAATCATTTTTGATTCAGCTGATAAAAAACAGCAACAGCAGTTCAGATGAAAAGAGAACAGTGAAAAATAATCTTGTAGTCTGCAGTCAGATTAATCTCATTACTAGTTTAAAAAAATTTTTGAAATGGATTTAAAGTAAATCATGTGTTAAGATTTAACTAAAAGCTGTGCATCACCAGTCCAGCATTTACCTTGTTTATTAAAAATTAAGTTGTAAAGAAAAGAGAAACCTCTAAGAAATCTGTAACATGCCTTGTCTTTCATTCTTAAAATAGGTTGGTTGAACATATATGAAACTTAACAAAAAATATTATAGTGGAAAATGGATCAATTAATTGTGTTAGTATACCAAGGAAATCTGTATTAATTTGGAAATAATATATGAATCAAGTGAAAACTTAAAGCTTCAAAAAGACATCATAAATAAATTCAACTTGTGACACCCACACTAAAAATAATTGTTAATTTTAATGTGAACATTTGAAGAAGCAAGAAAAAAATTTGATCTGGAAAAAAGTTAAAATTATAAATTAAAAAAAACAACTCAAAACAATGAAACCATGGTAATATAAGATATTGTAGTGTGCATATCTATATTTACAAATAACTTTTAATATAAATAATAATTGATAATAATGAATAATTTTAAGTTTTTTGTTGAAACATTTTAATTGGGCTATATTTGGAATGATCATGACTTTTCTGAATTTATTAATTTATTGCTTAATTTTATTAAATCATTGTTAAAAAATAATCATGTTACGATCTTTATTTCTTCAGCTATTTGTTCTATAAATTGGCAGTGTGTGTGATTCTATTTTTTTATAGTATGGTGCATTTGAAGGATCTGTAACTTATTTCAATAAGACTATTTCAATTAGAATACATTAAGCATATTCATGTATATTTCTCTTGTCTATTGCTGCAATTCTTAAGGTCTTTTGATCTTGAACTAGCTCTACATGAATAATGGTTAATTTATTTGTACATTTTGAGGGGAGTATTTTTTAAATATCCACATAGTTCTCTGGATAGCATAAAGTTAATAATCAGTGTTAAAGTCCATTTAGTGTATTTTATTTATAATTGACTAGAAATTACTTTATAGCTGGCCTGTACATTTTTGATATTATATGTCCAGAACTTTGATGATCAGTAGCATTTAATCTCAGCATTATTTTTATGATATATACTTTAGCAATTATATATGTGCATTCAGATAATTGTTTTATATTTTGTCCTAAGTTTGGAAGTTATTAGATAATTAGCCTAGATTTTAAAATGTAAAAGTGTCGCTGTTTCTTATTCGTGTTTAATTCTGTATATGTAACTTATTATTGTTTTAATTAGATATTTTCTTCTATGCTTATGCTTTCATGCTCCTTTTATGTTTTGGATATTGGAGATGATGATAATAATTGTCCCCTTTTCATATTACCTTTTAATTCCATATTATTACAACATGAAGTCCAATGATGATTGAGTTCTGATAGTGAATATATGAAATGGCCACATAATGTAAGCTGAAATGTAATTATAACTGGGAATGAAAATTTGATTTTAATGCAGAATTAACAAAACAATATATTATTCTGAAATATGTAGCAAAAACATAGATAATGATTTGTTTGTTAAATTATAATTGATTGTAAATAGTTGCATTGAGGTATTTGTGAAAAGTTATATTTAAAGTAAAAGAAAAAAGAAATTGGATTGAATTTTTGACTATTAGAGCTTGTTTAACTGTAATTTAGTACTGGTGATTAATAGAGGATTTCATTATTGGCTTGAAGATGCAATATTTTTATGCAACTCCATAAAGTATACTATCTTAACACTATCCTAATCTATTCTTAAGTTTTGATATTTCCAGTTGTGTTTCATGGACAATTAACATAGTACTGTGTCATTAACTACAGTTTCTAAGTTTAAAAGAAAAAAGCAAGACATAAGTTGTGATGTTGTATATTTACCAGTCTTTAAGGCTTAAGGAAGTGAGGTTTTACAAAGATTTTTGAATACAATTTCTATTTTGGGTTATAGATAGCTTACAATAATAAGCCCTTCTGGGGATATTGCTGCATTGTTTACATTTAGTTTGGTGGATCCTGAATTTCCTGGATAGTATTCATTTTTGTACTGTCACATTCTGGTCAGATGTCTGTAAATAAGTTATTAAAACGGGCAAAACTCTCCATACAGTAGTGCCACTCAGTATAAGCCAGAGTAATCAATGAATGCCAGAAGGCTTGTGAATAAAATCCCTATTTCCAATATCTCCAGATTAGTATCTGACTTGTGGCTTTCATCAGTGAGTAGCCTTGGATCTCAGAGCACTGAACTTAGATCTTATGATCTAATGCAACCCTTCAACAGCCACCTCTTATCTCTACATAACTATGAAACTATGAGAATAAAGTTGCAAACATAATAATATTTTTAATCTAAGCTCATTAACCACAAGCCAGAAACTAGTATGGGGATGTTGGATGAGTAGGCACAAGATAAGGATTTTATGCACAAACCTTCTGGCACCATTGATTACTCTAGCTTGCACTGAATGGCATTACTGTATGGAGAGTTTTGCCTGTTTCAATAACAGTTATGAGCAAGCATAAGGAATGGTGATCATGTGATGTTTAGTAGTTTAACATCAATCCTGCCTAATTGGATAGTGGTAGCAGTGGTTATTAAAGAACCAAAGACACCAAAATGTATGGGTACTGAACTAAGTTCAGACCTATATGATTCATATAAGCTAATGAGCTTAGATTGAAAATATTATTGTGATTTCAATATTATTCTCATAGTTTTATAGTTATGTAGAGATAAGAGATGGCTTCTGGAGGGTTGCATTAGATCCTAAGATCTAGGTGCAGTGATCTCTGATCCAAGGCTCCTCACTGTTGAAGGCCATAAACCAGAAACTAGTCTGGGGATATTGGATGAGTAGACAATAGATAGGGATTTTATGCACAAGCCTTCTGGCATCCATTGATTACTCTGGCTTGCACTGAGTGGCACTACTGTATGGAGAGTTTTGCCTGTTTTAATAACAGTTATGAGCAACCATAAGAAATGGTGATCATGTACTGTAAATAAGTTATAAGCAAATTGTTTATTATATGAATTTCATTTTATGTATGCACATGTATCTGAAGTAAAGTAATAATAAAAATTATGAGGAGAATAAATATGGAGAATAAAGCAAGGGGAAATAAATTAGAGTAGACAAGTATCACCAGGCACTGAGACAGTCAGGTTCAAAAAAGCAGTTTAGGGGTAATGGTATTGACAAAAATGTGAAAGGTATGGAGAGAGAAGTGATATGAGCCTTAATTTATAAGATAACATTTTAAAAGTATGCATTATTCTTTCAAGATTAATGGTATTCAAATATTAGTTTATACTGATTTTATAAAAATGATTCACTACAAGAGCAAAATTGAAAAGAATAAAGAAATAATGTTATTAGAAAAAAGATCAGCAGTCAACTGAAAGAATGACTACAAAAGGTTGTGACTTCATTCCATATATTACAGATGCTGCTAGACAGTCAGAAGAGAACAAAAGAAATACTCAGAGAAATAGAATGAAGCAATCAGAGAGAATATGAAATGCCACTAGACAAAATAGATGAAAATGGTAAAAGAATGGAAGAAAGGCTTCAAAACAAACCAGAGAAAAGCAGTCAACAAAATGGAGACAATCAAAAAAGAGAGTGTTCAGAAAAATAATAATTTAACATAAATAATTGAAAAGTATAATTTAAGGACTAGATAAGAAACAGAAGATATTATATATATTGCAGAATATAAGGCAAGAAGAAAAAACCAGAAGAATTATACCAAATGATAAATATAGCGAAACAATTGATAAACTGACCAAAAGTATATGGAAATAATTAATCAAAAAGGTGAAGAATAGAAGAAAGAAATTGAGAGGACATTCAGAAGAATAAAAAAGAATAGTGCAGGATCAAGTACCACAAGAGATATACAAAGTTAGAAATCAGAGAGATCTACACTCAATTATTTCAAAGCCAGCTATCTCAATTTAAATCATTGGCTTCTGTTAAATGTTCAAATAATAAAAAAACTATTAGATATAACCTATTACATAAGATAAATCAAATGATTATGTATGATGACAAAAATAAACTATTGAGCAGATAGTAGAATTTCTAAATTAACAAACTCAAGTGAGGATAGGAAACAAAAATTTTTGTTCCTTCAACTTTAAAGTGAAGGTTTACAGAGAAAAGAGCTGTTAAAAAATAATAGATATAATTCATGAAAGGAAGCATGTTTCATTAGTCTAACAGTGGAGACAATATAAATAAAAATAAAATAATCAGTTCATTGCACTGATTTGATTTTTTTCATTAAAAAGAAATAAAGAAAACACAATTATGATTAATTAAAGAATAAAATTTATAAATGTATTAACAAGTTAACTGCCCATGCACTATATTGAAATTTTTTAAAAAATTGACTTAAGCCACAATTTTCACAATAACTTCAGTTTTAATAATTTTAGAGCAAAAAGCTTTACATTGATAGAAATTAGAAAAACTAAGAAAAACAATAAGGCTAAAAGAAATAGTGACTACTATTTAAAAATAAGAAAAAAAATTTCAAAATCCAAAATAACTATTACTTTATTGTTTGTTCATAATTTCTAATGTAAATACAATTTATCCAAACCATTTTGAACACTTTTTAACAAAACTTTTTTATTTGTACATATATACATACACCTATGTTTTGACTGTTCTGCAGTCTTCTTCAGAGCCAATTTACTTTAATCTTTTTAAAAATGTTTTAAAGCAATTGAAATATCAAGAAATTAAAATATATCATAGTTATGTGGATGATGTTTTTATTTGTGGAAAACAAGATTTAATAATCAATTTATTTAATGAATTAAATCAGATTAAGGATATAAAGTGGGTTATAACTGAAGACAAATACAATTCCATAAAGTTCTTGAATATACAAGTTACATGTAATGATTACAGTTTGGATTATCTTGTGTTAATTAAACCAATTGAAACTAGAGGTTTTATTCCATATGAATCACATGTACCTATATGTCATAAGTTGTCTGGATTGAAATCATTCTTATTTCGAAATGAAAAATTGTGCAAATATTCTAGTGATAAAATAAAAAATGTACATTTATTTGTTAATGGCTTATTGAAAATTGGTTATTATAAAAATGCTATTACTAATATTATAAAAAAAATTTGAAAGGAATCAACATTATAATAAAATTAAAATAAAAATAATATCAAAATGAAATGGATTTCAATGCCATTTATATTGGATGTATTTATTAGGAAAATTTATATTGGTTTGTGTCATATTGCTTTTTTCTCAACAAATAATATAAATAGATTACTTAATAACTCTAAAATTCAAAATTCAAAGTTTAATCAAAATTCTATTATATAGAAATTGATATGTGGATGTGGCTTACAATACATCGGTGAATCTAAGTGTACACTTGAGAAAAGAATAAAAGAGCATATGCTGTTATATAATAGAATTCAAAAAGAGAAACAATCTGGAATAGAGGTAAATAAACCTTCATCATCTGTTATATTTGATCATAATAAACCTTGTCAATATGGATTTAAATTTGATTATAAAAATATGAAAATTATTCAAATTGAATGTTGTCATAATAAACCTAAAATAAAAGAGGCTATGTTGATTTCAAGAAATCGTCAAATGTTAATGAATCGCCAGTCATCAAATGTTAAGATAACAGAATTATGGGAAATCTGAATTGAACTATGGGTATTGTTAAAGGTTGTCTCGTTTTGATTATTCAGTGTTATATAGTTGATAAAGACTACAAAATGTATAGTCGAAAGTACTTTTTAAAATAATATAATTTATGTAAATTTTACTGTATTGTGATATATATATACATAGTGCCAGGAATTATCAAATGGCCTTACACAAAGTCTGCTGTAATGTAATATTGTATATATTAAGCACTAAGATTATATAAATGTGCTATATTAATAAAGGCAGTTGGGTCTGAGCATTACAATAACCACACACACAAATTTAAAATATTGTACACAAATACACATATGATAAACTGATGTATTTTTTGTATTTTATTTTTATTGTTTTGTATATTTTCAGTATATATCATTTTATGTATTTTGCTTTTCTCTGAAAAATTCAAATAGAGAAAAGCAAACTTTATTAAACAAATGGATCACATGTTGGAACAAAAACAAATAATTAAAGTATTTGTTCCAACATACCTGCATATATATATATAATTTCTTTTCTAAAAACTAATCTTATTCTGTAATCAAAAAAATGTTAATTGTTTTGGTAAAAACTTAATCAAAAAGCAAAATTTGATAACAAATGTTAAAATTAAAATGTTATTTTTTTTATATAGATAAAATAAAATTCTTTTGAATTAATATCTGTAATGAAGTGGCCTGAGTATTCAAGATGGAAACTAATCATTGTATCAAATCCTAAAATGTAAAATTTAATCAGAAAAATAGAAAGGAATGTTATAATCTAAATGATAAGGTAAATTAAAAGGGTTGGCTGATTCATACTTCTCAGAGGGCTATCTGAACTAGTTGTTATAAGTGGGATTGATAGGTTTTAGTCAGTGCTGTGGGTTTTTTTCTTTCTTTGGCAGTCATTCTGGGCATGTCATTCACTACTTTGGCTCCAAATTTCTTCAATCATCTAGCCATTCAGAGATTAATTTATGGACTAGACAATTAATTTTCTAAGAAGAAATCCATTATACAGTTCTTTTAAGAACTCTTGATTTCTTAAGGATTTAATGAACCATTCAAGATAGCGAATGAACATTTAATAATAATTATTGTATTATAGCAGATAGAAAATATGGAGAAATCTACCAGAGCTTCCACTAAAATGACTGTGGGGTAGAAATACAGCTGGTCCACCTGCCCTTTCTCTGTCCAAATTGTGAAGATGTGATCATACCAGTTCCAGCCGGCCACACTGATGACAAAAGCCACTTTGGGTATGCCTGAATGAGATGAAATCCTCACTGCACAGCCAGTTGGCTTGAAACCCACTCAAAGCCCAGTCAGGAGAAGATGAAGATGCCTACATAAGTTTATTTTACAAATATTTTATTAATATTGAAATAATTAACTCTGATATTTCTGATTAAATATATTATTATTTTTTTTATTATTATTAATCATTTTTTAAAAAAGAGAGAGAATTGTCTCTCTCATATATATATATATATATTGTCACCTCAACTTTCTCCGCGCACTCTTTCACTCATTCAACCTCAATAAACTCTCATTTATTTCAAGTAGCTAGTCAATTGAATTTTATACTTTAGGATCAAATATACCGGGGGCGCCAAATTGCAGCCATAAATTGTAATGCCCACTAGAGATCATCATCATTAATCAATTTAGGACTATAGAAGATAATGGAGAAAGCAATTAAATAGTCTCTCAAAAAATAATAATAACAATAATATTGATAAAACCATTCAATCTATATGGTCTTAATTTCAAACTCAGCATTAGCCATGCAAATATTTCATGATAAATTTATTATAAAATTCATACTAATGAGACAACTTTCTTCCACAACTTTATTATAAATATTTGATCTCGAGTGGTAACTACAGAAAATGCTATATACAGTTCTCGTTTATATCTGACTGGAAACAAATCAGTAATCAATGCAGAGAACTCATAATCTATGTTCATAATAGAAACTTATTATTTAATTGAACATTAGATAAAATTTATCACAAATAAATCTCATTTAATTCCATTACTTTATTTTTCGCTCTCAGCATCTATCACTTTCAATAGCTACAATTATATAACATGGAATGTCTGTGTTATGTTCTCTAATCTGAGAATTCCTAATCTTATTTCTCAAAATACACATATATCTTTAGATCAACTATCAATTCATGATCCCTGTTTTAATAATCGTATAATAATTTTATTATAATATGCTACTTGACTTCCAAACTAGCTCTTAGACTAATAATTGAACTGCTCTTTCTCAAGGTCTAGATCTGTCAAGAGGTGCCCATATAAGTGATTACACTGTAATGGATATGATCCCATATATGCTAAAATAAATTTTAATACAAGTTCAATAGTGGGAATCACTCTGAACACGAGAGCAGAAAAGGGATTTTATGTCTGCTCCCAATATTCACAACATTACAATGAATCAAAAGATTAAATTTGTTAAACTTAACTCAACTATTCCCTGTCATTTTATTCTATTATTTCCAATTTATTTTAATTAAAAACCCTAATAATTTTATTTTGCTAAAGTAAACTATGGAAGCAAACCACGGACATCAATCAGATAAATCAATCAAACTTTCCCATGAGAGTAATGTACGGAAATAATTCATAAATCAGATTATGAAAATTAATGGTGAAAATAAATTATGTGAAAATGAAATTTATAAAAGTGACTTATATAAAATTATGTAAATTGAATATAAAAATATTCGATAAAATCTATACTGTAATTCAATCATGGAAATAAATTATCAATATAAAATTAACTATGTGAATCGAATATGGAAACAATATGATAATGACTACTGCAAATCGATCTTGGAAATAAATTATCAATAGAAAATGAATAATTAAATTTAAATATGAACTAATATTACCTTAAATATAGGTGCTGGATATATAGATTCTGGGGATATTTGAAACACCAAAACACAAAGTAATCTTATAACAATAATAAAACTTTATTACATGGAATAATAATGATAAAGATTAAAATAAAAACACACTAAATTATAATATTGTTACACAAATATATGCTTCTGATCTATTCAGGACTATTATTCAAATACATGTTTGAGTTAACTAATTTTTTGGATGACTCACTTCTTGTTTTGACCCATTCATTTATTAAATAAATAATTAATAATAATAATAAATACAAACGCTGGAAACAGAATTCCGGATATTTTAGCTTTAAGAAAACTTATCTTGAAAGAGAAGAAAACCTACAAGTTTCTACCCCCCCCCCTTTTATTGTAAACATTGTCCATTGGACTATTCCAAAATAGTATATTCGTTTCAATTATTCTAACTAGCAATGTGAAATAATCTTAAATTTCTAAATCATTTTATCAAGCAATAATTTTCACATTTCTAATGAAAAAGGATTATATGTCATAAAATTACCCTACTAATTCTGCAAACGGGTTTAAATTCAAAACCCACACTTTTACATTCATGCTTGTTAGATCTTTACGTTTTGACTGTATATCTTAATAGGTCAGTATGTCCGCTCAGTTTGATGACCTCAATTTACCATCATTCAAAAAAAAATCAACACAGATTGGTTAGTTCATTAATCAAAACTTTGTCATTCTTCATCATACATGTACATCTGACTGAATCCTTATCCTTTCAGGTATTCTGTCTCACATAAAAAAAAAAACTCTCTTCATATTACACATCACCATGCAGTATCTATAACGCGCACACATACGTCTTGATAAGGGAAGTTAAAAAACAACAACATCAACCTCAAACTTAAATTATTTGCTTGAGCCAAAAAGAGAAATCTTTTCTTAAGATCCAGAATCGTGTAAAGAGCTTCTCTTAGACACCTATTCTCTATATTGGCACGCAAAACATTTCTACACTTAAACAGTAACTTTATCAATAATTCCATATCTTAACAAATAAATGGAGTGAAACTCAGTCATCTCCGACTGCCATGGTAATTAAATTATGAGACAGTTATTTCCCATCTGTAGGGTGGTAGGATTACTTTACATTAGTAATGACAAGCATTTATAGCTTTAAATATGCCCACACATACATCGATTCCAGCCTAGATAAATGACAAAGACTAACCAGATCCTAAATCAATACATATATGAATTATTTCAATTTTAACCAGTCAAGCCAACAACATACCTAATATTTATATTAATAACAGATCAACACTCACAGCATAATAATGGGTTTTATACGACCATCCCCTCCCTCTTCACATTTAATATTAAGCACAAATTAAAATTTTGTTAAAAATAATAAAATATTTATATCATTTCTCTCTTTACTTTTAAGTCTAAATTTATGTGAGCATCTATACTTAAATGGTATCAAAATCATTTTCCTTTCTTTCCTTCAACATTTTAAACATAAACAAAATATTAAATTAAATAATCCAGTAATTAGAGTGTGACATAGCATATAAACAAAATGAAATATTATTTTAAAAAATGACATATTATATAAACGAAATAAAATCAAGAATAAATATCAACATTACAGATAGTCTCTTTTAAATTTCTTTTTCTTCCACTGTCCATCAATCAATCAATACATTCAGTTCATTTTACTTGAGATAGCTATATACTTGCACATCAGACAGTTATTTTAATTAAATGTGTATAAGATGCACAGACAGTCATTTGAATCAAGATAGATACAAAAACGTAGATAGTTATTTTAAATCAAAATTGTAGATAGTTATTTTAAATCAAAATGTAGATAGTTATTTTAAATCAAAATGTAACTACAGGAGAATTAATAAATTTTTAAAAGTTCTATTGGTTACCTTCCATTTGATGAGTTCTTCCTGGATTTGAATTCACTTTGTTTTCCTTTCTTCTTCTTTTCCATTTAAAGGTTCAACTTATAGGCAATAAGCAGTTTCTGATTACTAACATAAATTAACTTTTTAAAACATTATACAGAAGATTGCTGCAGTTCTTTAAACGAATTTTAAACAGCCAAATAATTATTATAATCTGAAGTGGTATTTTAATTTGATAAAAAAAATTTGACAATTCTCTCCTTGCAGGAAATTTTATAAGCAGACTGGACAAATTGTGACATTCAGCAGAAAATATCTTATCAAAAGTTGACTTCTTCATAACTGATTTGAGAAAAAGAGATATGCACCATTTATGGATGAATTAGAAATTCATATTTTGGTCTACTATAAAACTTAAATACATTATTAAATTCTGAGAAAGAAAATTAAAAAAAAACTTGCAGAAAAACCTTCAGAGATATATTTTTAGTAGTTAGCCTGTTGTTCTTAATAAGCAAAAGTTCTTTTTCACTTTCTCCAGTCACTTTTTTATAGAGTGAAGGAAAAAAAGAAAACACATGTTAAACCTCCCTCCCCCAGTGGTTCCTCTTCAAGTCTAATTAAAAAAAATCCCCACTCAGAATGAACAATAACTCTTTCTAAAGTGTTACTCTTTTAACAACTTTGTCTGATCTGCAACCAGATCTCTTTAATTAACACATTGTCGATTAATTTATGGAAAATTAGTTAAAGAAGATATAATTGAAAACATAAGCTTGCTAACACTTTTTGGTCAAACAAAGGCTACATTCATTTAATCTAAATAATTTCTTATTCAGATTTAAATTTTTAATAATTTAAAAAAAAATTATGTCAGTTTCTATAAAGGAAAAGAGAAAAAATCAAGCCCATATATCTCTATTACACATATATACCTGTGCAGAACATGTTATAGAAAACTGATTATTCAGACCATATGAACACAAATATCCATCATAATTTCTTATAATTACAAGCATAAAGTCAATTATAATTTCTGATAATCATAAACATAAATATTAACTATAATCTCCCATAACTTTAAACTTATTCTCTAGAAAGAAACTGTTAACCAAAGCTACTGGCAATCGATTCAATCTTAATTCTCAACTCTTTAATAATAGATATCAAATTCACAAGACTTTATCCTAGTCATATAAATATTTATTCCTGAATTATTATATTGGTAAAAAAAATCAATCATCCCCCCTGCATTAAATAAGGCTAACTACATTTTATACAAACACAAACTGTCTCTATATACGTTACTTTTGAACTAATATAGCCATTACTTTCTCAAATAAAACCTTTAACTTTTCTTATATATAAAAAAAAAAAATTTCCCACAATTACTTCATTTTATTATATTTGGTTTATAGATGGAATAAACCAAAGGGCTACAATATATATATATATATTGAATTTACGGTTATTACAAGCATAATGATAAAGTTTTTACTTAAATCTTTTAATTCATGTTTCTATCCCAAACTCTAGTATTTTCAGCAAAGGTTGCAATTAGTTTTTTTTTTATTGCTGCTTGTTTTTCTTCACATGGAAAATTGTCATACGCAAATATAAATGTGTATATATGCACACTGCTGCAGAAAGGAGTTTTCTATTAACTGAAAGGAGACCCTTTGATTCCTCTTGGAGGCCTTAAAGGAACCGAGCAGGGAAAATTCCTAATGTCCACTCCATACGTTCTCGTCGTTGCAGCTGTTATTACTATGTGATTATTCATATAGTATACGAACATGGATGGGATGCTCACCAACACACAATAGCCAGTGTGGTGAGTTTATTGGCTTTTTACCTCTGAGTCTAAGATCAAGAAACACCATGGTCTTTCTTCTCAGTGCCTGATAAGGCAGAATGAATGTTTGTGTAAATGCTAAATATTTTTCCAATACATATATACAATTATGACAGACAAAAATAAGGCATGGCCCTTATTCCCAGGAGGCTGTAAAGTCACCAACCAAGGCAGCGGTTGGTGGCCGAAGGCGTAGGGTGCTAAAAGTCTTCTGATTGTGGACCCAGGCTGCCAATTGATGACGACTTTTTATTTAGGTACTTACAACTGCAGATCACTTTCAAGTGAAGGAAGATTGCAAGAATTAGAAGAAGAATTGTCTTATATTAAATGGGACATTATTGGACTTTGTGAAGTTAGAAGAAAAGGTGAAGAAACAATTGATTTAAAAAGTGGACATATACTCTATTATAAAGGCACACATATTGGAAATACAAGTGGAGTAGGATTCATTATAAATAAAAAGTGGAAGAACAATATTGTGGAGATTGATGGTGTATCGGACAGAGTTGCAAGATTAGTTTTACAACTTAATAGCAGATACCAAATGCAGATAATTCAGGTTTATGCCCCAACAAGTTCTCATATTGATGAAGTAGTAGAAGATTTTTATATGGATGTACAAAAGGCTTTTGATCAGAGTAAACAACATTTTAAAATTGTTATGGGAGACTTTAATGCTAGAATTGGTAGACAAATGAAAGATGAAATTGCTGTAGGTAATTTTGGTTATGGTAATAGAAATAAATAAAAATAAACTCTTTCACCTTAGATTCTTTATTAAAAGTGGTCAAAATACTTTTAAAAAATAATTATAACATACACCAAATCTTTTAAAAACTTGTTTTTTATTTTTTTGCCACCAAAATGAAATATATATTAAAATAGATTTCCAACGTTTCGACTATTTCTTTAGTTTTTTCTAGTCTTTTTCAAGGAACTAAAAATATATAAAAAGGAAAAAAAAAAAATTCATAAAAATTTTTAAAACAAACAAAAATAAAAATCCTGTTATATATACATACTATTTTGGAAAATATATTCTTTACTTACTATGATTTCTTTTCGCAACAGCTTCCAACTTTACATTTTGCCTAAATGAAAATTTTATTGTTACAAAATATCGTTTTTTATTATCTTATCTTCAATTAACACATTTTTACATTCCTTTCTTGTTAAAAACAAAAACATTCTATTAAATTTCACAAAATATTTTTTTTTCTCTCTCTCTTTTCCATTACATTATAATATTCTATTCAGAACAGGATTTAACATCTTTATGTATAAACTTTCCTTTTCAAATCTTTCTTTTTGTTTAATTATACATTCTAAAGGGGTAATCTTAAAAAATTTGGTCATGTCAATTTTAAGATTACCCCTTTAGAATGTATAATTAAACAAAAAGAAAGATTTGAAAAAGAAAGTTTATACATAAAGATGTTAAATCCTGTTCTGAATAGAATATTATAATGTAAAGGAAAAGAGAGAGAAAAAAAAAATATTTTGTGAAATTTAATAGAATGTTTTTGTTTTTAACAAGAAAGGAATGTAAAAATGTGTTAATTGAAGATAAGATAATAAAAAACTATATTTTGTAACAATAAAATGTTCATTTAGGCAAAATGTAAAGTTGGAAGCTGTTGGAAAATAAATCATAGTAAGTAAAGAATATATTTTTCAAAATAGTATGTACATATAACAGGATTTTTATTTTTGTTTGTTTTAAAAATTTTTATGAATTTTTTTCTTCTCCTTTTTATATATTTTTAGTTCCTTGAAAAAGACTATAGAAAAAAATAAAGAAATAGGCGAAACGTTGGAAATCAATTTTAATATATATTTCATTTTGGTGGCAAAAAAATAAAAAACAAGTTTTTAAAAGATTTGGTGTATGTTATAGTTATGATAATAGAAATGAGAGAGGACAAAGACTTGTGGAGTTTGCAGAAAAAGAAAAACTTTATATTATGAATTCATTTTTTGAGAAAAATGTTAAAAGAAAATGGACATGGAAGCATCCAAATGAAGGTACAGCAGAATTGGATTATATTTTGACTAACAGAAAATACATATTTCAAGATTGTAATGTTCTTAATAAATTTAACACAGGAAGTGATCATCGATTAGTAAGGTATAAGTTACGTGTTAATGTAAAACTAGAGAGACAAAAATTATTGAGAAAAACAATATTTACAGTTGATATTCCTAATCTTCAGAAACATTCTAATGAATTTAAATTAGAACTTACAAATAGGTTTCAAGTGTTAGGAGATTTTGAACATGATTCAGATTTGAATGAAATTAACATGAAAATAACTGATACACTTTTAAAAACTGCAACAAAGATAGCTGGTAGAAAAAAGCAGCAATTGACTAATAAAATTTCTACTGAGACTAGAGAATTTATGAAGAAAAGAAGGAATATGAAGATATACAAAAATGATGTATTAAAAAGAATTGAATATCTCGAATTTTGGAAAATGGTACGGAAAAGAGTTGAAAATGATATAAAAAAGTATAACTGTGAAATAGCAAGGAAAGCTGTAGAAGAAAATAAAAGTCTCAAGAATGTTAAACAACATTTTGGTATTGGTAGGAAATTTATATCTGCAATAAGACAAAAAGATGGAATTATTACTAAAAAGAGAGATGACATCATGAAATTGGTAGAAGATTTTTATCAAGAATTATATAGTAATAAAGAAGAAGTACCTCCTATATCTATTACATCTTCCGAATTGCCCAGAATTTTAAATGAAGAAGTCAGACATGCAATTAAATGTATGAAGAAAGGAAAGGCTGCAGGAAATGATGGAATTATAATTGATATATTAAAAGAAGGAGGTGAAGAAATAGAAACAATTTTAGCAAAGTTATCTAAATGATAAAGATGTACCGGAAGATTGGAAGAATGCAGTAATAATATTAATATTTAAAAAAGGTGATAAAGAAGATATTAGAAATTACAGACCTATCAACCTTTTATCAATTTTATATAAAATTTTTACCAAGATAATTACAACTCGTCTACAGAGAACTTTGGATTTCCGCCAACCAAGAGAACAAGCTGGATTTAAAAGTGGTTTTAGTACAATAGATCATTTCCAGGTATTGAGAGAAGTCATAGAAAGGACCAATGAATATGAGTTGTCATTATGTTTTGGATTTGTAGATTATGAAAAGGCATTTGATTCTATACACATTTCTTCAGTGATTAAAGTATTGGATAATCAAGGTATAGATCCAGGATATTGTCATATTTTAAAGAATATTTATAAAAATGCAACAGCAACAATTAGATTACATAATGATACAGGAAAAATCAACATTGAGAAAGGTGTAAGGGAAGGTGACTCCATTTCTCCAAAACTTTTTACAGCAGTGCTGCAAGAAATATTTTGTGGATTAAAATGGGAAACTAAAGGAATGAAAGTAAATGGAGAGTATTTAAGTCATTTAGATTTTGCAGATGATGTAGTTGTTTTTTCAAATAATGCTTCAGAGCTGCAGGAAATGTTTCAGGAGTTAGCAGATGAAAGTAGAAAAGTAGGACTAAAGATAAATGTTAAAAAGACTAAAGTAATGTTTAATCGATTTGCTCAAAATATGAAAATAAAGATTGATTATGAAGAATTAGAAGAAGTTAACAGTTACAAATACCTAGGTCAGATTATTAATACAGATGGAAACACAATGGAGGAAATTAATCATAGAATTAAACTTGGTTGGAGTTCTTTTGGTAGAAATAACTTGATACTAAAAGGAAATATGCCTATGTGTTTGAAAAGAATGGTTTTTAACAAATGTGTTTTACCAGTTCTTACTTATGGATCTGAGACTTGGACACTTAATAGAAGAGCAATACAGAGACTTCAGACCACTTAAAAGAGTATGAAGAGATGTATGTTGAGAGTAACAAGAAGAGATCGAAAACGCAATGTATGGGTAAGACAAGAAACAGGTGTTACTGACCTTATTGAAAAAATTAAAAGATTGAAATGGAGTTGGGCTGGACATATTGCTAGAAGAAATGATAATAGATGGACAATTGAAATTTTAAACTGGATTCCAAGAGATTGTAAAAGACCCAAAAAGGAACCACATGTGAGATGGATGGATGAAATAAGAAAATGTGCAGGGGTGTTGTGGAAAAGAGAAGCTAAAGATCGGAGAAGATGGATTAAACTTGGAGAGACCTTCATCCTGCAGTGGATTGATAATGGTTGATGATGATGATGATGATATGCACACATGCACTTGTAATATTTGGTAAATACTACACCTCATGTTGAGTGTATAAAAATGTATTTATCTGTATATCCTTTTAAGTTATTTTTTGTCACTGCTGCATCTTATGATGAGTGCAAAAGGGTTTATTCATTGTAAATTCCCCATAAGCCAGTCCACTAATAACTTTATATTTAGAATAGTATTAAGTATATAATTGTGCTGCACGTATATACATATATGAGAATTTATCTATTGTCAAAAGGAAATAGATACAGCACCTCATGTTGCATGCTATATGGTATCTGAGCTAACACAACCTTATTGATATGTTGTAAAATATGAAATTAATGAAATATTTTAAAGTGCAAATAGGTGTATGCATAGTTGTGTTTTTGTATATTATATTTGCTATCAATAAAACAGGTTTTAAAGTCCTGAGTAGAAGTGTATGCCTAAATAACCGAAAATCTCTTATCTGAAAAATATATACATCAAATCACAGAAAGTATAACGTATTTCTACATGGTAAAAAGCTCAGACCACTTCCATTCTTTATAAAACATTGTAAATAACTTTAGGGGTTTATATATTTTCTTATTCATTTAAATTGTATTTATATATTTATCTATTTCAAAGCATCAAATATATATATATATATATATGGGTTTAATGAAAAAAATCATTTACTTATTTTTATTATATTTGAAGTATGAAACGGTGGTGGGTATCTGGGATTAAATAAATATTTGACCATAATATTAAACTTGTTTCATTTTCATATTATGATTTATTTGATAAAATGTACTCTTTTCTTATCAATCACGTACCTGTAATAACCATTTAACTTACCCATTGAAGACCCTAGATGTAGAGTACTGAGCTAGCTACACGGGATATCGCTCTACCGGGGTGTTAAATTCTATTCTCATGTTCTGCTGAACATATGATATTGCACACCATTTTAGGAGGGAGCAAAAATTCATTTTTATTCTTTTCTAGGAGTGGCATGCAAAAGCTATCTGTAAATAGACATTTCAAAGATGTGAAATTACCATAAGTCATAAACATGTGGGCGTTTGAGTAAGATATCAACTAAAGGGGGTTTTTAATTGGCAGAGTCCTGGAAATTCACTCTTTCTATCACTTTAGCTGGAAGTACCAATATATATAAGTACAGATAATCAGATAAATTGGTATCCATTTCTTTCCCTGTTAAATCTTGATCACTTCATGCTCAGTGCAAGATTAGGAGCAGAATTCCACAGGGAAGTATGGTCCGGTACAGTAAAAACTGGTGCCAATGTGATTTAAATATAAAAATGGTACGATTAAAGAAAGAACAAGTTAAATTATATAAATGTGGAAATTACAGTAAAAATAAATTACATGGTGTACATCTATATTATGGCCATCTGAATGGGCACAAGGGGTTAAGATACCTTGTATCTTAATTAAATAGCTATATTGTATTATAAAAAAAATGAAATAGCCTTAGAATTTTAAAAATTTTTGAACAAGATTGTTTAAAGCTTAGATATGGGTTGTCATGAAGTTTATTGACCACTTGATAGGTAATCATTAATATTATTACAGTCAATGAGGTATATAATGTAAGGAAGAGGGGTTGTTTATTAGTGAAATTGATTTATTTTGTTGGAAAAATGCAAAGTTACCCTATGTTAGTATAATATTTAGTTGAATGGTTTGTACAGTCCTTAATTCTTATCCTTGTGTCTACAGAATAGCAGCTTTAATTATATTTAGTTAAGACAGTTCAATATTTAGGTTGTAGTGCGTGTGTATGCATGTTTGACTGCATTATGTTTCATTTCATTTTCATCCTTTAAATAACAGCCAACAGTAGTACATTCACAATAAAAAACATTTAAACTACAGTAGTATCTTAAATAATTAACAAATATATATTTCTTTCCAATGATTAATAGATAGTTGAACCAATAAATTATTTTACTAATTAAATAAATTATTAATCATTTTTATCAGATAGTTAATTAATATTCATTTTTCTTTCAAGTTTGTAAAAGCTATTTATTTCATTATTTGTATTTTTTTTTTGTTTGTCATTTAATTCTGAAAATCAAAATCATTTTTTCTTTGTAAAGATTTTTTTTTGAATATGTAATTAGCAGAGTTAGCAAGATGCGGGGCGTAAGCTAGTAACAAAGAAAAAAAAAAGAAAAATGAACTGTTGCAAGAGAGAGAGCTGTTAACAAAGCTCTCCAGTATGTAAAAAAATTAGCTTTGTAAAGAATTAGAGCCAAAAAGACAGTGGCTTATATTTTTCAAACAACTAAAGTTAATTGCTGAAGTCAGATTATAAGAAATATATCATGGAAGGAGCTAATTTCAATATGCAGCACTAAACTTTAAAGAGGTAGTCAATTCACTCATTCTCTTTCAATTTAAACATTTTAAACTAATCTCTTCGTCACTGTTGCTCTTGTAAAAATGTATATTAATATCATGCAGTTTATATTATTTTATTTAATTCCAGTTTTAAATAAGAATGATTTACATAACTATTATCATTTTATCATTAAGCAACGTGTTTTTTTTTTTTTTTGTTATATGGAAAACGTATGCAGACTGTTATATAGAATACATTTTGTTTTCACTATTTTTCGTGCGCGCGAAGATTATACATAGACTTAAGGATATGTCTATCTTGATAGAGCATACCATGTTTAAATTCTTCATGCTTAGATAACAGTATTCATATATTGGATATATCTGAAGCTAGTACGTATTTATGAATTAAGAAATAACATATAAACTACTTCTGTTTAAATTGAATTTGAAGGACAAAAGAAAAATGCTAGTAATTTTTTTTTGGTTCTCTTCAATAAGGATGGAATATCAAACAAAGCATTACTAATCACGGAATTATTAAAGACAATTTAAAATGTAGAATGCTATTCAAAATAATAAGGATAATTGCGTATTTAATCCAGAACGGAAATATCGTATATTTTCAGTATGATAAAGGAGGAGTTAACTGCTTGCGTGATTTGGTGTCTCAAATGGATATGTTATGAACACTGAAAAGTAGTGGATATATTTAAGTTACGCTTATATATATATATATTTTAAGTTATACTGCAGAAGTGCATTTAGTTTAAATGCGGTTTGGAATGTGTCCTATACTGTTTGTATAATCCCGGAGAGAAGCTTTGCAAATGAACTTTTTATTCAAATTACAAAACTAATAACTTTTGTGTCTTTATTTTTTTTTTATTGCTTAACTCATATATAATGTATATGATGGATAGAGAAGCTTTAATATTATTATGTTTATTTTATAATATATGTTATTTTGACTTTCAAGACCGTCTCTGGAAAACGTACAACTTAAAGGAGTAGTACGTTGGTAAAAAAAATTGATTGTGTTCAGATAGGTCTTATTATTTTCCTTATGAGGATGAAGGAAATATTTTTAATAATATATTATTAGAGAGGTTTACATTTATTTTTGCATATGTTATTATCTTAATGTGAGAATTATTATTATTCTTATTTATTTTATTTTTTTCATTAATGAACGTATAATAAAATAGTTTGTTAAATAGAAAAGAAAGTTCGTTCATAATAATTAGAAACATTAAATCTTAAAAGTAACCTAAAGTTTACTAAATTAAAAAAATTATACCTTAATGCAATATTTAATTATCATATTACCTGCTTAGTGCGTAATTTAGGGTTAATGTTATATATACTTTTATTCGCGAGAGTGTGTTTGTTTTGCACAATTGTAATATTTGTGTGATAGAGTATAATTTGTGAATATTTTATGCATAAATTCGTACAGTGTCGTATTCTCTGAGTTGAACAGATTGATGTATTATCTGTAGGTATTTGTCTGCTAGCATGTATTTATAAGGTTCAATATTTTAGAAGCTATGATAATAGAAAGAAATCTGACTGCGTTGTAATATTTATAGGGATAAAAGATCTTCCTTATTTAATATATGTTAATAATTTCCATGAGTAGAGCCTAGTTTATTTTAGATGCGTATGATTAATGATATTTTTGAAGTGATGTTCTTAGGGCCCTGGTGATGTGGAATTAAAATTCCCCACCAAATAATGTATTTAGAAGTAAAGGAGTTATTGTTAAAAGATGATTAAATGATGCTTAGGAAGTGATATGACGTTTTTCTTGGATTCTTGGTGTTGAGTAAATGTTCTCCACCAAAGGTATATGTGGAATTAGGTGAATTCTGGTAGAAGTGTTCAATAGATGTTTATCTGCTCCTCATGTATATTCCCTTTATAACGTGTTGTATGTAAAATCATAAAATATAGCTTTGTGTTAATTAAAAAGTGGTTAGACAAATTGTTAGATTAATTCTGGATGTAGTACTAGTGTCATATTTATGGAGGATTTAGGACATTGTTCGAAATAAATTAATTATGTGATATTTTCTTAATGAAGGGAGAGTTTATAGAAAAGATTGTTTTATAATATTGCTGCTTGAACGTACACACACACGCGTAATATAAATAATATCGCGAATTGGGGTATAGAATTATGAAATATAAAAATGAGAAATAAATGCTCGGAAATATACTAAATTCAGTTAATAAAGGTATAAAACATTAAGATTTAAACAAGAAATAAGTATTTTAAAATACAATGTATCTATTTAAGTAAAAATTAATCATCAAATCATCAGAATAAACATGATTTTGCTATATATGAAAGGTATAAGGAATTGGAATTATTATTTAGTCAATTAGAGAAAGTTGTTTTGCTGAAAGCCAAATATTAATAGTTTGATTTATTTTGTCAATCAACCGTAATGTCCTCTCGAAAGTACTTATATATATATTTTTTGTTGTTGTGCTAATAATATGATATTTCATTTGTTCATTGTCGTATGGATAAAACATCTAAGCAAGTATGTGTTCCAAGTCGGGATCTTTAAGTTTATTATTAGTTTGTTTAGATAGTAGGAATCCCAAACTGATGCTAAAGATTTATTTAATAATTTAAAGGTCTATAAAACGAAGACCTATTTTGTAAATATTATGTTCATCCCAATTTATTTTGTTTATTTGTAATAAATGATGTATTTAGTTATTTAAATTTAAAACAACTGTGTCGTGAGTTATTTTTTTTGTATACATTCGTATTTCCATTTCCACATCTCCACATTGTATAAATCTATTATAAAACAGATATACTATTTTAAAGTTATCAGATTAAATTTGCTAGTGTCTGACAATATTGTATTTCTTAATCCAAACATTATAAAGAGTATTTGCCACTTGATAAACATATTAGAAAGGTTGCCAAGTCAGTCAGTATATTCGTTAGATGATGATATGAGATTAAAATACCCTATCTCTGTCATTATCTTATTATTGAAACACAGTAAAATATTTAGTCAATTTGTTTCATTATATTTTAGCATACCTTATAATTATAACTTATGGGCAATGTAGTTTATTTAATTCAACTGTGTTTATTAAATTCCCTGAGATTTTATTATTTATTTCTTGATTGGCATTAGAGTAAATGTTTAAATTATGATATGCCAAGTAACAAAATTGTCTACGAATATAATTATAGCAAGCTGATATATGTTATACTTGGATGAAGGAAGAAATTAAGTTTAAAGTATATTTTTCATAGACTGTATCAAATAAACCTTATGATTCTTTATAATACAATCAATTAACAAAGGAATTTACAATACATTGAATGTTTTATAATATTTCTTCCTTTATTCATTTATTATATATATCTTTTGAACTGCCTATAGCCTCCCACTGAGCTGAGCTGAACATAAACTTAAGTATAGAGTCTCAGTAATAATTTTATATTATATATTTTATTATATTGTTCTATTCATTAATAGAACTGGCGCCTGGGCATTTCATTCATGTAATATATATGTGCGGTGTTGGGAGTGTAGGTTATAGGGTACGTGTTTGTCCCCCAATGTGGTGGCCTGATTGATGATGATGATCTTGGCAATGTTTTCTGACCTTCAACATTGCAGCCTGGTGGACATATTTTGGGATTGGTGGGCTCACGTTTAGTCATAGTGATGATGATGATGATCTCAGTATACGTTTTCTGTACACCCATCATGTGGCCTAGATCAATTGACTGTTGATGATGAGAAGTATGTTTTCTGTATGCCCATTGTGGTGGCTTGAGATATATTTGACATCTTATTAGATAGATTGCAATACGGATTTAGTTGTATGAAAGTGGTAGCTCAATCAATTGTGCAATGATGATGATTGGAGTGGGTTTTCTGGTGACCAATGTAGATGTGTGATGTGTAGTGGAGCTACACATGGTATAGGTTAGATTGTGGTGCCCAGATGTCTTGGCATTGAGTAGTTTAGTATATTTTCAGATTAGTTAACGTTTTCTGGTGTGCCAATTTTGGACATCGATTGACATTGATTGGTTGATGAGTGGATAACTTGGCATGATTGATTGACGATGATGATCCTGGTGAGGTTTTTTGGGGTGCACCAATGTAGCTGCATGATTGATTAATCGTGAATAATTATAGTGCTAGTTGTTGATATTTGATGTGTCAGGTCACAATGATTAGATATGAACTTGGTTTCTGGATTCCCAACATTTGATGTATGGATATATTGTGACATAGATAAGACAAGTTGTGGCTTTGTGGGCTTGATAATTATAGTGAAGTATGTCTGATATAATTGTATTGTGTACAGCCAACATACCAAATTTGATAAATGAAAGTTGTGTGATATTGTAAATATCAATTGTAATCTTGAATGGTGCCGAGAACTTAACTTGATAATCATGCTTATAAAAATTGTGTTGCCTTCAGTATTATATAGAAGTCACTTTAATGTATGAGATGAGTGTAGTTGAATACAGAGATGTTATCCAGCTGACTCAGTAATGTTTGGATCGATATTGTCAGAGTATACAGTGCCATAATTTTGCTATCAAATGTGGAAAACGAATGTTACATGAAATAACACAAATAAACATACTGGAGTAATTTTATGTACTTATAAGTGATGATGGAAAGTTTGGATTGTTTGATTGGGGAGGGGGAGTGAAGCTGATGTACCTTGTTTTTGTCTGCAAATACTAATAAGTAAAAATATAAAGTACAATGGAAGAGTTTAATATAGATGAAGATTTGGGTGGGTCCCAAGAAATATTATCACCAGAGGTGATTGTCTTGTCTCCTGGTGTAGATTCAGGAAATGAAACTATAAACTTCATGAATAAAGAAGATAGTAGGGTAGAACGTGTCTCATTAGAAGGAGCTTTTGATTATTCCAAATTGATGGATGCAATAAATAAGAGCCTTTATCAAAAATTGTTAGGGATGAAAGAGCATTCAGATAAACAAATGTTAGAGATGAAAGCTAGTATGATATCCCAGGAAAGTTTTAAAAAAATGGAAGATAATTCAGATAATTTAGCTAAACAAATGTTAGAGATGAAAAATAATACAGATAAACAGATGAAAGAGAATTCACATAATTTAGCTAAACAAATGTTAGAGATGAAAGATAGTATGATGTCAAAGGAAGATTGTAGAGAGATGAAAGATAGTATAATGTCCGAAATAAGGATGGAAATGTCCGAAATAAAAGAAAATGCAGCGAAACAAATTTTAGAGATGAAAGAAATTAGAGAGAATATGAAAAGTCAGATGCATAAGCTAGAAACAATAGGAGTTGATGTTAATAATCAGCTGCAGCAAATAAGAGTAGACTGTGAGAACTCAATAATTCAGTTTAGGGAAGAAATACAGGAAAATTTCACAAGGGCAGAAATGAAAATTGTAAACAAGGGACAAGAATATCAAGAGTTATATAGTAGGTACACCAATGAATATACTATAGATATTGAACAGAAATTTAGAATGTTTGAAGAAAAAATAGAAGGTGTCAGAGAAAATTTATTAGAGCACCAAAGTAAGAGTGTAGATAGCACCTTAAGGACTGATGGTCAGATTAGTTTATGTCAGAACCAGATAAAGAACTTGAGCCTACAAGTAGAAGCCCAGAAATTCGAACCAGGTAAGATCTAATCAAGATATGGTTGACCAAGTTAGACACATCAGCACAAGAGTAGATCATCTAGAGATAGGAGGTGAGGATGTGCAAGCCATAGTAACTAAATTAAGTGAGGTGAGTGATAGATATCAGAATTTGAAAGTAGAAATAGATGGTGTAAAGAGTTCTGTGGATAGACAAGTTTTTTCAGACAAGATAGAAGATAGACTTAGAAGTGAACTGAGTGTGAGTGGAAGAGATGTCAAACTAGGTTAGAGAAGTATGTTCAAGATGCTTTAGGCCAGAAGCAGCATTTAAAGATGGATGTAAGGCAATTAGGCACTGCAGAGTTGAATGCTACTGATGTTAAGGAAGTATGTTGTGGTCTAGTTGATCAGTATTCTTTAGGATCCATAGAAGAGGTAGAAAATAACAGAATAGATTTGCAGAAATTAGAATCAGAGAAAGCGAGGACAAATCATGAGAGAGATTCACGTGATTCTATGGCCCTAAAGTTCCTAACCATTAAGTCTTTTAAAGGGGAATACTTGGAAAACCCCTTTGAGTTTTTGCAAAGCTTGGATGAGTTGTTTTCACTTTGTCCATTTTCAGAAATGGAGAGGATTGCTATTGCTAGCAACCATCTGTGCTCATCTTCTAAGGATTGGTGGCAATGCTTATTTGATAAACCACGTACTTATGGAGATTTTAAGCATTTGCTGTTAAATAGTTTTTGGATAGGCAGGACAACTTAAAGTACCAAATATCTCAAGAGAAGTACAGTCATTATAAGGGTAGTTACACTCAATTTTTCTGGAAGCAGGCTGAAAAATTGAAGACCCTCACTGCCTACCCATTATCTGAACAGCAAATTGTTCGCATATTACAGCACAACCTTCCTCATCATGTAGAACAAATCTTAATAGCATCAGACAGGCAAACCATTGAGGAGGTTGTTGATCTGTTAGATTCCATTGAAATTAGTAATAAAGTGAGTGATGGGAAGATTAGAGCTAATAGGGAATCTCTTGCTTCTGTAAATAGCATTAACATATGAGGTAGATCTCCATGGTATCAAAATAGGTTAGCTAGAAGGAGAAGTAGGTACCGACCCAAATCACAAATAGAAGATGGGCCTTATTATAATCCTCATTCTATTATAAGGAGGAATGATGATGGTGTCCAACCATCCACTAGTGGCAAGCAAACCACTCCTAAAAAGTGGGCAACCAGTATTAATAATTAATACCATATCCAGTTAGAGTACCAGATAGTTAATAAATGTGAGAATATAAAAAATTCTGTATGCAGCGTTTTCTAAAGTGTAAATTAGTTTTATTTATGTTGCTTAATAGTGATTAACATAACCTAATGGTGTTACCTGATTCAGTTTTTTTCTTTTATAAGGATGGGGGGATGTGGCCATCTGAATGGGCACAAGGGGTTAAGATACCTTGTATCTTAATTAAATAGCTATATTGTATTATAAAAAAAAATGAAATAGCCTTAGAATTTTAAAAATTTTTGAACAAGATTGTTTAAAGCTTAGATATGGGTTGTCATGAAGTTTATTGACCACTTGATAGGTAATCATTAGTATTATTATGGTTAATGAGGTATATAATGTAAGGAAGAGGGGTTGTTTATTAGTGAAATTGATTTATTTTGTTGGAAAAATGCAAAGTTACCCTATATTAGTATAATATTTAGTTGAATGGTTTGTACAGTCCTTTATTCATTAATTCTTATCCTTGTGTCTACAGAATAGCAGCTTTAATTATATTTAGTTAAGACAGTTCAATATTTAGGTTGTAGTGCGTGTGTATGCATGTTTGACTGCATTATGTTTCATTTCATTTTCATCCTTTAAATAACAGCCAACAGTAGTACATTCACAATAAAAAAACATTTAAACTACAGTAGTATCTTAAATAATTAACAAATATATATTTCTTTCCAATGATTAATAGATAGTTGAACCAATAAATTATTTTACTAATTAAATAAATTATTAATCATTTTTATCAGATAGTTAATTAATATTCATTTTTCTTTCAAGTTTGTAAAAGCTATTTATTTCATTATTTGTATTTTTTTTGTTTGTCATTTAATTCTGAAAATCAAAATCATTTTTTTTTTTTTTGTAAAGATTTTTTTTTGAATATGTAATTAGCAGAGTTAGCAAGATGCGGGGCATAAGCTAGTAACAAAGAAAAAAAAAGAAAAATGAACTGTTGCAAGAGAGAGAGCTGTTAACAAAGCTCTCCAGTATGTAAAAAAATTAGCTTTGTAAAGAATTAGAGCCAAAAAGACAGTGGCTTATATTTTTCAGTAACAACTAAAGTCAATTGCTGAAGTCAGATTATAAGAAATATATCATGGAAGGAGCTAATTTCAATATGCAGCACTAAACTTTAAAGAGGTACTCAATTCACTCATTCTCTTTCAATTTAAACATTTTAAACTAATCTCTTCGTCACTGTTGCTCTTGTAAAAATGTATATTAATATCATGCAGTTTATATTATTTTATTTAATTCCAGTTATAAATAAGAATGATTTACATAACTATTATCATTTTATCATTAAGCAACGTGTTGTTTTTTTTTTGTTATATGGAAAATGTATGCAGACTGTTATATAGAATACATTTTGTTTTCACTATTTTTCGTGCAAGAAGATTATACATAGACTTAAGGATATGTCTATCTTGATAGAGCATACCACGTTTAAATTCTTCTTGCTTAGATAACAGTATTCATTTATTGGATATATCTGGAACTAGTAGTATTTATGAATTAAGAAATAACATATAAACTACTTCTGTTTAAATTGAATTTGAAGGACAAAAGAAAAATGCTGGTAATTTTTTTTTTGGTTCTCTTCAATAAGGACGGAATATCAAACAAAGCATTACTAATCGCGGAATTACTAAAGACAATTTAAAGTGTAGAATGCTATTCAAAATAATAAAGACAATTGCATATTTAATCCAGAACGGCATGAAAATATCGTATATTTTCAGTATGATAAAGGAGGAGTTAACTGCTTGCATGATTTGGTGTCTCAAATGGATATGTTATGAACACTGAAAAGTAGTGGGTATATTTAAGTTATGCTTATATATATTTTTTTAAAGTTATACTGCAGAAGTGCATTTAGTTTAAATGCGGTTTGGAATGTGTCCTATACTGTTTGTATAATCCCGGAGAGAAGCTTTGCAAATGAACTTTTTATTCAAATTACAAAACTAATAACTTTTGTGTCTTTTTTTTTTTTTTATTGCTTAACTCATATATAAAGTATATGATGGATAGAGAAGCTTTAATATTATTATGTTTATTTTATAATATATGTTATTTTGACTTTCAAGACCGTCTCTGGAAAACGTACAACTTAAAGGAGTAGTACGTCATCGGTAAAAAAATTGATTGTGTTCAGATAGGTCTTATTATTTTCCTTATGAGGATGAAGGAAATATTTTTAATAATATATTATTAGAGAGGTTTACATTTATTTTTGCATATGTTATTATCTTAAAGTGAGAATTATTATTATTCTTATTTTTTTTTTTTTTTGAATCAACGAACAAAGTATAATAAAAATAGTTTGTTAAATATAAAAGAAAGTTCGTTCACAATAATTAGAAGCATTAAATCTTAAAAGTAACCTAAAGTTTACTAAATTAAAAAAATTATACCTTAATGCAATATTTAATTATCATATTACCTGCTTAGTGCGTAATTTAGGGTTAATGTTATATATACTTTTATTCGCGAGAGTGTGTTTGTTTTGCACAATTGTAATATTTGTGTGATAGAGTATAATTTGTGAATATTTTATGCATAAATTCGTACAGTGTCGTATTCTCTGAGTTGAACAGATTGATGTATTATCTGTAGATATTTGTCTGCTAGCATGTATTTATAAGGTTCAATATTTTAGAAGCTATGATAATATAGAAAGAAATAATGACTGGTTGTAATATTTATAGGGATAAAAGATCATGCTTATTTAATATATGTTAATAATTTCCATGAGTAGAGCCTAGTTTATTTTAGATGCATATGATTAATGATATTTCTGAAGTGATGTTCTTAGGGCCCTGGTAATGTGGAATTAAAATTCCCCACCAAATAATGTATTTAGAAGTAAAGGAGTTATTGTTAAAAGATGATTAAATGATGCTTAGGAAGTGATATGACGTTTTTCTTGGATTTTTGGTGTTGAGTAGATGTTCTCCACCAAAGGTATATGTGGAATTAGGTGAATTCTGGTAGAAGTGTTCAATAGATGTTTATCTGCTCCTCATGTATATTCCCTTTATAACGTGTTGTATGTAAAATCATAAAATATAGCTTTGTGTTAATTAAAAAGTGGTTAGACAAATTGTTAGATTAATTCTGGATGTAGTACTAGTGTCATATTTATGGAGGATTTAGGACATTGTTCGAAATAAATTAATTATGTGATATTTTCTTAATGAAGGGAGAGTTTACAGAAAAGATTGTTTTATAATATTGCTGCTTGAACGTACACACACACGCGTAATATAAATAATATCGCGAATTGGGGTATAGAATTATGAAATATAAAAATGAGAAATAAATGCTTGGAAATATACTAAATTCAGTTAATAAAGGTATAAAACATTAAGATTTAAACAGGAAATAAGTATTTTAAAATACAATGTATCTATTTAAGTAAAAATTAATCATCAAATCATCAGAATAAATATGATTTTGCTATGTATGAAAGGTATAAGGAATTGGAATTATTATTTAGACAATTAGAGAAAGTTGTTTTGCTGAAAGCCAAATATTAATCGTTTGATTTATTTTGTCAAATCAACCGTAATATCCTCTCGAAAGTATTTATATATATTTTTTTGTTGTGCTAATAATATGATATTTCATTTGTTCATTGTCGTATGGATAAAACATCTAAGCAAGTATGTGTTCCAAGTCGGGATCTTTAAGTTTATTATTAGTTTGTTTAGATAGTAGGAATCCCAAACTGATGCTAAAGATTTATTTAATAATTTAAAGGTCTATAAAACGAAGACCTATTTTGTAAATATTATGTTCAACCCAATTTATTTTGTTTATTTGTAATAAATGATGTATTTAGTTATTTAAATTTAAAACAACTGTGTCGTGAATTATTTTTTTGTATACATTCGTATTTCCATTTCCACATCTCCACATTGTATAAATCTATTATAAAACAGATATACTATTTTAAAGTTATCAAATTAAATTTGCTAGTGTCTAACAATATTGTATTTCTTAATCCAAACATTATAAAGAGTATTTGCCACTTGATAAACGTATTAGAAAGATTGCCAAGTCAGTATATTCGTTAGATGATGATATGAGATTAAAATACCCTATCTCTGTCATTATCTTATTATTGAAGCACAGTAAAATATTTAGTCAATTTGTTTCATTATATTTTAGCATACCTTATAATTATAACTTATGGGCAATGTAGTTTATTTAATTCAACTGTGTTTATTAAATTCCCTGAGATTTTATTATTTATTTCTTGATTGGCATTAGAGTAAATGTTTAAATTATGATATGCCAAGTAAAAAAATTGTCTACGAATATAATTATAGCAAGCTGATATATGTTATACTTGGATGAAGGAAGAAATTAAGTTTAAAGTATATTTTTCATAGTCTGTACTAAGTAAACCTTATGATTCTTTATCATACAATCAATTAACAAAGGAATTTACAATACATTGAATGTTTTATAATATTTCTTCCTTTATTCATTTATTATTATATATCTTTTGAACTGCCTATAGCCTCCCACTGGGCTGAGCTGAACATAAACTTAAGTATAGAGTCTCAGTAATAATTTTATATTATATATTTTATTATATTGTTCTATTCATTAATAGAACTGGCGCCTGGGCATTTCGTTCATGTAATATATATGTGCGGTGTTGGGAGTGTAGATTATAATATAAACTTAATGTAGGTGTAAATAAAAACTAAATTAAATGTTGACTATATATATAAGAGAAGTTATATAAAATTCGATTGTTAGTTGTTTTTTAAATATATAGTGTAATTAACAGGCCTTACAAATGAACACGCTTGGTTTGCTTTATTTTTTTTAAAGATATTCTTAGATAATCTGATATATATTGCTCAGCAATTGCAGATCCAAAATGATAGTTTATTTTTTCTGTAGCGACGAATATTTAAGAAGTATTTATGATTCAAATTGTTAGCAATAAATCAAATGCTCACATTGTATTCTATAAGTATACTGTATAAATAAAATAGATGTGGAATTTATTTTAAATAATTATACATATACTATATTGAAGCTTGATATTTTGTTATATAGAGTACAGATTCTTTTATCTTAATAATTGCTTAACAATTTTCACTTTAAACTGACTCGCTAACATTTAATCTGAGTAAAAACTGAGCCAACATATATACTTTAATGAATGAGTGGGGGAAAAGTGGGTCACATGCTGTAATATGCATATATAAATGGTCGGAGGTTTTACAAATAAAAGTAATAGGTTATTATAGCATAATATTTTAAAATAACTTACAGTTGAAGTTGTTGTTTTGTTTTGTTTTTAAAAAAAAGTGAGAAAGAAAACGGACATTTTAGAGATAGGTATAAAACCTGTTTCTCAAACATAGCATAATATTTTAAAATAACTTATAATTAAATTGGCTGGGTTTTTTTTTTTTTTTGTTGCTTTGGAAAAAAAAAGTAAAATAAAATAGTGTTAAATATTGGGGTAACGACTTAAAGTTCTTAATGATTTAAAATAACTTATAGTTGAATTCGTTGGGGTTTTTTTTTTGTTGAATACTGGCTTAGTGAATAAAAGTTTCATAATGCTTCAAAATACTTATACTTGAAGTTTTTTTTTTCTGTTTTGTTTTAAAAAAAAAAGGTAAATAAAATAAAATGGGTTTAATACTAGCATAACGAAGTAAAGGTTTGTATGTTAAACTTGATTTTCTTTTTTGGTCGATAAATAGAATTAAATAGATGTAGGTAAGAAGGGGCAGAATAATTGGAACAGAGTGTAGTAAAGATGAATAATCAGCGATTGGAGTAAGGCAGAGTTAGGTGCACAGTTCAGCCCACCGTTGCTAAAACCAGGATGTAGTTAACATGATAATTAAACTGATCACATAATTTAGGGGTCTTTGGAGTTCAGTGTTTGTAGGTTACTTATAAACTGTCTCTCAGGCATTGTATGTATAGGTTGATTCGTATCGGCATTTTTTGAACTCAGAGTTTGGAGATGGGGGATGTGGAAGGGTTGGCTGGAGATGTCTGTGTGATCTGGGGTTTCTGTGGCCTCTGGTGAATGAATACTTTTCACCATGCAAAAATGCAAGCAGTTTTTTTTTTAGCAGAGAAAATATTCTCTGTGACTCATTTGGGGTTATGCAAACATACCCATAAGTCTCATAAATAAAGAGCAGGGAGCATTAACTTCAACTCTTATATATAAAACTCAAAGCCCTTCATCTGTGGTTGCAAAATATTCTGTCAGCCTCCAAAAGTTAGTGAGCATGGATGCACCTGTGAAGTTTGGTACATTATTCTGTTAGTAGTTTTTGTGGTTTGTTCGACTTTGCTTGGCTGCCACAGAGTTTTAGAAAGGATAGATATCTCCATGTCAGTAGTCTGTCTTCTTTATCTCTGACCCTGGTAATTGGGCTGCTGATGCAGTTTTGGCTGAGTATAGTGATGCTATGGGGGATGAGGTGTCACATTGTCACCGTTCAACATTGCGCTTTTTAGACTTTTAAAAAAATACAAAAATTAGTAAAAATATAGTTAGTAAAAATATAGTTAATATCTGTATAAATAAAATATTAAGACTTTAAAGGGTCATACCCATTTAAAAGTCTCATTGGAGAGGGGGGTATTGTGCCAGGCATTATCAAATGGCCTTACACAAAGTCTGCTGTAATGTAAAATTGTATATATTAAGCACAACAAAGATATAAATGTACTATATTAATAATGGCAGTTGGGTCTGAGCATTAGAATACCCACACACACAAATTTAAAATATTGTACACAAATACACATATGATAAACTGATGTATTTTTTGTATTTTATTTTTATTGTTTTGTATATTTTCAGTATATATCATTTTATGTATTTTGCTTTTCTCTGAAAAATTCAAATAGAGAAAAGCAAACTTTATTAAACAAATGGATCACATGTTGGAACAAAAACAAATAATTAAAGTATTTGTTCCAACATACCTGCATATATATATATATATAATTTCTTTTCTAAAAACTAATCTTATTCTGTAATCAAAAAATGTTAATTGTTTTGGTAAAAACTTAATCAAAAAGCAAAATTTGATAACGAATGTTAAAATTAAAATGTTATTTTTTTTATATAGATAAAATAAAATTCTTTTGAATTAATATCTGTAATGAAGTGGCCTGAGTATTCAAGATGGAAACTAATCATTGTATCAAATCCTAAAATGTAAAATTTAATCAGAAAAATAGAAAGGGATGTTATAATCTAAATGATAAGGTAAATTAAAAGGGTTGGCTGATTCATACTTCTCAGAGGGCTTTCTGAACTAGTTGTTATAAGTGGGATTGATAGGTTTTAGTCAGTGCTGTGGGTTTTTTTCTTTCTTTGGCAGTCATTCTGGGCATGTCATTCACTACTTTGGCTCCAAATTTCTTCAATCATCTAGCCATTCAGAGATTAATTTATAGACTAGACAATTAATTTTCTAAGAAGAAATCCATTATACAGTTCTTTTAAGAACTCTTGATTTCTTAAGGATTTAATGAACCATTCAAGATAGTGAATGAACATTTAATAATAATTATTGTATTCTAGCAGATAGAAAATATGGAGAAATCTACCAGAGCTTCCACTAAAATGACTGTGGGGTAGAAAACCAGCCGGTCCACCCGCCCTTTCTCTGTCCAAATTGCTAAGATGTGAACACACCAGTTCCAGCTGGCCATGCTGATGACAAAAGCCACTTTGCCTATGCCTGAATGAGATGAAATCCTCACCACACAGCCAGTTGACTTAAAGCCTACTCAAAGCCCAGTCAGGAGAAAATGAAGATGCCTACATAAGTTTATTTTACAAATATTTTATTAACATTGAAATAATTAACTCTGATATTTCTAATTAAATATATTATTGTTATTTATTATTATTATTAATCATTTAAAAAGAGAGAGGGAGAGAGAGAGAATTGTCTCTCATATATATATATATATATTGAATTTACGGTTATTACAGACATAATGATAAAACTTTTACTTACAACTTTTAATTCATGTTTCTATCCCAAATTCCAGTATTTTCAGCAAAGGTTGCAATTAGTTTTTTTATTTTTATTGCTGCTTGTTTTTCTTCTCGTGGAAAATTGTCATATGCAAATATACTCGTGTATATATGCGCACATGCACTTGTAATATTCGGTAAATACTACACCTCATGTTGAGTGTATAAAAATGTATTTATCCATATATCCTTTTAAGTTATTTTTTGTCACTGCTGCACCTTATGATGAGTGCAAAAGGGATTTATTTATTGTAAATTCCCCATAAGCAAGTCCACTAATAACTTTATATTTAGAATAGTAGTAAGTAAATAAGTCAATTATTTTATATAGCACGATGTTTTTTACAAACCGTAATATTTTAAACAGCATTAAACTGTTGCACATGTGCTTTGGATTTTAACTATAAAATGAATAAATACAAACACTTCAAACACGTGATAAAGTCTTTGGAAAAGATAGAATGGCCATCTATCTTTTCGAACCCAAACGCTTTTGTATGGGTGAATTCGTAAATTCTAATAAATTTCACCAGCATCATTCATTCAAGCATGTAAAAGTAATTTAAAGTGATTATTTAATATCTTCACACTTTCACTTTCAAACACTTAAGATTTGCCCATACAAAAGTGTTTGGGTTCGAAAAGATAGATGGCCATTCTATCTTTTCCAAAGACTTTATCATGTGTTTGAAGTGTTTGTATTCATTCATTTTATAGTTAAAATCCAAAGCGCATGTGCAACAGTTTAATGCTGTTTAAAATATTACAATAGTAGTAAGTGTATAATTGTGCTGCACATATATACATGTATGAGAATTTATCTATCGTCAAAAGGAAATAGATATAGCACCTCATGTTGCGTGCTATATGATATCTGAGCTAACACAACCTTATTGACATGTTGTAAAATATGAAATTAATGAAATATTTTATAGTGCAAATATGTGTATGCATAGTTGTGTTTTTGTATATTATATTTGCTATCAATAAAACAGGTTTTAAAGTCCTGAGTAGAAGTGTATGCCTAAATAACCGAAAATTCTTATTTGAAAAATATATACATCAAATCACACAAAGTATAACTTATTTCTACAGGGTAAAAAGTTCGGACCACTTCTATTCTTTATGAAACATGAGCTTTATATATTTTTTTATTCATTTAAATTGTATTTATATATTTATCTATTTCAAAGCATCAAATATATATACGGGTTTAATGAAAAAAATTATTTATTTTTATTATATTTGAAGTATGAAACGGTGGTGGGTATCTGGGATTAAATAAATATTTGATCATAATATTAAACATGTTTCGTTTTTGTATTATTATTTATTTGATAAAATGTACTCTTTCCTTATCCATCACGTACCTGTAATAACCATTCAACTTACCCATTGAAGACCCTAGATGTAGAGTACTGAGCTAGCCACATGGCATATTTCTCTACCAGGGTGTTAAATCTTATTCTCATGTTCCACTGAACATATGATATTGAACATCTTTCTAGGAGGGGGGGGAATTCATTTTTATTCTTTTCTAGGAGTGGTGTGCAAAAGCTATCTGTAAATAGACTTTTCAAAGATGTGTAATTACCATAAGTCCTAAACATTTGGGCATTCGAGTAAGATATCAACTAAAGGGGGGTTTTAATTGCAGAGTCCTGTCAATTCACTCTTTCTATCAGTTTATCTGGAAGTACCAATGTATATGAGTACAGATAATCAGATAAATTGGTATCCATTTCTTTCCCTATTAAATCTTGATCACTTCATGCTCAGTGCAAGATTAGGAGCAGTAATTCTGCAGGGAAGTATGTTCCAGTACAATATATAAGACACCATTCACAATTTCAGTTTTTAAAACAGGCAAATCTCACTGTACGTATTGTGATGTTTATTGGCTTAATTTCAGTTTTTATGTTTCAAAATATAATATTAAGTTTTTCTATAATACATTAGTATTTATTATGAATTTCTAAATTATTGATCAAATATATAAAAATAATTATTAAAAAAACTTAAATATTTAATATATTATATTTAACTTATATTTAACTTATTCTATTTAATAATATTCATAACTTTTTTAAATATTTGCAATAGAAATGATGAGAAAAACAACTGAAAGACAAAATAATAGTACTTTGTCTTTAAACCCCCTGTTGTTAAATAAGCTTAGTTTTTGACATAGTTATAATATGAAAATCTCTCATTATAAATATAGAGAATGAACACAGAGTCTTTTAACAACCTCTGTATACTAGATAAAATATTAGTTTTAAAAAAAGTTGTTAAACTAATATTTTATGTAATATTCAAAAGATATTAAAAGTAAGACTAGCTCTTTATCCTCTGTATATATTAATGTGATTTTAGATTGTTTATTATACATATAAATTAAAACAATAAATAAAATTCACTTTATAGTTTCAAAACTAAGCCAAAAACTAACTTTATATAATGGAGCTTAAAGATAAAGTGCTATTATTTTGCTTTCTTGAGTCACATAACTCAATAGGAGATAGTTATTTCGTTTCATTTATATATTTATATAATAAAAAATATGTATGGCTAAAGTGATTTTAAAATAAATTCGTTTATTAATCTGCTGAGTTAACTTTTGACACGGGGTATCTGTTTTAAAGCATAACTGGTAGATAATTAGCAGAGTGTGATAGTAATTTACATTTTATAGGAACAATCCTTGAAAGTGACCATATAATATGATTAAAACGTTGAGAGGAAACTGAAATTAAAAAATGGTTCATAAAATAAAAATCAAGATTTAAAAAGAAAAAGTATGTTAAATAAATTTTTAAAATATATCGAAATTAATCAGGCATATTTGGAAAGAGAATGATGAAATATTACTGATTTTATTTTTATAAAAAATGGTATAGTAGCTTTTTAAAAGCATTATTATATAAAAATTAACTTAGGACTTAATATTTGATAGATAGTTATTCTATCTTTGCAATATATGTCTATTGTTGTACTTTTATATTACAATATATAGATTTAGATATTTTAAAAATAACTTACCCAAGATTTCTTTAACTTTAATTCTTTGACCTAGTCTTCCACAAAGTTGTCCACCAAAGCTGTGACCGTAACAGAAAACACACTCTGCATTTAGAGCTTTAATGATATCAACTGTTGAATTAGCAGGTATATCAATATTTAAAACACCATATAAATAAAATTGGTAATCAGGTGCACAAACCAAATAATTCACTATCAAAATATTTACATTTTTCTGTAATAAAAAATAATAATAATAATAATTTTACTTTTCTGAAAACATGATTTCTTTTATATTTTTTAATTAAAATTGATGAAACATTAAAAATTATATAAAACATAATTATATTAAACACCCATAGGCAAAAGCAATATATTAAATAATCGTAAAAAAAGGAAACTCTTTTCCATCTTTGCATTTCGGCATTATTAAATTTAACTGTGATAAAAAATGTACAATGTTATAAATAATCGAATAGTTTGTTACTCGGAATTCATAGTCATTTCAGCACCAAAAATGGCAGCTTTAGGCCTTAATCTATGAACTATGAATCCTAGAATCGATCATTTTACCATGCACTAAACCATGGTGACCAATAAATCATGTTAATAATCAATAATAAGTCCTTGTGATCATCATATAATTATAAAATAAAATAATAAAAAAATAACAAAAAGAGACCTATTTACCATATTTTAATTTTGGGGAAAAAAGATTAAAACACAGCAACATTGGTCCACACTTTATGTACAACAATCATCATCATTTTATATACAACAATTATCATTATTTTAACCATTATCAATTCATTGTAGAGTGAAAAGGTCTTATTAAATTTAATTTAATTTTTCTGATCCATAGTTTGATTTTAAAAAACTTTCTTATTTTTGCATTAATCTCCCATATTTGTTACTTTTAGATATTTTATAATCTCACATGATCACCATCTCATATGCTTACATATGATGGTAATAAGAATACCAATCTCTTCATACAGTAGTGCCACCAAGTTCAAGCCTTTGTTATGAATTGATGCAGGAAGGTGTGTGCATAAAAATCTTTATCTAGTTAGTGCCTAGTCATCCAACATCCCCTGACTAGTTTTTAGCTTGTGATTTTCATCAGTGTGAAGCATTGGATTTTAGAGCACTATACTTGGACCTTAGGATCCAACTTCAGCAGCCATGCTTTATCTATTTGATTAATTATAGAGTTAGGAGCCCAAGATGAAAACACCATAATGTTTCCAACCCAAGCTCATTCATTTAAATAATCATATAAATCTGAACTCAGATCAGCATTCATACATTTATGCATTTTTGGTTTTTTAGAAACCACAATCACCATTATCCTAGGAGCAGGGTAGTTGTAAACCCATCAAAACATCACATGATGATCATTGCATTTGGTTGCACATGCTGTTAATAAGAGTACCAAACTTTCCATACAGTAGTGCAACTAAGAAACTAATCTGGGGATGTAATGAGTAGGCATGAGATAGGGATTTTATGCACAACTACCCATTGATTACAAAGGCTTGCACTTTGTGGCACTTCTGTATGGAGAGTTTGGTACTCTTATTAATATCATGTGTAAGCATATGAAATGCTGATCATGTGATGTTTTGAAGATTTTATACCTAGCCTGTCCATAGGATGATGGTAACTGTGGTTTTTGAAAAACCAAAGATTCCAAAATGTATGGATGTTGAACTGAGTTTAGATCTACATGACTATACAAGTGAATGAGCTTGGGTGGGAAACATTATGGTACTTTCAACTTGGGATCCTAGCTTTTTAATTAACAAAATGGGTAAAAGGTGGCTGCTGGAGGATTGCATTGGATCCTAAGGTCTAGATACAGTGTTCTCAAATTCAAGGTTCCTCATTGATGAAACCCACAAGCTAGAAACTAGTCTGGGAATGTTGGATGAATAGGCACTAGATTGGATTTTATGCACAAGCCTTCCTGCATCTATTGATTACAATGGCTTGCATTTGGTGGCACTACTCTATAGAGAGTTTGATACTTTTATTTTGTAATCTCTTAATAACCAATTTAAGTATTAATTGTATATGTATTTTCATTTCTTCTAGCAATTCCTCTTAAGCCAGTCTTCATTTTAATCTTATATTTTGTTCAATGTTATTAATGACATATGTTTGTTCTCTCACTAATATATTTTCTTTTTGATCTTCTTTTATAAATTTTAATAAACATTATGCCATGTTTGGTCGGACATCTTTGTATTGCTCTTAATTATCCAATCCTCTTAAATCAATAAATATGTAATGGTGAAAACATTTATTAACAACTTTCCTTTTTAAATATATGGACATTTTTTAATATCAAAATGTATTTATTAAGCACGTTATATTCAAGTTTATTAAATGATTAGTTTTGTCTTTCATATTTTTATTTGTATTAATAATTGAATCAATACCATTTAAACTTGTTAGGCTCAATAAAGATAAATTATTATCGATCTTTTTAGTATCACTGTTTTAAAAATATATTAAATATAACTTTAGTTACTTGAGTATTTATCTTTAGTTCTACTTTTTTAATTTAATTTTATAGCTTTAGCAATACTTATAGAAACTCCAAAAATTTAGAAACTTTATTTAGAAAAAACAATATCATCTGCAGAATTTTAATGGGTTAGCCTTTTTAATAAATAGTTGTTATTGCAAGGCAGATGTTTCTTTTATAGTCCCTCTCAAAGCAATAATCAAGGGAAAGGCATTTCTCATCATCCTTTTCAATTGCTTGAAGATGTTGATTTGAATGGTTTTTTTAACTTAAGAATAGCTAGATATCTATTTACCAATCAATGTTGTGATGTTTGCTGAACAGTCTGTGAGCCTATTAGCTAAAAGAAAAATATCCGTTCTCTTGAAAATAATTTCACTTGATCTGGATGTAAATCCTAGGTTGTAGATATAATAGGAAATTACACTTCATCTGCCTCACAAGAACTTAACTTTTTATTTTAATCTACTAAATATTTTATTAAACCGCTGTATATACTAAAGGTTATAGAGTGAACAAACGATACTATAAAGAACATTTTCTCATTACATTATAATTTATAAATAAAAAGCAAATACATACAATAAATATTAAAATAACAGACATGTTTATCAGGTAAGACTTTGTTATCAACTTTATTTGCTAACCATTTTCTATTTCTAGCAGATAAAATATTTTACATATATTTTATAATATTCACTACATGCATATATTGTAATAATTTGAGCTATTATCCATAAGAGCAGAATATGAAAGCAGATTACTGTTGACATAAAATAAACAATATTCAAAGTGAAAATATAGTGCATTAGTAGAAATCTAAATGCTTAACATGGAATAACTAAATTTATTAATAACTCAATAGGTTTTAATTGTTTCCTTATTTGTAATACAAAAAAAATTAGTTACAATAGTTTAGTCATTACTTTATAGTGGATCTTCCCTTTTTATTAAATTAATTAATATTATTATCTCAAATAGCAATTACATTCACAAGACTTTTTAGAATACTTTAGTTTTGAGTAAACTTTAAAATATTTATATTTTGTGAGCTTATTTGCATAAACTTTTTCTTCTGCAATTTGCTCATCTTTAGAATTTTTAAATTCTTTTCATATGTATAAAAATATTAATTTTAATTATGATCTAGAAAATAAATTCAACTAGAGCAGCATTTCCCAACCTGTGGTACGCATACCACTGGTGGTACGCGAGTTGCTGGTTGGTGGTACACGAAAAATAATCAATAATGGCGGACATAAAAAATAAAAAAAATTAAATCATAAAAATATCATAGAAACGTTTTTTCCTATAATTCATAAAAAATATTTTAATGAATAATATTATACAGTAAAGTTGTTAATATGTACAGTCGATGATCGAAAATCCAGCAATTGATATCGGGTTTTTTTTTTTGGAGTGCACTTTTAAATTTAGCCATTAGCCACCAGTAACTTGAGATGTCGCCGCCACTGTTGTCATAGTGCTGCACTCTCATTCACTTCACCGCATGGCTTACAAGTGACAGGTTATTGTTTGTGATTGTATCGTCTTTGTTTATTAAAATTCATTGATCCCTATATAACCTGCTTATTCGAACTTAGACAAGAAGCACAGGTTTTTTTTTTAAGACAATCCTTTTGATCTCTCTTCGAAATTGTATAATTTTGATTGGCTTCAGGTGCTTGCATATTTATCTGATATTTTTTGCAAGTAAATGAACTTAAATTTGACACTTCAGAATAACTCGATAACGATCTTTAATGTTAATGATAAAATTGAAAGTATGATTAAGAAATTAGATTTTTGGAAACAGTGTATTGAAAACAATCAACCGGAAAAATTCGAAACTCTACATATTTTTTTGTTTGAAAATAAGGTTAGTCTGTCTCAAGATATACAGAAAATATAATAGCACATTTAACAGGATTAAAATTGTCTTTCATGGAATATTTTCCAAAACCCGAAAACACAAATGATAAGTGGATTTCAAACCCCTTCTATGAAGAAAATTTAGAAAAAGCTACATCATTATCAATAAAAGAGAAAGAAAATTTAATAGAATTATCGACACAATCTAATTAATTTTGGTTAAACATTAAAGAATATGAACAGTTTTCTGAGAAAGCTCTTAAATTATTATTACCATTTACTAGTATGGAATTAGTAGAAAGAGCTTTTTCTTCATATATATATTTTTTTAAAAAAGTATTGAAACAGATTGAATGCAGCTGTAGACTTAAGAGTATATCTTGCATCTTCTGAACCAAATTTCAAAAAATTATGTTCTTCGAAACAAGCACAAGGATCTCATTAAATTTATTTTATAAAAATATTTGATTATGATAAAAAAATATATTAATTGGGTTTTTATAATTTTGTGTTTTTATTAGTAAATGAAAAATGACAAAATAGTAGATAAATATGATACTTTGAACAAACACATACATATATGTTACAGTGAGTTTATAATTTCAGTGAGTTTATAATCCAGCATGACGTTTAGGCATGTTACAATGTAATTTGTCTCATTATGTGATATGAATACATGGTCACCC
Organism: Epiperipatus broadwayi; assembly: GCA_028023455.1. NCBI lineage: Eukaryota > Metazoa > Onychophora > Udeonychophora > Euonychophora > Peripatidae > Epiperipatus > Epiperipatus broadwayi. Next base: position 2,577,560 of record JAQFVV010006251.1, on the reverse strand, counting down.
TATAATATGTATAATGCAAATAAAATAACACACTCGCAATAACAAATTTCACAAAATACAATCATTTTTACGAAGTGGTACAATTTAGCATGATATACTACCAAGTGGTACGTGAGCCAAAAAAGGTTGGGAAACGCTGAACTAGAGTATTAATATGCTATATTAACTGGATCCACATTATTTTTAAAAATGATGAATCAAAAAGCACATAAACAATAAATGGAATTTCTTTATTGAGCAGTTTGCATCATGGAATAAATGGAAACTTTTGCTTATACTAATTAATCAAAACAAATGCCAGGTACGTGCATTAATAAGTTGATCATTTGTATAAGTTTTTTCCTTTTACAGTATTCTTGCTAAAAGATTTGTTGCCTGAAATATATGGTTTATTGAATTCAGGAAAAGAATTAGATTGTACAGCATTTTAAAGCATTGTTAAACTGCTAGCATAGATATGATTACTGATTAACCCAATGTTGCAAGAAAATGCAATTGCTCAAATCAACAATTTGTGAATTTTATTTTATTTGTCTTTAATTTTATGCTTTTAAAAGACAAGATTTAGTTTTTTTAAAAATATTATTTAATATTTGATTTTATGTACAAACACAGAGAGAGTAGTACTTTAAACAGTAAGGATTTTTTTATCCTAATACATGTGATGTACTGTTTTTTTTATATAATATTTCAATGATGTGTTGATGAGTATTGAAGAAACTCTCAAACTAAGCCACAAGATAGAGACTTTTGAAAAGATAGGAGCAGCTGTCTTATTTTTAAACCTGCTTTTTAATTATATAATCAATCTAGAACATCTCAGTTCAAGAAGCATGATGTTTCTCTGTTCACTTTACTTCCTTTAGACATTATTGAGATATTATTAAAAAACAATACAGTGCATATGTTAAGATGAAAAATCCCTTGAGCAGCCAGAAAATATGAATACATAATTAATGTTAAAAGACAACATATATATATATATATATATATATATATATATATATTATATATAATAGTATAAAAGACAACATATATATATAATAGTATTAAGACAATTTATTAGCAATTAAAACAGTTAACTAATTAGATCTTCAATATACATATAAGTCTGACCTTATGCAAGCATAACTGATCAAGCCAAAAAAAAAAAAACAACAACAAATAATTGAATTAAAATGTTCAAATAATAAGATCAGAACAGTCTGCTAAAGTCCTAATTGGCTTGGTTATCTACAGGAGCCAAGATCCTGGGAATGTAGTCTGCCAATGATGATCTTCACTGCAATTTCCATATGGAATCAGAACAGCAAGCAACCATCAAGAGCCCTCAGTCCTTTCTTTTCCTGCTTTATATATCCCCTTCTTCTGTTGTTTTCTTATCTTTTTTTACTTTCTTTTCTGGAGTAATTAATTAATTTTTTCCCCAAATAATCTGGTGGAGCAGAAGTTCTTGACTTTTACTTTAATTAGTTCTGCTTAAAACAATTTAATTGTTATTAGATGTAGACTTTTGTTATCTGCCTGTAAATCAATAGTTATTGTATAATAAAATTTCCCTTAATTTTAATTATTAATTCTCCATTTATCTTAGGAATTTATTTCCACTATAATATAACTTTTCAGATCTACAAAATTAATTAATATATACATTTATTTTGTTTGTCTCTATTCAAAGCTTTTGTTTTTTTAACTTAGTTTATTAAACATTTTTCTTTTATCAATTTCTTTCACAGCACTTATATTTATTCACACTCCTCCCCTTACTCCTGATAATTTCCTAGGTTTATGTGTGTTCTTTGAATTTAACTGACCTTCATGTCTATCATCTGAGTCTGGGTGATCTAGTTATTATTACATTTGGCTTTGAAATTGTCTGTTCATCTTCCTTAATTTTGGGTTCAAACTTGCTACTTTTTGGATCTTCATCCTCTTCAATCACTTTCATGGGTATTGGTTCTGCAATCTCTTGTTTTTCCTGCATTTCATCTTTTGGTATAGCCACTGAAATTTACATGTCTTCCTCAAGTCGATGACAGACATAATTTACATGTCTTCTGTATGTCATACTATCCTATGCTTGGGTGATTACTATTTTTTTATAATAATTTTCTGACTACCCTTGAACCCATTTCTTCCTCATCATGTCTTGAACTCAAACTTTGTCACCTATTTCATATGTATTTTCACCTTTTTCACCAATTACATATGTGTTTTTACTTTTGTCACTCTCTACTTTATCAGCCATATTGGGAAATAGAAGTGATAATATAATCTGCAATTTTCTTCCCATTAACAGTGCTGGTGATTTTCCTGTAGCTGTAAATGGTGTAGAGTGTTTATGAAGCATGGTGTTATATATTGCTTACTGCATACTTTCATTCTTTGATTTCTTAAGAGCTTTTTTTATTATTTGTATAGACTTTTCAGCAAGGCCATTCAACTCTGGGTGGTATGGGGATGTGCATATTTATTTAATGCATTGTCAACAAAGTAGTTTTTCATTTCTTGTGTAGGAATCGATTGTTATTGTCAGACAATGGTTTCTGGTGAATTGTGATAAAATAACAAGGCATTTAAGCTTTCTATCATTTTTTTTGCACTCATATCCTTTACTATGTAACACTCTTCCCATTTTGAGTATCTATCTATAAACATCAGCAGTATTTTGCCATTTATTGGACCTGCATGGTCTATGTGCACTCTCTGTCAGGTTTTCATTGCTATTGGCTACAGATTATATTGCTTTGCCTTCATAGTCATCTCTGATTGACAAGCCATACATTTTTGCTTGATCTCTGATGTTCTTTTTGGCCACCAGACATAGTTGCAAGCTAATGCAAAACCTGCACAATTTCAAAATAAGCTTTATGGAGTAGCTTTAGAACTTGCTGTTTGCCTTCAGTTGGTATTTCTACCTGATCCCCCATTAACACACAACTTTTACAAATTGACAATGTGTTTTGGTTTATCCAGAACTGTGGACCAATGTACTGAGACTTTGAAACAGGTCAGCCATTTTTATTCAACCATAAGCAGTTGATAACTTTTGTTAGCTTTTGTCGAGCTAGCTACTTTTCTACTATTAAGTATTTCTAATTTCAACATATTATTATAATTTATGTCTGTCTCTATTGAAACAGTAAGGTCTGCTTTGCAGATCTTCGTTTCACCTTTTCTCACCTATTTCCTACCTCATACCTTAGTTTGAACCCCAATCTATCGTAGTGTGTCTGCAATATGCTTATCTACCGAAAATCCCGCCTAATTTTAAACCACGAGTACAATGCTCATATTATATATATATAAGTCATTCACAAATAAATAAAAGATTATAGATTATGTATATGTTCACATAATTTTGATTTATTAAAAAGTAGGTTATATAAGTCGTAATTGCGCACACACTATGATATGCATTTTAAAACATATCAAAATTATAAATTGTTAAAGTTATTTTGTTTGAATCTATTTACAAATATATTACTGTCATAATATATTTTGATTTAAAATAAAATTCATTTAGTAAATATTCGTTTAGTAAATAGATTCAAATATTGCAATTTAAAAGTAAAATCATTTTCTTTAATTTAATAAAAGTTATTCCAAATATTTCTGTTTAAATAAATCAGGGACAATAGTTTAATTAGTTAATGTTCTATAGGTTTATCTAAAAACAGCAGATGTCCACTTACGGTTTTCTTTAATTAGTAAAAGTAATTTTTAATTAAATCTAGTTTGTAATTCGAATGTCGACAGGGAAATTAACAAAAGAAATTAATTAATGTTGAATTCCTTTAGACATTCGGATGATTTAATTACAACTGATAAGTCCGATATATTTTTGTAATGCTCCAGGGCAGTTCTATTGTTAAAGTCTACTATAAAAAAGAAGGGTTTTCTTTTGTTCTCCAGTTTTTCTTCTAATGTTTCTAAGAGAAATCATTCTGAGTTCTATTCTAATAATTTGCTAACCTTGACATGACAGAGTAGAGGCGTTAAGATGGCTATGTCCCCTCGGAATAGCCAGCCGCTGCTCCAGACCATCGAAAGCTATCACATAAGGAACCCCGGAACTGCTGCTGCTGTCAAAAATATGAACATTTCCAGATTTTCCTGTTAAATTATATAAAAACCTGCCGACCATCAATCTACCTAAAATTGCTTCTCCAGAGGTAACCCTAAATTAACCCAAGAGCTCTTGTGATAACTGACTTGCTATAGCTATTTTAAATTGTTTTCTGATATTTCACATAACTTCATTATGTATTTCTTTAACGTGTTTAAATATACTCAACATTTTGCTCTCTATCCTTGGGTTAATATTTTCTATTATTAAGCTTTCTGTTATTTTATTATGATAATGTGTCAGAATCGTCTTTGACCGAGTGAATTATTCTTTTTGTTGAAACTAAGATGCCGCTATAAAGGCATATTTTAAATTTCTAAATAATTTCCAATTTTTATTATCTTGCAAATCACTCATTCGAGGGCAATTATTTTCTTTAATATATAATATAATCACATAGTTAAAATCTACATGTTATTGATTTTAATCTACTATGAGAGTATGTGTGAGGTCAATGATTTAAATGTGTCCCCAAATGCATGATTGCATATATAAATCTATACTTACTTTTCAAACCTGCAAGCATGCATTTTCTTATTTTAATTATTGTGTTCTAGTTTAATTACAAAGTTCATCATTGATGTCGAGAGTGTGCGGACCCTTTTAAATGAATTTTTGGGAATTTGATTGGGCATTTCTCTTAATCCAAGTAAAACCCATTTAAATGTTTTATATATACTAGTCTCATATTGCTGGTACATGAATTGGTTGTTGAGACCGCTTTATTTTAATTTTCCAAGTATTTTTCGCTTATTGCAGTTTCCAGGCAGAGTGTGTCCCCAAATGACACACCTGGGAATTAAACGCAATCGTCACCCAGTCGCTAAGTTTCGGCTGTTCATAAAATACTTTCCTATGGGTTAGCGGCAGGATGCCCTCCGTAATCGTTCCAAACATTCCATTATTGTTTTATTTTATATTTATTTTACAAAGCATCCGTGACTTAAATGTGTCACACCCTCCAACTTTAATAAATTCATTATCAGCAATACTGACCTCCCAATGTAACTTTATTATTATTATTCTCAAATAAATGCTTTGATCACGTTCCCACTTTGTTGCTTAATAAGCTTTTGTCCGTGCTATTCTCGAAATCAATAAATATTTTATAGCACTTAATTTCAAATATTTTCTTAAACTTGTATAATTACTCAAAGCACCTCGCACATGTTCCTATCTCTTCAAGCACATTATCATAATGCCATTAGCCTGAGGAATAGAATATATCACTTTGCTTTAAAACCTTTTGTCATTTATTGAAATATAATGCCAACAATTATTTAATATGCATCCCTGTCTCATATAAGCAGACAGTGGGGTTATATATATAAATAAATTGTGTGAAATTATTTAAAACTAAATTTGATATCTTATTTTATTGATTCCTATCACTGTCTCGGTCTATATATATATTGTACCGGTCGGTTTCGTCTGTTCATATAACAAGATCTAGCATCTAGGCAAAAGTACCTCGAATCCAATCCTGTGCAAGATACATAAGTCAGGAACATTCATGAACTCTGCCCTATTTGCCTATTTTCCAGATCTACCAACTTATGAGCAACAATTCCAATGATACTGATCTAATTTATTCCTACGCTGCCGGCATCACAAAGTCATGACATAAAAAGACTCTTATTCGAACTTGGTTCATGTCTAGAATATTATAATTAGCGATTTTCGATCATCTAGTAAGTGAAACCTTTTTATATTACATCAAAATTATTTCTATTCAATAAATGAAACAATGACTTAGATATTTAGAAAGATATAAAATTTATTAAATCAAATTGGAATATATATGATTGCAAACGTTATTGGTATTACAATGTAAATAAAATGGGTGTTTATCTCCCTTGGACAACATTAACCTCCCTTACAATACTATACAATGAACATATTTAATCATCAATAACAAATAATTCATGGCTTTATTCTATTGCGGCTATTTATATGTCAATAATTTATCGATTGAATGGGATACATAAGATTTTTAATAATAGTGCTAGACTACAGTTACATAAAGTTATTTGAATCCACCAGTAATAAAACAACAGCATTCATACCAATATGTAAGTTTATTAAGTTGGATGATAAGGGTAATTTTATTTAATTAATATTTGCATTTGCTATATAAGAACGTGTGTGGGAAGCTAATTTGGGAAATAATAATAATGGCAGAAGTGTCGTATCTGAAAGTGTGAATGAAATATATATTAAAAATGGCAATCCATTTAGTATAATCATAACAGTACGGTTTAGGAGAATTAATAGGCTTTTAAAAAGAACAAAATATGGGAGAGCGGTACGTGTATGATGGCAATGGAATGATCTATTCTAAGATCTAAGATGATGCTTCAATTCACCATTAAGAAAGCGACTCTCTGCAAACGTCGGCAGGGTCGGGTCATAAACAACGAAGAAGGCATTTTATTGAATTGCCATAGGCTGGACTTTTGCCAGAGCGAACCCTATGCAATAATATCACGCGCTGAAGAAATCCACAGAGGTTTGCCAAACCTTGTCCTTGGTATTGGAAGTAAAAATGAACGAAGCACAAATATATATTTATATAACGAAAGGCCGGTATACACGTAACACTTGCATTAATCTAAATAGATATATTTAACTCAGGAATAAAGAATTATCGCCTATCTTTATTAATAAAAACCCTGCGTACTGGTATGATTTGATTACTACGTGGATATGGAAGAATTACATTTAAGGCTAATATAATATAGCTCATAGAACTAAAGGATCCCCCCCCCTTTATGTATTACTTCAAACTACACATAAACTTTCCACAATGTATAAATAATATAACTCTTTGGTTTTGAATGCTTTAATAAATAAATAAATACTTTTCATATTATTAAATACATATAAAGTCGGTGGTGGCTATTGATTTCAAGAAAGTAATATTAATTTAAATCATATAAATCTATTTGCAGATTTTAGAAGTTAGCGCTATTATTTAATTAACCAAAAAAAAACACATTTCTAAGAAAATAGATTTTGACTTAGTTTTTGAAAATAACACTGTACAATAATTATCAAATTCTGGTTTTATTTCCCCAGACTGGCAGGCACCCGCTATACTAAGAATAACAAATTTGTTTTTAAAAAAATACTAGATTAATTACCCTCTGAAAAGTAAGGAGGGTTTTCTTTTATTACAAGAGATAGCGTAAGCATTTGCGATTCTGGGGGAAATTATCGACATATAATTTAGTATCGGAAAGTATACAATATAATAATGAAAATAAAGTATTGCCACATAGACATGAAATTAAGAACTAATAATTATTCAGGAGAGGTTTAATGTAGGAGAGATTACAGCTAAGTTATATAGAGAGAGAACAAGGTACAATTAACAAAAAGGTAAGAACTTTACAAATTGATTCATAACTCATATTAAATTTTACAAATGAAAGCTTTACAAAATGTTTAAAGAAATAGATAGGTGAAAGTTAAAATTATTCACGGTAACTTTAAGAGTCTAGCAGCATTTGAAATGATTACCTCTGTAAAACATGGCGGTTCTTTTGATGATTTCAATTCCCGCGGAGACTAGATCTAGTTTGTCAAGCATAGTTATTCAGGCAGGTAGTAAGTTTATTATTTAACGAACAGGCATATAATTATAGTCTATGAGTATCGGGATCCATGGGCACAGATTGCAGGGAAGGCCATCTCGAATGGCGAGAAAGGCGACTTAGATTTACTCAGTACACATTGAAATTAACGAACGCAAATTTTCTTGGTGATTGCTCTCCTTGACTGTCCTAGTTACTCTCTAAATTAATTCGTAATTATTCCATGCCTTGATATTTTTGGAATCCCTTTCTGATTGGTCATTGCAATCTAATTTCCAAAAGAATTCGTACACAAGCTTTTACCCATTGTGATGGAAGATGCCATTGTTAGATAAGTATTCAAACTTTAATTAATTTTGATAAAAGAAAATGTTTGTAACAAAAGTAAATCAATTAAGTTTAGTTTCTACTTTTGATTTTAGAGAAACTTTTAATTAAAGTTATGTTAGAATATTATACAAGATTACGCTTCTCACCTTTAATTAATTTTGACTAATTACAATCGCATCTTCCATATTGGATTTAAAAGAAAAGTATAGTTTAATGGCAAAAATAATTTAAAAACACAATTTTATAAAATTACATATAACGAACTTTTCCACTAAATATTTGCTCAGTACTTTTGTCTCTACAATATCTATAGATATCTGAGCTGCAATTAACAAACAATTACTATAACTTTTATAAAATAAATAAATACAGAAATTATAATATATTTTGATATTATAAGTCCGTTATAATTAATCCCCCATTCCCTATTGCGTATACGAAATTTTTAAATGCTATATTTATTAATTTTATTTTGCATGTTTAAATTCAGATATTTATGCCAATATCTTCGTTAATAAATATGTTAGTTAATAATACTCAAACAAAAAGGATAAAAAATGTGTTAGTGAGTGGAATATATATGCAAGAATAGGGTTTGAATTTAGGTTGGTAGCGGAAGATTGGAAGTGGGCTGTGAAGCGCAATCTGAATCTCAGATTCCGCTTCATTTTTCCAGACTTACAATTGATAAAAAAAAAATGTAAAAAAAAATATCTTACTTGCTGTTCCGGTGACAAAAGAACAACCTGGTTTGAAAGGAGTACGTGATTTATTTATATATATAACAAAATTATCAAACTAATGCTAGCCCCATTTTTTCTTTGCTGCTATATGCTAAACAAAAATTTTTGACCTATCTATCACTGAGTGCAAAACTATATTCATATTTTCTTTTTTAAAAACGTGGTTTAAATTCCTTATCTATCCGTCTGTGATCTATTGTTCTGCCTTACTTTTAATATTTTCCCCTATCAGGAGGTTCAAATGGCTTTTTATTGAGGGTTTGGTCACCCCGCCAGAAGTTAGGTTGATCATGAGAGGTTGCTTGGTTTCTAGCTGGCTCAACTTTCCGTATTCTTTCATGAGGTTCTTTGTTGATGGGCGTGTAGTCATGGTGGTGAGGAATTGTGCCATTTCCTCAATTCTCCTTATTCTGCATCCTACCATCATTTGTTGTATGTATGGTGGCATATTTTGTTGTATTGCAAGGATAATCTGGGTCTCTGTAAATGGGAATGCTGTCAGAGACCGGAGACGTGCCACTTGCCTCAAAAAAAACTGTGTGTGTGTTTCCTTGTTGGCCTTGTTGGCTGATCCATACATCTCTTTTAAAACCGAATGATAAATGTCATCCTGGCACTCCTCGCTCCAGAAGGTCCTTAACAGAGCTGCTGCATACTGTTCAAAATTCAGTGGCTTGTCTTCATGGCTTTCCCACCATGATTTTGCATATCCATTGAGATAGTGAATTGCCAAAGCTACTTGATCCAGTGCTGAGATCTGTTGGAATCGAAACAATTCTTGAAGACTTTCAATATGCGCTTTCGGATTTTCTCCAGCATCACCTTTGAATGATTTCACTTGGATGAACATTGCCATGTAGGCTTGTGCATTCGAGATCTGTCCTATGGGTATAACATTTGATGTCCTATCAATGTGGTGTTCCTGTACTGGTCCTGATGCATCAGGTTTGAACTCTGAAATTTTCACTGCACTGCTTTTTAGTTTATCAATTTCACCTCTCACTTCCTTTAGCTGGTCTTGAAACTCTGTCTGTGTTTCCTGAACATTTAAAATGATCCTCTCTTGTTCTTCATGACACTTCAGTTCATCACCCAAACGTTCATTTATTTGACTTATGGCTATGTGGTGGGCAGTTTCTTGCTGGTCTATCACACTTCATGTCATCATTAACTCTCCAGTCATTTTGGATACTATAGTTTTAGTTTCTTCTTTATGCTCCTCCAAGAGTCCTTCCAATTCAGTATGAACCTTTTCATAGCCTTTCCTGCAGTCTGCTCGCACCTCATCTATTTGCTTTAATATATTACTGTTCATTTCATTACACAGTGATGACATCCACTCCTTCATCTCATTATGCTTGGCTTCAAATTTTTTCTATGTTAGTGAACATATTCATCAACAATGTTTGTAGGTTTATATCCTGTTTCTGTGTGGAGCTCTCTACAGATTCCATAGTTACAACTTCCTGATGTTCTTGCTCTACATCAGTTTTCTCTTCGCTTTCCGCTTCCATCTTTTGGTCATCATCATAGATTACTCTTCCTGACCTGAGCATCTTTCCCTGATATATCTTCTCTTTATCACTATTCTCCATTCTGCTAAGCTTCAAATATAGATAGATATATGTGTATTTTATTTATATATATTTTATTTATTTAAGACACAAAAATGCTCACTTATGGTTTCCTGTTTGTTTTTATTTATTTATGGCCTGATACACCTCTCCCCCATTCTCAACAGTCTACCTGATTTATTATATTTAGTATTCTACCATGCCTGCCTTTTGCATTATTAACTTCTAGATCCAACATTTACAATATATATATATATATGTTCAAATATCATATTGTTACCTAATCTACTCTTGTTCATTCTTCAGTGTTTTTGCTGGGTCTTTAAGTTTGGTTGTTCCTTTGCACCTGAAACATACTTAAAATTGTATTACTTCATATTAAAATTATCAACACTTGCATTACATAGTTGAGTACATTACATAGTTGAGTACATAGTTGAGTACAATAGTTGAGTACAAATAATGCTCTCTATATAACTTGTTAAATTTTGGAATCATTGTTTCTAATATTTTTTTTATTCAATCTACCACCTGATGATAAAATTTATAATGGTATTACTACCGGGCACCAGTCAAGAGGAGTAGATTGTTACAACACTTTTACTAGATGATTGCACATTTTTATAAACACATATTTTTATTTATGACAGCTGTACAGCAGTTCAGATGTATAATATAATAAAGTAATTAAAGATGTCATTACTATTTGAAGCACATATCTTTTTTTTTCTTTACATACTATGGGTGTGAAAGTATTTAAAAGCTGCCACTACTTTTCTTTCACCACCCCAAGAAAGTGTACATATATATTTAAAACATTATTTATGGAAGAAGAATATCACATACTATGGGTGTGAAAGTATTTAAAAGCTGCCACTACTTTTCTTTCACCACCCCAAGAAAGTGTACATATATATTTACAACATTATTTATGGAAGAAGAACAAAATATCACATATATACTGAATATTGTTTATGGAAAAAAAAAATCATATATGATTGACATTATTGGGAGAATTATATACATATTTGTAATGACTTGTACATAGTGTGTATAATATTTAAAAAGAACATCATCTGAACTGGGTGTACAAACCAAGAAAAAAAAAATTTTACACATATATTTTTATTATTTAGAGAATAAACATCATATATAGTATACTAACATCTATTATTCAGGGTTTTGCAGGGTGTAAACGTAATTAATAGCCCCACGGCTGGGCGTCCATACCCAGGGAAAAAAAAAAACCTGTACCGGTCGGTTTCTTCTGTTCATATAACAAGATCTAGCATCTAGGCAAAAGTACCTCGAATCCAATCCTGTGCAAGATACATAAGTCAGGAACATTCATGAACTCTGCCCTATTTGCCTATTTTCCAGATCTACCAACTTATGAGCAACAATTCTAATGATACTGATCTAATTTATTCCTACCCCGCCGGCATCACAAAGTCGTGACACAAAAAGACTCTTATTCGAACTTGGTTCATGTCTAGAATATTATAATTAGCGATTTTCGATCATCTAGTAAGTGAAACCTTTTTATATTACATCAAAATTATTTCTATTCAATAAATGAAACAATGACTTAGATATTTAGAAAGATATAAAATTTATTAAATCAAATTGGAATATATATGATTGCAAACGTTATTGGTATTACAATGTAAATAAAATGGGTGTTTATCTCCCTTGGACAACATTAACCTCCCTTACAATACTATACAATGAACATATTTAATCATCAATAACAAATAATTCATGGCTTTATTCTATTGTGGCTATTTATATGTCAATAATTTATCGATTGAATGGGATACATAAGATTTTTAATAATAGCGCTAGACTACAGATACATAAAGTTATTTGAATCCACCAGTAATAAAACAACAGCATTCATACCAATACGTAAGTTTATTAAGTTGGATGATAAGGGTAATTTTATTTAATTAATATTTGCATTTGCTATATAAGAACATGTGTGGGAAGCTAATTTGGGAAATAATAATAATGGCAGAAGTGTCGTATCTGAAAGTGTGAATGAAATATATATTAAAAAATGGCAATCCATTTAGTATAATCATAACAGTACGGTTTAAGAGAATTAATAGGCTTTTAAAAAGAACAAAATATGGGAGAGCGGTACGTGTATGATGGCAATGGAACGATCTATTCTAAGATCTAAGAAGATGCTTCAATTCACTGTTAAGGAAAGCGACTCTCTGCAAACGTCGGCAGGGTCGGGTCATAAACAACGAAGAAGGCGCTTTATTGAATTGCCATAGGCTGGACTTTTGCCAGAGCAAACCCTATGCAATAATATCACACGCTGAAGAAATCCACAGAGGTTTGCCAAACCTTGTCCTTGGTATTGGAAGTAAAAATGAACGAAGCACAAATATATATTTATATAACGAAAGGCCGGTATACACGTAACGCTTGCATTAATCTAAATAGATATATTTAACTCAGGAATAAAGAATTATCGCCTATCTTTATTAATAAAAACCCCGCGTACCGGTATGATTTGATTACTACGTGGATATGGAAGAATTACATTTAAGGCTAATATAATATAGCTCATAGAACTAAAGGATTCCCCCCCCCCTTTATGTATTACTTCAAACTACACATAAACTTTCCACAATGTATAAATAATATAACTCTTTGGTTTTGAATGCTTTAATAAATAAATACTTTTCATATTATTAAATACATATAAAGTCGGTGGTGGCTATTGATTTCAAGAAAGTAATATTAATTTAAATCATATAAATCTATTTGCAGATTTTAGAAGTTAGCGCTATTATTTAATTAACCAAAAAAAAACACATTTCTAAGAAAATAGATTTTGACTTAGTTTTTGAAAATAACACTGTACAATAATTATCAAATTCTGGTTTTATTTCCCCAGACTGGCAGGCACCCGCTATACTAAGAATAACAAATTTGTTTTTAAAAAAATACTAGATTAATTACCCTCTGAAAAGTAAGGAGGGTTTTCTTTTATTACAAGAGATAGCGTAAGCATTTGCGATTCTGGGGGAAATTATCGACATATAATTTAGTATCGGAAAGTATACAATATAATAATGAAAATAAAGTATTGCCGCATAGACGTGAAATTAAGAACTAATAATTATTCAGGAGAGGTTTAATGTAGGAGAGATTACAGCTAAGTTATATAGAGAGAGAACAAGGTACAATTAACAAAAAGGTAAGAACTTTACAAATTGATTCATAACTCATATTAAATTTTACAAATGAAAGCTTTACAAAATGTTTAAAGAAATAGATAGGTGAAAGTTAAAATTATTCACGGTAACTTTAAGAGTCTAGCAGCATTTGAAATGATTACCTCTGTAAAACATGGCGGTTCTTTTGATGATTTCAATTCCCGCGGAGACTAGATCTAGTTTGTCAAGCATAGTTATTCAGGCAGGTAGTAAGTTTATTATTTAACGAACAGGCATATAATTATAGTCTATGAGTATCGGGGTCCATGGGCACAGATTGCAGGGAAGGCCATCTCGAATGGCGAGAAAGGCGACTTAGATTTACTCAGTACACATTGAAATTAACGAACGCAAATTTTCTTGGTGACTGCTCTCCTTGACTGTCCTAGTTACTCTCTAAATTAATTCGTAATTATTCCATGCCTTGATATTTTTGGAATCCCTTTCTGATTGGTCATTGCAATCTAATTTCCAAAAGAATTCGTACACAAGCTTTTACCCATTGTGATGGAAGATGCCATTGTTAGATAAGTATTCAAACTTTAATTAATTTTGATAAAAGAAAATGTTTGTAACAAAAGTAAATCAATTAAGTTTAGTTTCTACTTTTGATTTTAGAGAAACTTTTAATTAAAGTTATGTTAGAATATTATACAAGATTACGCTTCTCACCTTTAATTAATTTTGACTAATTACAATCGCATCTTCCATATTGGATTTAAAAGAAAAGTATAGTTTAATGGCAAAAATAATTTAAAAACACAATTTTATAAAATTACATATAACGAACTTTTCCACTAAATATTTGCTCAGTACTTTTGTCTCTACAATATCTATAGATATCTGAGCTGCAATTAACAAACAATTACTATAACTTTTATAAAATAAATAAATACAGAAATTATAATATATTTTGATATTATAAGTCCGTTATAATTAATCCCCCATTCCCTATTGCGTATACGAAATTTTTAAATGCTATATTTATTAATTTTATTTTGCATGTTTAAATTCAGATATTTATGCCAATATCTTCATTAATAAATATGTTAGTTAATAATACTCAAACAAAAAGGATAAAAAATGTGTTAGTGAGTGGAATATATATGCAAGAATAGGGTTTGAATTTAGGTTGGTAGCGGAAGATTGGAAGTGGGCTGTGAAGCGCAATCTGAATCTCAGATTCTGCTTCAATATATATATATTCTGCATTTCTTTTGTAAATCCATAGATGTTAATTAGCCACCCAAGCTTCTTTTAGTATAGAGTCTTTTGTTTCTCCCTGACCATCAGGCACCGGTCAAAGATTATACTAGTAGTGGCATCAGATGCATTATCACGTAGATGGCACTGTGAAATTTGGACTTTAGATTCGAACTTAGTATATCTAGAAGGCAACCCCTCCTAGAATGATCAGTTTCATGTCTGGGGTTTGAATTCTGCAGTGTGTTAGTGAGATAGATGATTCTGACTGTTACTCTATATTGCCTGATTCTTCGTTATCTGGGATAAATGAATCCGTATGTGAGAGCTCTTTACCCTTCTTATATTATAATTTGCAGTTGTAAGGTGAAACTATTTCTCCAATGCATTATGTGTGAGCTTAAATGATCAGGGCTAATTTACTATGGCCCAGAATTCCTAGAAGAGACTTAGGATCAGTTATTATTTGAAACTGTCTTCCAAAAATGTAATAAAAATTTTCCAGAATAAAAATAATAGCCAAAGCCTCTTTATCAATCTGACTGTAGTTTCTCTCTGCTTTTGAGAGTGCACATGATGTGTATGGTGTGGGATGTTACCCCTTATAATATGGATGAGAGAAAACTATATTCATTCCCCATTCCAAAATGTTAGTAGTTAAACACACTTCCAAATTACTATTAAAGTGTACTAACAATTTGTCCAATGACAATAGCGCTTTAATTTTGCTAAACTCTTCTTCATGAATTTCTAACTATTGCCACTTTTGATCTTTTCACAATAAGTCATATAATGGCTTTGCTACAACTGCTTTATTTAGTAAAAAAATCTCAGAACAATTTATTAATCTTAAATATGCTTATAGTTGTTTAAGTTTGTGGATTTTGTCACATTTTGCACTGCTCTTACTTTTTTGGGTGCTAGTTTTTTTCCCCCTATTGGAAATTGCATGATCAAATAAAACTAATTCTTTTGCATGCCATATGCTTTTATGGGCATTTCATTTTACTCCAAATTCATTTAGTTTTTTACAAAGTGTAAACAGCCTTTTCCACAGCATCTCTTCTACTATGATGTGTATGTCATTGAAGTAGGAAATAACCCCCTCCTGACCCTGGAGCAATGTGTTAATTTTTACTTGAAAAATGTTAGGGGCCTTTGATATGTCAAACAATAAATGATTACCTTTAAATAATCCCATCAAAATTGTCAAGGTTAATATTTCAATGATTTGCCCTTCATCTGTATCTGGTGGAATTCAGAGTTCAAATCTAACTTTGCAAAATATGAAGCATCTTGGAGAATGGCTATTACTTCTTTCACATTTGGAACAGGATATGCTCCACTGTTTAGATATTTGTTTGCCATTACTCTATAATTGCTACATAATCTAATTTTGCCATTTGGATTAGTTATCATTACTAAAGGCATTAATATGCCTTTAGTCACTAAAATTTTTAGTTTTTCCACCAATTACTCTTTTTAAGTGAACAGGATTTTGCAAGCTTTACACATGACCAGATGCACATTTTCCAGTAACTCTATATCAACCAGGCTTATTGTAATTAATCCCAATTCTACATTAAATAAATCAGGGTATTTGTATGCTATTTTCTGTTCAAGAGAGTTTTTTATAATATTAATTTGGATTTCTAATTCGTGGAACCATTCCCTCTTGAAGATAGGACTAATTTTTCCTTTTACTATGTATAGAGGTACTTTCCTTTTTTTGTCACAGTGATTGATGGACCCTGTCACATGGCTAATAATCTTAGAGCATTTCCATTTACATCACATGCTCTATTGTTGTTTCTCTAATTTACTTTCTGCATTAGTTGATGGCAGTGATATCCAGTCTGTTAGTGACATCAGCTTTCCATTGACACTTCTTATCTGCAAAGTACTAAATTAATCACAAACTGATTTAACTCTTAGACATTCATGTTTTTAACCATGTGAGTTCCTCTCCTATTTGCTTGCATAGATTATTTATTTCTGCCTTTAATATTACCTTCTTTGTTACATATACACCCTAAATGACTCTTTTTACCACATTTAAAACACTTTTATGAGCCACCTGTATTATTTTGTCATGTGACTTCTCTTTCCACAGCAAAAGCATGTCCTTTTGGAATTCATACTACATCAGTTTTCTACAGTATGGTACACTCCTTTTTTGTCTTGAACATTCCCATTTTAGCATTTTCCTCAGTTTTAGTTCTAAAAATCCTGAGCCTGTTCCAAAATTAGTTTATATGCTATGTCTTTTTTAATGGACATATTGTACATGATATCAGGCTCTGTAAGTAGTTGTCTGAGTCTATCATCAGTCATACCTCATAATAACTGGTCCATGAGTATTTCTTCAATGAAATCCCCGTAACCACAATCTTTAGCTAACTTCCTCAGAACTTAATATTCTTTAATTTTTTCCATATTAAACAGCTTCCTATTTTATAAGATTTTGAGCTATGTGTCAGGATGGACAGACTAAAATGATCACTTAATCTCTTTATTAATTTCTCATATTTTATATTCTCTGTTATAGGTATCTCAAATAATCTACTTATAACCTCTATTACATTTTTACCAGCAAAACACATAAGTACTGCTATTTTCTGTTTATTATCTTCAATGCTGTTCAGCATAAAAAAATTATCTAACTGCATTACATGTAGTGACCATTCCAATGCATTACTGACATCAAATTCTGCTATGCTGCTATATTATTTTTACCAAATGAACTCATTTTACTTACTGTTAACTGTTCCTATTACTAACTTCTGACTGTCTGCCAGGTTCCACTGACTGACCCTGACTTATTAACAATTTTTAACTTTTTTTTTCTTAAATGTGAAATGACTGTGCCAAAACATATATAGTAGTATTAAGACAATTTATTAGCAATTAAAACAGTTAACTAATTAGATATTCAATCTGCATATAAGTCTGCACTTATGCCAGCATAACTCATCAAGCCAAAAAAATAAAATAATTGAATAAAAATGTTCAAACAGTCTAGGTAAATGAACAGGGTACTTTATCTTCACTATATAGTCTATATCTTTTAAACACAAAACTCTCAGTGAGACTCTTAAGGTGTTTCATAAAATAACAAGATCAGAATGATCTGCTAAATATCTAATTGGCTTGATTACCTACATGAGCTGAGATCCTGAGAATGTAGTCCATCAATGATGATCTTTACTATCAGAACAGCAGGCAGCCACTAAGAGCCTCAGTCCTTTCTTCTTTAGCTTTATATACCCCCCTCTTTTCTTGTTTTCTTATCTTCTTTTCTTTTTACTTTTTTTTCTGGAGTAATTTTATTTTTTTCCACATAGTCCAGTGGGGGAGGGAGTTTTTTTACTCTTACTTTAATTAGTGCAATTTAACTATTATTCAACTTAGAGTTTTGTTATCTATCTATAAATCAATAGCTGTTGTACAATGAAATTAATTCCCTGTTCATCTTAAGGATTTATTTCCACTATAATCTAACTTTTCAGATCTACAAAATTAATTAATATATACATTTATTTTGTTTGTCTCTATCCAAAGCTTTCATTTTTTTAATTTAGTTTAATTAAACATTTTTCTTTTATAAATTTCTTTTGCAGCACTATAACCAAATTTATTAAATATAAATTGTATATTTTACACATATTTTTCTCTGCTCTTATAAATAAAGTCAGATGTTACATAATTTCTAATATTTCCTAGTAACTAGTAAATTTAAAGATTTCATGAGAGCTAAAGTGCAGAAAGAAAATAATGGAAGTAGCAAAACATCTTCAGCTCTTAAATTGAGATGCTTTTAATTTGGCCTATATTATTAGAAAGTAGATTTAAATATAAGATGGTTCACTCTTATCTTTTCAAAATTTTTATCTTATGTCTTAGTTTGAAAGTGTACTTTATACTCAACTAGTCATCATTGAGATATTATAAAAAACCAGCACAGTGCATGTGCTAGGATAAAAAATTCTTACTGTTTAAATTAAAATATTATTATACGTTATTTATACCTATTAATTTTACATGTAATTTTCCATTTATATTTTTTTCCTGCTTATATAATTGTTTGGAGTTTAACTTTAGTCTAGATCAGGAATGGGCAATTGTTTTGGCTCAGGACTGCAGAGGTTGGCAGAGGATCGTATCAGGGGCCAGTTTGTGGAAGCGAAGGTTAGTGGATAGCTGCACCTTTTTTCATGACACAATAAACACACTGCTTTATTCCCTGTAGTACCAAAGAAATATTTGTACAAAGAAATATTTGTACAAAGAAATATTTGTTTGTCCATTCTTCATTAAACACATGACATTCATCACCGATTTTACATTTTTTTCGGAGGGTTCATAGTTTCACTAAAGTTGGAAATGTATATATTTGCTAAATGCAAAGACAAAATTGAAAATAACCAGATCAATTGGAAAAGCACTGCACCTTGTGTCTACACTGTGCATGTGTAGTGACATGGCCATCCTAGTGGAAAATACAAGATGAATCTTCGGTCACACATGGGAAGGAAATCTCAGTTCAAGGTTAATTTTTCTGATTGTCTTGGTGGGCCACATAAAAATTCTTAGTGGGCCATATGTGGTCCTCAGACCACTTTTTGCCCACCCCTGGTCTAGATGATGAACCTGAAACAGATTAATTACCCTTAAATAAATATATTTAATGCGGAATTCTTATATAGTTATATTTATAGCTAAAATATGATATCTCTACTGATATTTGAGACTAGATTTCACTCAAGTGATATTACAATTATTGTTACTAGATTGAGATGCAAGCTGTTAATATTTTTTAAAATTTTATATCAGTCTACAGCATTCTAAAATATCTTCTAATTTCTATGCCTCTCTGTCAGTTCTCTAATTTTTTTTTTTTTTTGCCAACTTCTTTTTGGATCTTTTATTTTTTAATTAAATACAATTTAATATTCCTTTTATTAATTATCTTTGAGATAATCTTATGACTTCCTTGTTCTTATTTTATTTATTATTAGAATATATCAGTCAGTCAAGGATAAATATTTATGCATATTTAATCCTGTTTTATTATTGCAATAAACTTTTTTATCTAATTTCACCCATATCACTCATGATCTCTTTTTAAATATTTTATAATTTCTAATGTCATAAAAAAATTAAGATTCACACTTAAGATTATATCTAATGGCTTGCTTTTATCTACCAGTTAAAACATCTATATTAAAAATATGAGAAACATCAAAGCAATCAGAATAAACACCTTATATAAGACAGAGTATGTTCATGGACAAAAACATTGAAACAATGGCAAAGGATACATTTAAGTTATGCAGGTATTTTAGGATTTTTTTTCTAAATTTTATTAATGTTAGGTAGAATACAAAATAGTAAGAATTACCAGATCTTATGAGACTATCTCCAAACAGATTTTTTCACATATCATGGTTTTCCATAAATAATTGCAACAGATATTGAAGCTAGCTTAACTTCTAAAAAATTCAAAATAAAATTGAAGAATGTAATCTACTCTCTAATTGCCCTAATATTATGCAAAATCAAATGAATTATCACAAAAAACATTCCAACATCATAAGAAAATGATTAATAAATTTAACCAGATGGACTTTTAGGAAGCTGGGTATACAGAAATACTGTCATAACATAAAATTGCTTCAGTTTTAATTTACATCAGCAAAATTATAATTAGATAGGATTTGAGAATGATTTTTTTTTACTAACCCCAACAAACAAAAATGCATTTTAAGCCAATAAGTGATGTCAAATAAAAATTTGCACTAAGAATAGTATATGAATACAAGAGGAAATAATAAAATAAAAAATGGTGAAAGTTTATTTCTTAAGTCAAATGTTCACAGTGGAGATAGGAATTGGCTGTAAATACTGAAACCATATTCTTAATTGTCTGACATCTTATTATAATAATTATAAAATAACCTGTAGAAAACTTGTCATATATGACCGTGTCTTCAGAAGTATACTAGTCTGGATTCCTTCCTTATCTGATTGGGATGAGCACTGATTGCTGCTAACCAATGTATAAACATGTGGATATCCAATGTATAAACTCAGTCAAAGGGTAAAACATAAATATGGCCAATGTGTAAACATATGTATAAAATCCTACCATTGGTTAGTACAGGCCACTAGGCAATGATGCTCTCTGAATCTAATTGCTGCCAGTAAGGTAGGGAATTTGGCAATAAGACAAGCCAGAGAGAGGAGGAGAAAGAGAGAGAGAACATCTGTCTAACCTTAACAACTGATTGTGTTCTCAATTGAAACCACTTCCAGCAGTTAAGATGTTTCTACTATAGTCATTACTGGTTTGTCTTGCAATGAGAAAAGGCCATGATAGGACTAGAAGCTGCTAAGACTAAGGTTGCCTCAAGGCAAGCTGTCCAGTACAGCCAGAAGAGTCTTGACTAAAACTTAAGGCAAGCTATTCAGGACAGCTGGAAGAGTCTTGATTAGAATTCATGAGACAAGCTACCATATACTGCTAACTATGTTTATCTACGTACATCCATATTTATTGAGTGTTTATATTTTTATTGATATTGCTGTTGGTTTGAGTCTGAAACCTGAAATTCAGACCAAACACAACAGATTTGGCACAGTCAGACATAAAAGAAAAATTTTCTCCCATGGCTGGAAAAATAGTGTAAAACATGCCAAATACAACAGATTTGTCACAGTCAGACAAAAGGAAATTTTTTTTACAACTGGAAAAATAATATAAAATATACCAAATTCAGCAGATTTTGTATAGTCAAAAAAATTACATCTATATTTTTCCCCACTACTAGAAAAATACAATAAATACCTGAGTATGCAGTTAGACATTCATCGTATTAAAATCACTATTCTGCCTGACTGAAAATCAGATTTGACAGTTTGGAAAAAATATGTGAGTGCAAAGAAAATAGACTCATTGTACTTACAAAATGATGATAAAATTCTATCACTTAGATCTGACCAAAGAGAAAACAGATTCATACGAAAAATTTACTGCAAACATAATAGGCATGCCAATTAAAATCATAAACCAATCACAAGTGTGTAACTCATAATAAAGTGACAGAAGCTCTCCCTAGTGGATTAAAAGCTTTTTTGGGACAGTTACAAACAGTAACTGTCAAAATTTAAAAATACAAGTGATAACTTACAAAAATAAAAAATAAAAATGGGTACTTTGTTTCTTTTATGAAGAAATGAGAGAAAATTAAAAAATAACTAATTCTATTAGCTCTATGGAAGTTTTTGACCCAGCCCAACTTGAGGGCTGGACAAGCTATAAAAAGCAATTAATTTTTATTTACAGGTTAATCAGATCAAGAAGCCTGAGGTAAAGTTTGCCACATTAATCATGATAATAGGGTTTCAGACATGAGATCCTGAAATCTCAGTCTACATCAGAAAAGCCAACTGATTTACATTTTGATAAAACAGTAGCAATTCACACAGATTATTTTCCCCCAAAACCTATAATAATAATGGAGAAATATTATTCCAATCTCTGCATCCAAGAACAGGGTCAAAAAGCTAGAGAGTTTGCAACACAGTTCAGACATTGGCATAAAGTGTGAGTTTAAAGATTTCCTGAATGAAGCACTACATGATTATTTTATTTGCAGCATAAATGATCACAACTTAAGATTCAAACTACTAATGATGCTGTAGATTATGAAACAGCTGTGGCCCAAGCATGACTTGCAGAATCAACAGTTACTCTGGCAAACCCATTAAAAAAATTAAGTATGAAATGCAAAACATCAAGCATAACACTAGGTCAGTCAGAGACTCAGTCAGCTCAGATAATTCAGCATCAAATAGTCTAATGCATTGCTATAGATGCAATGAACAAATAAACATACATACAAAATATCTGCACCATTATACAACATGTATATTTTGCAAATGGGTTGGACATAGAAAGGCTGTGTGTTTGAAATTATGAGAATGGAAAAATCAATTACAAACAACAGCAAAAGCAATTATAAGAAAAATAAACAAGTTGCCTGTATAAATCATATTAAAGATGATCAGTCTGGATTTATGTACACTATTATAATTAATGATACACCAGTTACAATGGAACTGGATACAGCATTTCAAAAAAGACCTGGTATATCATTAATAAGAATAATGAATGTAAGCTGCATCCTAGCAATCACAGACTATCAGGAAAATCTAATAAAACTGATGGACCAAACAACAGTCAAAATTACTATGCCTAATAAGACTATATACCTACCATTGGTAGTGACATTATAATCATAGTAATTTATTAGGTGATGACTGATTAAGTTACTTAGGCTTTGCAGTGACAAAAGTGAACCAGTTTGTAACACTAAACAAAATAAATCAAAACATGCCAGCAAAGGACAAAACAACTTGATGGCCTAAACCTAACCTATCAGCCCTGAAACCTGATTCAACTGTGGTAAGAAAGCAAAAGACAAGATAAAAGTACACATAGGTATTCAGGTTCTATTTACTGTGGATCCACAAAATGGATACCAGCCATGGTTACACAACTTAATGGAGTCTACACTGTAGTAGTTCAAACAGCAGATGAGCATCAACATCATTGCTATCTAAACCTACTGAGATGGAATCACACAGAAACATGTACATCAAGTAAAAATTATGACCTGAAGACAGCAACAACCAGGTACAAGTTTATCAAACAAGAATGATAAACAAGACAAGAACAGCAATAAACTTGAAAACCAACAAAGTCAACAACATGTTCAGCTCATTTTGATGACTACATTCTCTAAAATTAATTTAGCCAGGGGCAGGGATGTCATATCTGACCTTGTCTTAAGAAGTGGACTAGTCTGGATCATTTCCTTATCTAATTGAATTGAGCACTGATTGCCACTAAACATGTGTATAAAATTCTACCAGTGGATAATATGGGCCACTAGGCAATGATGCTCTCTGAATCTGATTGCTGCCAGTAAGGTAGGGAATCTGACAATGAATAGTCAGCCTTTTTGGAGGCAAGCCAGAGAGAGAGAACATCTAATGTCAATGACTAAATGTGCCTCAATTGAAATTACTTTCAACAGTGAAGGTGTTTCTGCTATAGTCATTACCAGTATATCTTCACAGTGAGGCAAATCCATAAAAGCACTGGCAGCTGCTAAGACTATGGCCAACTTGAGGCAAGCTGTCCAATACAGCCAGAAGAATCTTGACTAGAATTCGAGGCAAGCTTCCAGTACAGCTTGAAGAGTCTTGATTAGAACTTATGAGGCAAGCTAATATATACAGCTGGAAGTGAGGCTGGCATGACCAGCACAGTATTAACTATGTTTATCTATGTACAACTATATTTATTGAATGTTCATATTTTTATTAATATCATTGTTGTTATGAGTCTAAAACCTGCAATTCAGACCAAACACAACAAAACTAGTAAATATTACTGTAAGAAAAACTGAAATATGGAAACTATAAATATAAAAAAATAGAAAATCAAACCACCAACAAGTTGCAGAAATAATTTATAGTGCTTATTGAAAAATAAATATACTAGAATGATGTAATCACATCTATTGGAAGATTCTACAAAAGCAAGAAATAAACATCACATGATCACCATTTCCTATGCTTGCTCATAACTGTTATTAAAATAAGCAAAACTCTTTATACATAGTGCCACTCAGTGCAAGCCAGAGTAATCAATGGATGCCAGAAGGCTTGTGCATAAAATCCCCATCTAGTGCCTATTCATCCAATATCCCCAGACTAGTTTCTGGCTTGGGGCCTTTGTCAGTGAGGAGCCTTGGATCTGAGAGCACTGCACCTAGATCTTAGAATCTAATACAATCCTCCAGCAGCCACCTTTTATCTCTACTTAACTATAAAACTATGAGTCTTAAATTGAAAACACTATAATATTTTCATTCCAAGCTCATTAACTCCTCACTAATGAAGGCTACAAGCCAGAAACTAGTCGAGGGATATTGGATGAATAAGCATTAGATGGGGATTATATGCACAAATCTTCTCTGCATCCATTGATTACTCTGTCTTGCACTGAGTGGCAATACATATAGAGAGTTTTGCCTGTTTTAATAACAGTTATGAACAAGCATAGATAATGGTGATCATGTGATGTTTATTGGCTTAAAACCAATCCTACCTAATAAGATAGTGGTGGCTATGTTTATTAAAGAACCAAAGATATCAAAATGTATAGGTACTGAACTGAGTTTTGACCTATATGACTACATAAGCTAATGAGCTTGAAATGAAAATGTTATAGTATTTTCCAAATTAAGACTCATAGTTTTGTAGTTAAGTAGAGATAAAAGTGGCTGCTGGATGATTGCATTAGATCCTAAGATCTAGGTGCAGTGTTCTCAGATCCAAGGCTCCTCACTGACGAAGGCCACAAGCCAGAAACTAGTCTGGGGATATTGGATAAGTAAGGCACTAGATAGGGATTTTATGCACAAGCCTTCTGTCATCTATTGATTACTCTGGCTTGCACTGAGTGGCAATACGTATAGAGAGTTTTGACTGTTTTAAAAGCAAGAAATAATACATAATAAATTAGGAAACTATAATTTTTAAAAACTTTGTTTAACCAAAAAAAAATTATATGTTTCTATAGTAGAATAAAATATTGCTACATACAGTATATATATATTGTACTAATACAGATATTTGTAAAAAATAAAGTTGATCTGACCTTACAATTTTTTTAATTACGGACTAAATATTTATATATTTTAAAGAAAAGAATAAAAAATGTAATAGACTTTTTTATTTGTTTAAATGAATAAGTAAAAGTAGAATTTATGCAGTATGATCTTAGCATTCGTAAAAAAAAAAAAATTGGAGAGAAATGATGGTGTTTTTTGTTTTATGTTTTTTCTTTTTTTTTTTTTGGTTAAAAAAAAGCTTTTGACAGGTAACTTTTCTGTTTGAAGAGAACTTTAATATCCTCATTAGAAATGACTGCTGTTTTTTTTTTGTTTTGTTTTTTCAACTATGACTAACTTTGTTTAATAGCCTTCTTTAAATTAAGCTGATTTAAATAAAAAAGATACTTTATGGAATATAAGAAAAATAGCTAAGATGGAAAATTCCACAGTAATTGAAAATCTTATTATCATGGAATAAAAACATTATTTTGTGCACTAACCAAAACCATAAGTATGTAATCCTCTTCAAACTCCAATTTGAGTAGAAGTACCTTATATTACCGATATTAACTATGAAGGATAAAAATTTGTTATCTGTCATACTTCATATAACTTCCCATTCCTGCCTATTTATGAAAGCATAATCCTGAAATTTAACTGAATATGTCAAATAAAGCAATGATCTTTCGCATCTAATTTTAATTAAGTATTACGTTATAATCTAATACTATAACAAAATAAATTTTAGTTCAATTAAAAGGCCTTTAATAAAATAAATATTAAGTTAATATTTATTTGATATATAGTTAAAAAAATTTAATATATTTATTTTTTAAATACATGTATTTTTTTTAATCTTAATATAATATTTTTTTCGAACACTAAAGCATGTAATATTAAAATTGAACTATTTTTATAATCAAATAATAATGATTACATGGATGCTTTATATTGTATATAAGCAAATTGGAGTTTATAATTTAAATGAAAGCTAACTAATTAAATGAATTGTCTATGATGTGTTTATATATTTGTCTAAATATAACCTGTATATTTTATTTTGTTTCATGCATTGCATTCACCCTTAGGTATCACATAATATGTGAATATAGTAAATAAATTTTTGTATTTTATTTTGATTGTTAGACATGTTCATTTTTCTCTCTCATTCCAAATCTAGATAGCTAACATACTGACAAATTGCCATGTTTTCTTTTAATTTGGTAGTGGATAAATAGAGAGACTAAATCTAAAAAGCTAAAGAGGGATTTGAACCCAACTTATAGATTTTTTTTAGATGATGCTCTAATCTGCAGTATAACAGATATTTTTTTAAAAATAATAAATATCATCTATAGTGGGGAAAAAAATCCTCTCTGTACTTAGATATGTTAGATGAGAATGATGTTTATAAAATGGCTGAATATTGTCTGACCATCATTAGTTAGGGATTAAACTTTAAGAAAAATTGTTATTTCTGATATCCATTCACTACACGATTTTAACTTCTCTTACATTTTAATATGAAAAAAGCGAAATTGTAGACTCATTTTATTTGACGCTTAAACATAGACTCAAAAATATTTATTTACAACTTTCTAGAGCTGAGATAAGATAGTTGCATTTGTTGCCTTAAATCTAAGGCTCAGATACAATTATTTATCACTCATTAAATCTGAGGTGAGTCAGTTTTATTTGATATCCTTAAACACGAGACTCAAATACATTTACTTACCATTTTCTAGACTTGAGATAAGCCAGCTTCATTTGATGACTTAAGAATGGTATGAATAATACAATTTACCCAAGACAACATTATTTCATTTGCCAAGCTAATGTATTAGGCAACAACTTGTGATAACCATTTTATGCCAAAATGTGTGTAACTAATATATATATATAGAAAATGTTAATTAAGATTTATTTCATGGCATGAGAAAAGTTTGACACTTGTAAATGAAATACAAAAAAAATATTGTTAGATATTAAGGAAGTAGAAAATAGGGGTGATAGATAGGCAAAAGATTAAATTATTGACAGGTTAATTAAATAAAGTAATGATAATGATAGAGTCACTAAATTGGAGAATTCTGCATAATAAAGGTGTAAACTAGTGTACTAATTTGATTTATGATAAGTTTAAATAAAATATAGTTTTATATTATAATTTTGTGCAATAGAATAAAAAGTTAATAGATCAAATATTCTATAGAAATTTTAAATAATAATAAAGGACAGATAATTCAATGATTACAATGTCAAAATGTAAGCAAATGGAAATAGAGTTAAATATTGAGAAACTGGTTATGCAAGAGGTGAAACAACAGACAGTGTTAGAACCTGAAAGCATAAGAGGCCAACTTATATAAACTATTTCCAGTAACACATTTACAAATGCTATACAATGTAATCTTGGAAATCCAATAGAAAATGGATTTGAAATTCTAAGATATGCAGGAAAGCCAGAAAAAATATATGGTAGAATTAAGAAATATGATGAATGCAATGGAAAATAAAAATCAACAGGAAAGAGAAGAGATAAAAGTAGAGAATTAAAATATGATAAAATCTTTATGTAAAGGTTGGAGAGAGGATTTGAATGGATTGAAAAATAAGCAGGATGAACAAAAAGAAAGGACAGGGAAGATAGAATTTTAATTATGAGAGAGTAATAAGGGAAATAGTAAAAATTTAAAAGATTTCAAAGGAAATGTAGATGAACTAAAAATAAGGATAAGAAATTTAAAATTGAACATAAAAGATAAAGAGTGTAGTATTGAGAAAATTGTAAAAGATTATTATTGCAAAGAAAGCAAAGAGTTTAAAGCAGCTATAAATTACTGACTGCAGAAAATAGAAGCAATTTCAAAAAGCTTACAAGAAAATGTTAGCAGAATATATTGTGCTGAAGAAAAACCAGAAAGTCTAGATGTAGTAAAATTAATGGAGAATGAATTTCCAAATTCCAATATTAAGGTTCACAGTGCAGTTTACCAGGGTGTAAATTAATTCTTAAAAATAATAATATTTAAGACCTGGCTGGTGAACCAACTGTAGAGCATTTGAATATTTTGTAAATGTATTTTAGTCTTAAATTGATATCAGAGGAAGATAAATTGGCTAATCTTGCATCCATTTACAAAGTGATGCATAGACTTGGTGGGATTCATTATTCAATCCACCTAATATCTTTCACAAATATAAAGAATCATTAATTAAAAAAACTTTTGGACTAAAGAATGTCAGGAAGCAATTTGTTATTATATATTGCAAAAAAAAATTTAGGATGGGGAGTAGAGAGACCTATTCTCAATTTTTTTAGAAGACAGATAGCTAAATTAAAAATGCTTGATGCATGTAGCATAACTGAAGGCTAGATTATTCAGACATTTCACCATAATTTGTTCTTTAGAATAGAGAAAATGCTTCTTGGCATAGATAGAAATTTAATAGAACAGATAGAAAAATTATAAATACTGTAGATATGAATCAGCAAAATCAATAAGTAGATTACAAGATTAATTAGATTAATCTAAAAAGACAACTTATGTCAGTGTGATAGAAGTAGGGAAAAGAAAAAAGAACCATGAAAGTAGAACTTGGCAAAAGAAAGTAAGTATCAATCATTTAATTGTGAAGAACTTAATAATGTGATGAACAGAACAGGAGGTAGAAATCATAGTGAAAATCCTGAGAGAGAGATTAGGATTTTGTCAAAATGCAGACTTCTTTCAGAGGAGACAGCATTCAAACTTTTTCTAAAAGATCAAATAATGTAAAAATCATTTATTGTTAGATATATGTATACTTTAGGATGAAAAAGAAAAAAAAAATTGTATCGTTTTATCAAAATAGTATTATTATATTTTTTTCTTAGAGTAGAAAATAGTTTTGTACTTTGATAGATTCTTTATTTATGTCTTCATGGCTGGTGATGTGATGAGAATTCTAATATTAACTTGAGAGCTTGATGTTGTCATAGTATGTCAAATTTTGTTTCTAACATTGCACCAATCCTTTTATAAGATTTTACATTTTTTGTCAGTATTATTACTTATTTGCCATTAAGTCTTAATAAAACATGTCTCAAGTGAGTGATGGATCATTAATCTCTGTTTTTATATGTATCATCCTCTAAGTTTCTTAGATAACTCATTGAGCAAGGATGCTATATTTACATGTATTTTTATTATTTGGGTTGTTGTCACACATTGTACTTAAAATTGAGATAACTCTTATGGGGTTCATGATTGCATTGTGTATCTTAAAGTTGGTGGGTGGTCCTTATACATTTCAGAACTGCAGGTCAAGATTCATTCAATCGGTGGACACATACTAGACTGACATTCCAAGAAAAAAAATTAAAAAATTTAAGTAGAAAAAGGCATTTTTTATTGTTATTATTGCATTTAAAGTACAATGTAATTATAGATATATGTCTAGAATTAGGTGTAAATATAGTAATAAGAAATGGAAATGTGTACTCAAAAAATTTCATTGTGAGGGTATTGTATCAGTTCAGATATTTATGGATAATGGAGATGTTGAATTATAAAGGTTAACTAAGTATCTACAACAATCATAATATTAATCATAAATTGGTTGTAGTCAATTTTAAAAGAAAAATAAATGAATCATAAAATAGATCACTTGAATAAAATTATTATTATTACATGTTTCAACTTTCATTACTACATTGAGCATAGCAACTTATTTATTACAAAATCAAATATTTCATATTTTATATGTGTTTGTTTATTTATTTTGTTAATTGAAATATATTAAAGATATATATTTAAAAAATATACATTTTATTAGGATGTATACAAAATGCCATATGATTTTTTTATTTTTAGTTGAAATGAAAAATAATATTGAAATTGTAAAACAGAATTTTTTTTATTATTGTATCAAATGTTTTCTAAAAGTGTTCATTTTTATTAAATAAAAAACAATTTTGTCACACCAAAGAGGAACCACTGAGTTCAATTCAAGAGTCACCTTAGTAACATTGATGTCATCAAAAATATGTTATAAGTAGAACTGAACAATTTTAACTCAAGTTCTTCTGTCTTTCATCATTGTATAGAATGAATACTTTTAAATTCAACTTTAGAAATTATTATTTTACTTTGAAAGTGAGTAATTACTAAAATATAATGGAAGAATAAAACTTAAAAAGTCTTCCCATTCAGTTAAGAGCAGTTTGTTAATAAAATGGTAGGATGTATTTTAAAAGAAGAAAAAGACAAACTATCAAAATTCATTTTTATTCCACATAAGCTATAAAATATTTCGTTGTTAAAATTTGGGATTTCATCTATGTATTAAAGATGAATACAAACATCATCATATCTATATGGATGTCATGTTTTTGATTAAGGAATTTTACAAGATCGATTGATCTAATTTCTATATGATATTAAATCATTGAAATTTCACCTAATTGACTTGGAAAAAATGCTTGCATTTATTATTTGTCTTGATCATTTATATGTCATTGCAAGCAAAGAATAATACAGGTAAATGCAGATTTTGCATTGACCAAGTAATTGTTATTTTTAAAGGTTGGTTATATCTATACTTGTAAGAAAAATATCAAAATTTAAAGAAAAGAAGTATTTGAATTCAAATCATCAATTATTACTATTTATGCTTGTCTCTTCTCTACCTCAAGAAGGATCATTTCTTTGCATTTAGATCATAAACAAGGAAACTGTGTGCTATAATGGAACATAATGGGTAAAAAGGAAAAATTAAACTTTTGATGTGGGTTATGTGTGTATATATAATTTTTGTTGTTTTAAAAGAAAATGTATGTTTTAAAATATAAAATTTATGTATGAATAAACAATGTATATATTTAGAGGTTGATTGATAAGCTATCTATACAATAAAAGATTGGAAATTATCAAAAAAAACAATAAAAGATTGGAGAGATTCGAGATTTTTTTTAAGTTTAAACTCTTATCCGATGATAAATTAATTCCTGATTCAATATATTCAAATATTCATTTTTAGAAAAGATATCTTGAAATTTCTCCAACAGTTTATATCATTCATTGTCATACAGCACTTTCATGATTCACATATATTTGTTCATTATTCATTATTAATTTTTATAGAGTAATAGACAAACAAATTTATTATATATTAAAGAGAAATAGTATTTGTACTTCTTAACTGGCTACAATTTTAGTCGATTGCATACATTTTTTTATGTTATATTAATATTTATTTATTATAAATTAATAAATTTAAATTTAATTGAAATCTAATAAACCTGTCTAATTATTTATAAGTGTGCAGAGTAATTTATGATAATTAGATCATAATCTAAAATCAAACCAATACCATTAAGTGAAATATGGTCATATATATATATATGATTATTGTTATCTCCTTAGAGATAAACTATATATGGTCATTATATTGAAATATTTTTTGCCTTATCTAATATTGATTGTATAATTAATGTAATTAGTTCACAGTTAATTATTAAAAGCTTATCTTGTCCAGTTATAAAGATCTTGATAAATTTTATTCTGTCATTAGTCAGAATGATTTGCTTTAATTATTTTTAAACTTCTTTGAAATGGATTGTAAATTTAATTAACTATTAAATTTTAATACCTATCATTGACTTAAATAATTGCCAATAATTGTTTTATACGGTTTAATTGTTATTAAATCCATTTTAATAATTGATTTACAGGAAATTTAAATAGATTGATAGGATTTGTTTATTGTGATTTGGTAAATATTTAATAGACATCTACTTTATATTTGATATAATGATATGATTGAATATTTAAAAAATGAAAAATTATCTAATAGATCCATTGATAATGTGTTCTTGTTAAGTATTTCATTTTGATATATAACTTAAGCAATAATAGTACATTGATTAAACTAGATATAAAACCAATCAATGATTTATTTTATTCAAACATTATAGATATTGTAGATTTATAAAACATTCTGTAAATGTTATCATAATCAATTTAAACTAGTTTATTTAGTTAGGGAATATCATTAAATTTTATCATAAATTTATGGTACTATATGTAATATTTGATTAGTAAAGTATATGTGAACTTAGTTCTTTGTTGATTTAATTTTGGTTTTATTCAATTACAAATAAAATGGATATTTTAGGCATTAGGACAATGATATGTGATTTCACTGCTTATTGTAGTTTATTTTGGAATAATGAATAGATTTGGTGGTATCTGAAGTGATGATCTTGTTTGTTTTCTTTTGCTTTAAATGCTATCTGAATAAATTAGATTTTAATACAGATTGTCATCAGTATTTTTTAGAGTAGTGGACAATCTAAATAATTAGTTATTGGAAATATTATTATTGCATAGTATAACTAACGACTGAGCTAGATAATTTTATATAAGTTATAACAGAGTTACTATTTATTGGTATATGATTTGCTCTGTTATAAATAATATTTAAACTATAAGGGAATTTCATCACTATCTTTTATTTTATTTTTATGTCAATAATAAATGAGTGTCTAAAACTTGTACGGTAATTTCTTTTGTTTCATTACAAATGCTGACCAAACCAGTAGACAGATAATGGAGTAAAAGATCAATTATTATTCTGTTACAATATATATATATATTTAAAGAAGAAAAAAATGTAATTATTTTATTTGTTTAAATTAATATAAAAATAAATAAACGTTCCTGGATTTATGACATATGATCTTAGTGTTCATAAAAAAAATTGGAGAGAGAAGCTGGTGTTATTTTTTATTTAGTGTAAAAAAAAAAGCTTTTAACAAGAAACTTTTCTGTTTGAAGACAACATTAATATCCTCATTGGAAAGAATTTCTGGATTATTTTCAACTGTGAGTAACTTTATTTAACAGCCTTCAAAAAATTAAGCTAATTTGAATAACAAAGATAATTTATGGAATTTAAAAAAACAGCTAGGATAAAAAAACTTTATAGTAGTGGAAATCTCATTATCACGGAATAAAAACCTTAGTCAATGCACTAGTCAAAGCTGTAATTATTACTTAAAAAAAAAAAAAAAAAGCTGTAATTATGTAATCTCTTTCAAACTCCAATTTGAAAAGTGTTCTCTGTTACCACTATTAACTATGGAGGATAGAAATTTATTGTGTGTCATTTTTAAAATAACTTCACATTTCTGCCTATTCATGAAGTCATAATTTTAAAAATAATTCAGCAGAATACATAAAATAAATTTTTCTTTTTATAAAATTTGAGCTTAATTTTAATTAAGAATTAAATTACAGTCTAATGGAATGGTAAAAGAAATTTTAGTTAAATTAAATAGCTTTTAATAAAATAAAAAATAATAATAATATTGTTATTAAATTTTAAAGTTAACATTTAATTAATATACAATTAATAATTTAATGTTTTTTATTTTTAAGTACATGTATAATTTTTTTATCTCTTCTTAATATATATTTTTTGAAACACTAAAACAAGTAATATTAAAATTGATTAATTAAGTATATTTTTATAATTAAAAAATAATGATTATATGGCTGCTTTATTTGTATGTAAGCACGTCGAAGTTTATAATTTAAATGGAAGCTAACAAAATAAATGAATTGTCTTCGAGTGGTTATATATTTGCCTAAGTATATCTGTATATAACATTTTGTTTAATGCATTGGTTTATCACTAGATATTACATAATGTGTGAATATTGTAAATATATTCTGTATTGTTGATTTGCTTTGAAAAGGGTTGAAGGCTGCACTGTATGGATAGCTGATCATTTTGTGACTGGGTGTGGCCTGATATAATCGCTGATGCCCCATGTGCTGTAATTTAATGATTAATCCCATTCTAAAGTTGGATGGTTGGGTTTTCTGGGGTATGGTTAGTATCCATGGGGATTTGAATATAGCAGAGTAGTTCACTGTTGATTGATGTATCTTATATGTTCACTGTTTTTGGCTTTTTACTTTCTTATTTTCCTTGATTCTACCTGGCTTCCTTATGTTTTCTGTGGGCTGAAGTGGGGAAATGTATGACTATATATGAAAGGCATAGTGCTATTGTGTCCATAATTTATATGAAGTTTTTGTTAATAGTGTTCATTGATAGATTTAGTAATAGATTAATTGGAATGGTGTGGTTTGTTACCATTCTTGTGGTGATGTGAGTTATTTCACTTTGGTGATTAGTTTTTGTGACTTGATGGCCAGAAATGGTTGTGTGTTATTAACTAAGTGGTGTTTATTGGTAGACTCAGTGCTAAACTCAATAAAAAGGGGGCTTCTTGTATGGTGAGTGTTGCAGGAGATAACTTAAGACTGTTGTTAGCATTGTTGCAGATTTTATGATTGACTTGGAGGTTTTGTTGTTTTTCCTGGTCACCAGCTGCTTCTGTTGTCAGTTTCCATGGCTCTATGCATTGAACAGCAAGATGACTGCATTTTCCACAGTCATAGCATTGGGACTTTAAGCTTTGAATGTAGAGACACAGGGTGGCTTTTTAGTCAAGTATCTGAATAGGAATATTGTTGGGATCAATGTTTTGGTGGAAATGGAGTTTAAATTTGAAACAGTTAATTACTATTGGAATTGGGGTACCTCTCAAATAGATTGGTTTAAACATGGTGTTCTTGCCAAATGGCAACATCATTTTTTTAAAAGTCATCACAGGTGAACCCAAAATAGGTGTTTCTAAGAACCCCTGTGATTTAGTTGCAGTTATTTTTATCAATAATTATAAAGAAAAATTATTCATGGTTTTAATCTAAGTTTGGAATCATTTTCTCTGTGAATTCTCTGTAAATGTTCAAAGAATTTAATTGCCAAGTACCTGGAATTTGGGTGCTTGACAAATTTTTCTACAGAATCTCAGAGCCATGTTTTTGTCAATTGTATTTTGCTGCTGTTTGTTTATAATTTTTGCATAGGTTTTGACTTTGGGGGGAGTTGAAAAATTATTACTTTTAATCTTTTTGTTATTCTGCTGATTTATTCCAGCTTTGGAGACATTTAAACAACCAGAGTTCTTGTCATTTACATTCTGCTGCTGGTTCTAATACTTTCTACATTGTTTTGGTTGAGGAGTTGAAAAATTATTATTATTATTAATTTTTATATTCTGTTGCTGACTTATTCCCACTTTAGAGACAGTTAAAAATCATTATTTTTATGATAGGCATTTTGCTACTGATTGTTAATAATTTTTTTAAAAGTTTTGTTGGACTTTAAAGCTATTGAAAATCTGTAAAATTACTACCAGTTTCTATATTATGTGACTGTTCAGCAGCCATTTTTCTGAAGATTTTCATTGATTAAAATAATTTACCAAGAAAATCGTGAATTAAAAGATGTTAATTTTTAAATAAAATGTGTACTAGTTACTCTTGCTTAATATTATATAGAGATATAGATTATGCTTTATCAATATTATTTTTAAAGGTGTTTTGGGAGTTTAAAAGGGGAGACTGTTGTTCTACATTCTTACCATCAAGGTTGACTTCTTTTTCTTTTTATTATTATTATTATTATGATGATGATGATAGTAACAGTAAACTTTATTAAGACTTAAAAATGGTTACATAAGTTACACATGAAAACCTAAGGCTTAGATACAAGTTACTATATGCAATACAGGTTTATAACCTTGAATGTGATAGTAAAAAAATGGTTACATAAGTTACACATGAAAACCTAAGGCTTAGATACAAGTTACTATATGCAATACAGGTTTATAACCTTGAATGTGATAGGAAAAAAACATTACTTACAGTAATTGAACAAAGAATGATTGTTGCATAACAAGATACATATTTCAAATTAGGTTCATATAGAATTTTTAAATGGGATTTTGAGAAAAATAGATGGAAGCCTATGATAGTATCAGTAAAACAAATATGGAGGGTAGGTTGGAGTTGATGTTAGATTAATATCTGATTTTATAAAAATTGGGCCTATTTGGTATAAAGGAATGTAGTTTTTATGTCTGTTTTATGGTTCTGTGTTATATAAGTTCTATATGAAAAACATAATTTTTTAGATACAATTTGGTATATGAGATTATATATGCAATAAAGGCTTACAATTTTGCTTATGATAAAAAAAATGGTGATTTACAGTAGTTGGAAGAATAATTGTTGCACAATAAGATACATATTTGACACTATGTTTTCAGAGATTTTTCAAAAGATAAATACATGAAAGTGCATAGTGATATTTGTTAATACATTTTGGGAGGGTGGGTAGCATTAGTGTTCCATTGGTATATGATTGTACATAAATTCTCCTTATTTGTTGGTGATCATTATAGATGTCAAGGCTAAGACTTGCTTTTCATTTGTTGTATTTTTAAAGTTCGTTTGAAGTAAGTTGGTGGACTGATCTTCTAAACTTGCTTGCATTGATGGTTTGATAACTTGAACTGGTTGAATTTTCAGAAAATGGGGTTGAAACAATATAAAAAGCAGTTGGAGTCTGTGGCTGATATAATGATGGATTTGAAGGGGGTGGAATGTCTTACTTGTTGCAAATATCCCCTGAATTTTGACAAATGATTGTTAAAATGTCAGGCATCTTCTCCATAGAAAGTGCATTTACAATCTTGCATTTTTATTAATGGACTTGAAATTTTTTTTTCTGACAGGGAAATTATTCTTGGTGATGCTGACATAAGATTTTTAGTGAGCTAAAGCTGGAAACATGGTAGAATAGGTTTTGGCATCAACCACTTGCTCATGTGATTGCATATCAGCCATTTTGATTGGGTTTAATGATTTAAAAATCTCATTCTTTTTTAAAAGCTTTTGTAAAATATGCCTTTATAGCGGCGTCTTAGTTTCAACAAAAGGAATAATTCACTCGGTCAAAGATGATTCTGACACATTATCATAATAAAATAACAGAAAGCTTAATAAATAGAAAATATTAACCCAAGGACAGAGCAAAACTGTTGATTATATTATATTAACACGTTAAAGAAATACATAATGAAGTTATGTGAAATATAAGGAAAACAATTTTAAATAGCTATAGCATGTTAGTTATCACAAGAGCTCTTGGGTTAATTTAGGGTTACCTCTGGAGAAGCATTACTAGATTGATGGTCGGCAGGTTTTTATATAATTTAACAGCAAAATCTGGAAATGTTCATATTTTTGGCAGCAGCAGCAGTTCTGGGGTTTCCTGTGTGATAACTTCCGATGGTCTATGGCAGCAGATGACCATTCCAGAGAGAAATAGCTTTCTTGTGCTCTACTCTGTCATGTCAAGATTTACAAATTACTAGAATAGAACTCAGAATGATTTCTCTTAGAAACATTAGAAGAAAAACTGGAGAACAAAAGAAAAACCTTCTTTTTATAGTAGACGTTAACAAAGAACTGCCCTGGAGCATTACAAAAATATATCGGACTTATCAGCTGTAATTAAATCTATCCGAATGTCTAAAGGAATTCAACATTAATTAATTTCTTTTGTTAATTTCCCTGTCGACATTTGGATTACAAACTAGATTTAATTAAAAATTACTTTTATTAATTAAAGAAAACCTTAAGTGGACATCTGCTGTTTTTAGATAAACTTATATAATATTAACTAATTAAACTATTGTCCCTCATTTATTTTAAAAGAAATATTTGGAATGACTTTTATTAGATTAAACAAAAATTATTTTACTTTTAAATTGCAATATTTGAATCTATTTACTAAATGAATATTTACTAAATGAATTTTATTTTAAATCAAAAATATATTACGATGGTAATATATTTGTAAATAGATTCAAACAAAATAACTTTAACAATTTATAATTTTGATATGTTTTAAAATGCATATCATAGTGTGTGCGTAATTACGACTTATATAACCTACTTTTTAATAAATCAAAATTATGTGATCATATACATAATCTATAACCTTTTATTTATTTGGGAATGACTTATATATATACTATGAGCATTGTACTCATGGTTTAAAATTAGGTGGGATTTTCGGTATATACGCATATTGCAGACACACTATGATAGATTGGGGTTCAAACTACGGTATGAGGGTAGGAAATAGGTGGGAAAAGGTGAAATGAAGATCTGCAAAGCAGACCTTACTGTTTCACATTCCCTTAGTGATGGAACAAAAAAAAATTGTTAAAAAAAAAGATCTTACAACAGGTGTCCACCTATGAAGCCTGCATAAAAAAATTTACAAAATAACCCATAATGTACAGGATATAAATATAATGAAGAAACGAAACTGAATTATATACCCGGATCATATTAATAAATCTACCATCTAGCGAACATTTTGTCTATTATTTTTCCCTTTCAACAAATTTATTTAACATTTTACAAGTTTAATATTGGTTAAATCCTATCTCCTTGCTTATTTATCCTGTGACGTGTCCATTTTTATTTTATTTTTTTATTTAAAAAAAAACTACTATAATCCTGGGTCTGGTGGGTAATCACTGCTTTTATAATTTGATGACTGCAGTCTCAGATTATCAGGTCTCTTTACCATGTCTGGCGGATCTTTGGCCCAGGGACTGAAATCCAGAGTGGTTGTTAATAACTGAAGCTTTAGGCTGTTGCAATTATTTGCTTTATCTGGTGGCTCCTTGGCCCATGGGCTGAAATCCAGTGCCATCATTGTTTTCACTATTTCCTTTATTTGATATATTCTTGCTATATCAGGTGGGATATTTTCCTGGGTTTCTTTAAGTACTTTGATATTGGTGGTAAGCATGGTTAGCTGGGTTTGAATCCATAAGTCCTGTACATTTGTGGTGGGAAATATCTCGTCTAAATACAGTTGTGGACATTTTTTGACTTCGTGAAAAATTTTTATGTGACGAAGCTTGGTTAGCTTGGTTTGATGTCCTGTGTCCCAGACATCATTTAATGGAAGTACTCTTTCCAAAGAAAGTTCAAGACATTTTTTAACTTCATGGGATATTCTAGTGTTGAGCTTGGTTGGCTGAGTTCGAGGTCCCAGGTCTGGTGTATCAGTCTTCTTTGCGGAATCATTTGTCTCAACTTTCTGGTTCAGGAGTTTATCTGCCATCTCTTGCCATCCAGGGAGGAGCCTGTGCAGTGCTCTAAGTTCCTCACCTCTCCTTTGGCTTTCTTCTGCCCATCTTTTCGCTCTTTCTTCACCTTGCTTAAACAATTCTATAATAGTCTGGAAATGGACCTCATTAGTATCTGTATTTTCCATGGCCTTGGATGTTACCGTGATCGATGATGATTTTTTCCCATTTTATTTTATTGCTAACTATATTAATATATCCTAAAAAAAAATTTTTTTTTAATGAATAGGTGTACTCTTAAAACATAATGTATAGCACTGATAAAGAAAACTTTTAAGCTGTTTTACGGTTGAACTTACTAAAACTCATACAGTAAAAAGATGCTATCATTATATTTTCCTTGTTTGATCCTCTGTGGTTATTATGTTTGACTTCAAATTCTATTAATGGCTAGTAGGCTATTTCCCTCTCGGTTCTGTTGGCCTAATTGCTGCTTTTACATTTATCACTAAAACCCCAACTACTGCCCTTTTACTACTGCTAAAATTTCTCATTTAATCTGCTGCCAACATATATATTTTACTGTCCATACATAAAAAATTTCTTAAATTCTACCTGTTAAATTGTTTTGCTAAAATATATTTTTAAACTCAAGCAACTTTATTTATATATATAAACATTCGCTAGATCCGGGTATAATTATTTCATTCCCTCTTATTTAAGATTAGCATACATATATATTTTTATTTACATAATTATTGATCCGATTCACGTCTCATTATTTGGTCTAAGAAAATTTACACACGTTGAAAAAAACAAATTAGATATAAAAGAATCTAGCTTGGTGACAAAATTCATTTTAGAAGTAACTCCGTTTAATGAAATTACCCTTGGGCACCATGCCACCAGTTACAAGGATCCACAGACTGTTAGCTTCCCAAAATTAATTTTAAATTACTGTATTCCATTTAACTATGGGCACTCGTTAAAACATTCACATTTTTTTATTGATTACAACATTTTATTTATGATTGATTTTTTTGAATTCCATACGATAGCCTATTACATATCTAGGTCATTACTGTACAAAATTATCATTATGCTATCTTGCGCGTTGAGCCGATAAAACTTTATTTTGATAAAAAAATACAATATTTGAAATCTTCATAGATTGTCACAATATTCACTTGGGACAATATTTAAGTAATTCATGCCTTGCGTATATAGTGTGACTTAAATGAAACAAGAATACAGATAAATACAGATGGCTCGTATCGCACTATAGCAAGTTTGGACAAATTCTGATTATACAGTATAAGTAATTGAATGACTGAGTCAAACAAAATATATGAAATATACACACAAACAAACAATATAGATAGTATAGAGTTTGAAAAGATATTTTATATATCAAAAATATAAAGGATTTGAGTGATTAAATATGAAACAAAATGCTAAAATTAAGCTACAGGGATGTGGGTGTTTATATAATTGAGATCTACAGGCATGTGGGTGTTTAAATATTCGAGGCCCCACATTGGGCGCCATGGACCCGGAAAAAAAAATTTACTATGTAACAGTCAGAATCATCTATATTGCTAACACACTGCAGAATTCAAACCCCAGACATGAAACTGAACATTCTAGGAGGGGTTGCCTTCTAGATATACTAAGTTCGAATCTAAAGCCCAAATTTCACAGCGCCATCTATGTGACAATGCATCTGATGCCACTACTAGTATGACCTTTGACCGGTGCCTGGTGGTCAGGGAGAACAAAAGACTCTATACTAAAAGAAGTTTGGGTGGCTAATTAACGTCTATGGATTTACAAAAGAAATGCAGAAAATATATATATAGACCGAGACAGTGATAGGAATCAATAAAATAAGATATCAAATTTATTTTAAATAATCTCACAAAATTTATTCATAAAATATATATATATAATGCCACTGTCTGCTTATATGAGACAGGGATGCATATTAAATAATTGTGGGCATTATATTTCAATAAATGACAAAAAGATTTTAAAACAAAGTGATATATTCTATTCCTCAGGCTAATAGCATTACGATAATGTGCTTGACGAGATAGGAACATATGCGAGGTGCTTTGAGCAATTATACAAGTTTAAGAAAATATTTGAAATTAAGTGTTATAAAAGATTTATTGATTTCGAGAATAGCATGGACAAAAGCTTACTAAGCAACAAAGTGGGAATGTGATCAAAGCATTTATTTGAGAATAATAATAATTGAGTTGCATTGGGAGGTCAGTATTGCTGATAATGAATTTATTAAAGTTGGAGGGTGTGACACATTTAAGTCACGGATGCTTTGTAAAATAAATATAAAATAAAACAATATCGAATATCTGGAATGATTACGGAGGGCGTCTCGCCGCTAACCCGTAGAAAAGTATTTTGACGATCAGCCAAAACTTAGTGACTGGGCGACAATTGTGTTTAATTCCCAGGTGTGTCACTTGGGGACACCCTCTGCCTGGAAACTGCAAACGAACGGACTTTGGCTGTGAATAGAATCCTTGGAAAAGTAAAACAAAGCAGTCTCAACAACCAATTCATGTACCAGCAATACGAGACTAGTATATATAAAACATCTAAATGGGTTTTACTTGGATTAAGAGAAATGCCCAATCAAATTCCCAAAAATTAATTTAAAAGGGTTCACACATTCTCGATGTCAATGATGAACTTTGTAATTGAAGTTGAACATGGGAATTAAAATAAGAAAATGCATGCTTGCAGGTTTGAAGAGTAAGTATAGATTTATATACGCAATCATGCATTTGGGGACACATTTAAATCATTGACCTCGCACATACCCTCATAGTAGATTAAAATCAATAACATGTAGATTTTAAACTATGTGATTATATTATATAGTAAAGAAAAGAATCGCCCTCGAACGAGTGATTTGCAAAATAATAAAATTTGGAAATTATTTAGAAATTTAAAATATGCCTTTATAGTGGCATCTTAGTTTCAACAAAAGGAATAATTCACTCAGTCAAAGACAATTCTGACACATTATCATAATAAAATAACAGAAAGCTTAATAAATAGAAAATATTAACCCAAGGACAGAGCAAAACTGTTGATTATATTATATTAACACGTTAAAGAAATACATAATGAAGTTATGTGAAATATAAGGAAAACAATTTTAAATAGCTATAGCATGTTAGTTATCACAAGAGCTCTTGGGTTAATTTAGGGTTACCTCTGGAGAAGCATTTAGGTAGATTGATGGTTGGCAGGGTTTTATATAATTTAACAGCAAAATCTGGAAATGTTCATATTTTTGGCAGCAGCAGCAGCAGTTCCGGGGTTCCCTGTGTGATAACTTCCGATGGTCTACGGCAGCAGATGATCATTCCAGAGAGAAATAGCCTTCTCGCGCTCTACTCTGTCATGTCAAAATTTACAAATTACTAGAATAGAACTCAGAATGATTTCTCTTAGAAACATTAGAAGAAAAACTGGAGAACAAAAGAAAACCCTTCTTTTTATAGTAGACATTAACAGAGAACTGCCCTGGAGCATTACAAAAATATATCGGACTTATCAGCTGTAATTAAATCTATCCGAATGTCTAAAGGAATTCAACATTAATTAATTTCTTTTGTTAATTTCCCTGTCAACATTCGGATTACAAACTAGATTTAATTAAAAATTACTTTTATTAATTAAAGAAAACCTTAAGTGGACATCTGCTGTTTTAGATAAACTTATATAATATTAACTAATTAATCTATTATCCCTCATTTATTTTAAAAGAAATATTTGGAATGGCTTTTATTAGATTAAATGATAATTATTTTACTTTTAAATTGCAATATTTGAATCTATTTACTAAACGAATATTTACTAAATGAATTTTATTTTAAATCAAAAATGTATTACGACGGTAATATATTTGTAAATAGATTCAAACAAAGTAACTTTAACAATTTATAATTTTGTTATGTTTTAAAATGCATATCATAGTGTGTGCCCAATTACGACTTATATAATCTAATTTTTAATAAATCAAAATTATGTGAACATATACATAATCTATAACCTTTTATTTATTTGGGAATGACTTATATATATAATACGAGCATTGTACTCGTGGTTTAAAATTAGGTGGGATTTTCGGTATATAAGCATATTGCAGACACACTACGATAGATTGGGGTTCAAACTAAGGTATGAGGGTAGGAAATAGGTGAGAAAAGGTGAAACGAAGATCTGCAAAGCAGACCTTACTGTTTCAATATATATATGTTCAGTATTGAGATAAGAAAATAAAGTTTTTGAAAAGAAAAAGAAGACGGATTTTTTAATTTGTTGAAAATATTTAATTTTGTAAAATTGACCCTAGTTTATAGTGAAACAGTCAGCTTTTCAACCCAACTGTTTCACCTACTATATATGCTATATAGTAGTATTCATACATATATAGATACCACCAATCCTCATATATTTATTAATAATAATCTTAATAAATCCCACCTAAATTTAAATCTAAATGATACAATCATGTATGTGTGTGTATATGCTTAAATATTTACAGAAATATTCATTTATATACTCCTTAAGCCAAAATGTGCACATATATAAATTAGTAGTAATTGCTAAGTGAAAAACTAATTGTATGTGTAACTGTAGACTACATATATGCAAGAATATAAATGTTAATAGATTATAAAACATTTCGTTTTCTATAATTTTATATATTTATTAAATTATATATTTTCAAAACTTAATAATTCTGCATATATCGGTAAATTAGAACGATCAGGTTACATATATAATAAAATGTTTTTCCAAATCTTAGATTTGTTTTTCTGGACACACTGTTGCCAGTATAATTAATCTTTACTGATATTAGATTAATTAAAAATTTATATTTAGAATAAATCTTAGAAAACTGAATAAATTACGGCGTCAATAGGCTTTTTTTTGACCTACTTTAAATTTAACACAGCAGGTTTTCGCGGTAACTGCTAATTATCGTATGGGCCAGGAAAACATTTCTAAGAAAATAAAATAATGACAGAGAGAGGGGATAAGGATATAAAAGTATTGGAAGCCATCTTTAAAACAGACTTGGAGACTTAGTTAGAGAGCTTTTTGAAATATATTGGTAATAAAGTGAATAACCAGCATGTCAGGGTAAAGTGGGCTCGAAATCTAGCCTTCTTTCTGGTGAACAGCCATCTAAGCCAAGAGAACAGGAGTTGATCACCGCCAAAACCTAAAGATGTCACGCTGTTCAAAGAACTTGCCAGTACAG
Organism: Epiperipatus broadwayi; assembly: GCA_028023455.1. Taxonomy (NCBI): domain Eukaryota; kingdom Metazoa; phylum Onychophora; class Udeonychophora; order Euonychophora; family Peripatidae; genus Epiperipatus; species Epiperipatus broadwayi. Next base: position 2,532,739 of record JAQFVV010006251.1, on the reverse strand, counting down.
AGAAAAATCAAGAGAAACAATGGTAATTACTTCTTCAATTCTAAAAACTTCAACTAATCCCAAATTTAAATGCTAGCTTAACCTTAAATTAATGGCCATTCTAATATTGTAAATCAAACTTATGTATATTTTGTTTTATAATTTTAATCTAAAAACTCACCTAAATTATCAATATAATAACTGTATTTAAATCCTAAAGTCTTGCCTGATTTCTAATAAGTTAACTGATATAAAATTATAACTGATAAAAACATGATTTAACTGATATATAAATATAACCGATATGATAAAAGAGTAAGCTTGTGGTTTTAAGACCTGTAGAGGTCCCTACTAATGCATTTTATACACATGTGATTGAGGCTACAGCCTTAATGAATATTATAACTGATATGATAAATTAATTGATAAAAATGATTTACCTGATAAACAAATTATTGAATGATTTAAAATATTAAATAATTTAATGTGTTTGAGTTGATTTAAACTCATCTATAAATGAATCATGATTTATCTAAAATACGCACATTCACACACATCTTTATTAATATAATTGTATGATTTTATGTATTGGTTTACTCGCAAAATAATGTTTGATTTAGTTAAGTATTAATTTGATTATAAATAATTACATGCTATCTGTTTCAATTTGCTTGATGTAGAAATTAAATGTTTTATAAATTTAGAAACATATAAAATGCAATAAGCAGTTTTAAAGTAATAATGAAAATTTCTATGATAATTTATTATTGTCTTAAGTTAATGATAATGTTTGCAGTCATTAATTTCCAAGATAGCATTATAAAACTAAATCAATCATATTTTGGCGAACCTCGCACAACTTTCTTTTAGAATGAACTATTTTCAAATCTCACTTACTTGAAATTTATTTATGATTTAAAATGCATTTCTTAAGTCAATCTATGCTAAATTTTATTATTATTTAGTTTCGTTATCTTGTTTATGCTATAAAACTTCAAAACCGAGCTTTATTCTTAAATTAAACTATTAGTGATTATTAAATAAAGATTCGCTCGCATATATATGTAAGTGCACCTATATATATAACACGTATAATTATATACAAAATAAAAAGCTCTGTTTTGGAAAGGATAAAATGTCTAGAATTAAATATCATTACAAACATACTACTACTCTCAGATAGATTTGCTTTTAAGTTGATATTTTAAACAAATATTTAGATAAAGTGATAAAAATACAGCATAAATCTATAAGTTTATATTTTAATTCCCCATATGCTGTAATCCTCCTTAAGCTAATTAAATCAAAGCCTATATAGATAGCTTTGTAGATTGGATTCATAAATTCCCTAAATAGTATTATTAAGAGTACTGTAACATGAACTGATGTGTGTAGTTTCATGACAGAAACTTGTATTTTAGCATCTTAATTTTTAAATATGATTATCTGGTCAGTGGTGCATATGTGTCCTTATGAAATGCCATGGCGTATTTTCTTATTGCTGTATTTCTTTAATGGTCACATGTCATCGCACTGCACCATTACCATTAGTTCGGGCAATTATTTCTTCAGATGGTGACTGGTACACGCCAACCCATTCTGCATTCTTATAATGGAGCATGAGACTCACCCAGAGTGTAAGACTCCCACATTCTTATAATGGAGCATGAGACTCACCCAGAGCATAAGACTCCCATATTCTTATATATATTGCTCGATCAGCTGAATTAAAATGGCCTCTTATACCACAGCAATGAGAATTAGTCCCAGGCCAGGTAAAAATCCTGTGAATAAGGCACATATGAGATGCGATAAAACTCAGAGTTATATTTTTTTTTACGCACTTGTATCTGAAGTCTAACTTTTGTTAATCAGTTTAACCCGCCATTTTTGTTAATTCAGCATTGATCTGAAAGGGAATCCAATCTAAATAGCATATTACTGTGTAGAGAATATATTAAAATATTTGTGCTAGTTAAATTATGTTCTTTTAAAATTTATTGTCACTTCCGCTAATATGGCAAATCTAAGTTCCTTTATAGCATAAATCTGGCATAGATAACCATGAGCAAAGTCAAATCGTTCTAAATTAAAATTCCGCTCATGCAAAATCTACTGTATTATCATTTTATCACCTGCGAGTGATGGAGATATATATGTATAGCCAAATAAATAATTAATTGTAACCTACATACTATCACCTGCGTGTGATATGAGGCTACATATATAGAATGGAAATGCAAAATCTCAAATTTTATTAATTATACTGGAAAGTTAAAATCACTTATTAGTAAACTAACCTATATATATGTAGACCAAATCGCATAAATCTGTACATCCAAAATTGTTACTGATAATGCATCACTTACATGTGAATCCTATTTAACTGTAATGTCCCTGAATCACCTGCATGTGAAATCAAAAGTTACTTACTCTATTATTATTTTAAATTGTTGTTTACATTGAATTTATTAAATTAGATTTAAATTTAATTTGGTTTCTTGTCTTGGTCTTGCTCACCAACTCAATTTTATTTAATATTTAGTAATTATCTTAATGGTTTATTAAAGTTTTATATATAATTAATAATGATAAGTATGCCACATGATACCTATATAAATATGCTATATAAATTGCCCATTGTTACCTGTCTTATGTGCTACTGTTGAGCTACTGCCAGCACGTGAAGAAAAGAAATGCTGCTGTGACCTCAACTGTATCATTTGTAAGCTTGTAAGTCTATGAGCAATAGTAGAGGAACTATGGTTAGGCCAGAGCTGTGGCTTCCACCACCGTAAACCTGGTCAGCCTTAGGATGATCTATCAGAGTTCTAGATTTTGTTGCACAAATGCATATATTTGACCGTTACAATAGTAAGAATTTAAAATAATATATTATCTTTATTAAATCGGTTAAAGTTTTTGTTTATCTCATGAAGAAATCAGGATTTCTTTATTTGATTAATTTATTTAAATCAATTATAACTCAAGATAAACTAGGATCTTAAGGTATAAGTTGTTTTTTAAGTATTTTTTTTTTTGTTTCTTGAGAGAATACGGGTTGGGAGAATAATTAGAGAAATTTGCAATTAACTCTATTGTTGAGACTCAAGCTACAAAACATATTTGTAATTAAAAATATTGTTAAAGTCTATCAGTTGTATATTATGCTAATTGATCAAGAATATTTTTGTTAATTAAAAATTTCACAGAAATAAGAAGACAGAAATTGTAAGTGACAAAATGTAGTTAAAAATAAACTACCCAGTGTGAATCCTGTTCACAGAAAAACATATAAATTGCAGAAGTGTTAATATATGTCACTATGAAAATATTATCCAGCTAGAGAATATCAAAAACTTCTTTCCTGGAGAAAACCATCTCCCAGCCACACCTGGATTCACCTGAGAGTTTTCCTACTACAGAAAGGATGAAGCCAGCTAGCTAGTTGAGAATGTGTTCAGGAGCCAGAGGACTTAAAATGATTCACACTAGCAGTTATGAGCTAAGGTCACACATGGACAATACCCTCTTGATGAAAGTTTAAATAGATGATCAACCAGGGTAAAACTTTTATTCTAATTAGTATGATAGCAACCTAGACTCCATTAACTGGGTCTGTTGTACATTAAAGTTTCAACAATAGAGTATTGGATTTTTAATAGATATTTATCATGTTATTTTGACTAAATTAAAAAGGGGGTATGATGTTATATTACTTAGTTTTATTCACTTGATTATGTATATTTTTCATTCATTTTTATTATATTCAAATGTTTGTATATGTTATATTCCCCAAAATGTTAACTGCTCAATCTTGAAAGACAAACAGGGTTTGGGGGGTAAAAATCAGTTAAAACTTCCATCCATAAGCAAACACCTGGAAATTTATGCTGGAATCAGGAGTGTGTAAAAATAAAAATCGATGGTCATAAGCAAACAACTGAAAACTTATGCTGTCCATTAATGATAAAAATAAAATTATTTAATGTGTGAAAGTAGAGGGTCAGAGTGAAGTGCAATATAACTCACTGTAAAAGTAAGTCACCTTAAAGTTCATCTCCTATTTGGACAGGGTCTTTATAATAAATTTAGGCTGTAGTCATTCATAGGATTTGTGGCAGTGCATTTTCCTTGGGGAAATGTATAAAGTGTTAAATATTGGACCATTATTAAAATTAAAATGATTTGAGTTAAAATTTACACTGGAATTTTGCCTTAAAAGTAGATCGAGTCAGTTTGGAGGACTATGAATTGAGAATTGGAAATGAAAGTTAAGTAATGAAAATGGAGTATAATAAATATTATTAAAGCCATACATAAGTGTCTTTATTATTAATTTAATCATAGAATTAACAGCTATTGGGTTCTCTGAAAGAACATAAATTATAATTATTAGATTCCATGTAAGATTAAATTTTGAAATTATTATATGACCATAATATGTAATAAATTAACTCTACCATTGTTGAAGAATCTTTTTGATCTAGTACTAGACTATATGCCTAGTGGTGACCTCATACCAAATACCATAATACAGATAATCTTCAGAAATTTTGCAGGCATAATGATGTTTTGTTATATCACAGAGAGTATAAGGAAATAAAGTTAGAAAATGGCTTCTGAATGTATAAGGGTATGTTAACATAGTGAATGACCTGAAAAGAGAGTTAAGATTAAGTTAAGGTGAATGTTCAGGTGTAGGCATGAAGATGAAATTGGATCAATCACAGGAGAAATGGGTTAGTTGGGTGGATTTTTTCAGTTTTATATTTCTCCCACAAGAGAAGTAATAAGATATTTTCTGCCATTTCATATATATAGAATTTTGTAAAATTGTCCCTAATTCACAGTAATAATTTAAAATAATACATTTTCTTTATTAAATCATTAAAGTCTTTGTTCATCTCATGAAGAAATCAGGATTTCTTCATTTGATTAATTTATTTAAATCAATTATAGCTCAAGATAAACTAGAGTTTTTTAAAAAAAGAATATATTTTTTGTTTCTTGGAAAAATGTGGGTTGGGAAAAAAATTAGAGAGATTTGCATTTAACTCTATTGTTGAAACTGAAGATACAAAATGTATTTCGTAATTAAAAATATTGTTAAAGTCTATCATTGGTATATGATGTTAATTGATCAAGAACATTATCATTAATTAATAATTCTGCAAAAATAAGATCGAAATTGTAAGTGGCAAATTGTAGCCATAAATAAACTGCAAAGATGTAGAAAAATGTATAAATTGCAGAGTTTTCTTTTGTTCAGATTAAGAACTTTTTCATTAAAAGTATTAATATGTCACTAGGAAAATGTTCTCTGGCTAAAAAACATCAAGGGCTTCCCTCCTGGGAAAAGCCATCTCCCAGCAACACCTGGATTCACATGAGGAGTTCCCTACTATGGAAAGAATAAATCCAGCTAGCTAGTTAAGAATGTCTTCTGGTGATAGAGAACTAAAAATGATTCACATCAGCAGTTATGAATTAAGATCACACATGGACAGTATTCTCTTGGTTAAAGTTCAAACAGATGATCAACTAGGGTAATATAAATGGTTGCTTAAGTGAACTTTTATTTTAATTAACATGATAGCAATCTAGAGTCCATTAACTGGGTCTGTTGTACATTAAAAGTTTCAACAATAGAATGTGGGATTTTAATAAGGATTTATCATGTTATTTTGAGCAAATTAAAAAGGTGGGGCTATAGTATTATATTACTTAGTTCTATTCATTTGATTACATATTTTTTTCATTCATTTTTATTATATTCAAACATTTGTATAGGTTAGATTCTCCAAAATATTAACTGCTTGATCTTGAAAGACAAGCAAGGGTTGGGGAATAAAGATCAATTAAAAATTCCACCCATAAGAAAACACCTGGAAACTTATGTTTGCCATTAATGACAGGAATAAAATTATTTAACATGTAAAAGTACAGGGTCAGAGTGGAGTGCAATACAACTCACTCTAGTAGTAAGTCACCTTAAAGTTTATTTTCTATTTGGACAGAGTCTCCATAATAAATTTGGGCTGTTTCATTCATAGGATTTATGATGGCACATTTCCCTCAGGAAAAAGTTTAAAAGGTTAAGTATTGGATTGTTATTATAATGAAAATGATTGAGTTAAAATTTCACTGGTATTTTTCCTTTAAAATAGATCAAGTCAGTTTGGAGTGCTGTGAAAGGAGAATTGGAAATGAAGATAGTACTAAAAATAGAGTATAATAAATATTATTAAAGCATACTTAAGTCTCTTGCTTAGGAATTCAATTATAGAATTAACATCTAGTGTATCCTCTGGGAATAATATAAATTATAATTATTAGAATCTGCATAAGATTACACCTTGAAATTATTATGTGACTGTACTGCATAAATAAATTAATGCTACAATCACTTAAGAATCCTCTCAATCTAGTGCTAGACTATACACCTAGTCACGCCCTTGTATCGGTTGTCATAATATGGGTAATCTGTGAAATTTTGCAGAAATAATAATGTTTTGCAGTATCACAATATATATAAAACAAATTAAAAAACTTTCTATGGGATCCCCACTGTCACCTGTCATTGTTGATCTTTTCATGGACAATTTTAAAAGTCAAGTGTTATGTGCAGCTACTAAAAAACCTTCTATTTGGCTTAGATATGTGGATGATACATTTGTCATACGGCCTCATGAAACTGCTGCTTTAAATTCTTTTCTTGTTTTTTATAAATAATTGGCATCCAAATATTAAATTTACTATGGAAGTGGAAAATAACAGATCACTTTCTTTTCTAGATGTTTTAATTGAAAAAAAATGTGATGAAACATTATCAATATCAGTTTACAGAAAATCCACACATACAAGCAGATATCTTAATTTTAATTCTCATCATCATCCTGCACAAAAAAAATTTTTCTGTAGCTAAAAATCTTTTCACTAGAGCTTATAATTTATCTGATAAAGAATATCTTTCTCAAGAAATAGAACTTACAAAAAATATTCTGCTTTCTAATAATTATAATAAAAACATCATATGTAAGGCTTTATATAACATTAATACTAAAAAGAAAAAAGAGGATAGAATTGACAATTCCTCTTTTAATTGAGTAATTTTACCTTATATTAAAGGGGTTACTGATAAAATCAGTAGAAGATTATCTTGTTTTAATATAAAGACTACTATTTCTACTGGCAAAAAAAGAATATTTTTGGAACACCAAGGAGTATATGAAATTCCATGTTTTCATTGCTCAAGAGGCTATGTGGGTCAGTCTAATAGATGAATAAATGTTAGAATTAAGGGACATAGAAATGCTTTTAATCAAAAAATTAGCACATCAGTTTTTGCTTCCCATTATTTAGAAACTGGTCACAAACCTGATTTTGACAATACAAAAATACTTGCTAATTTGGAAAGATATGATTTAAGAACCATGAGAGAGTCAATTGAAATATTAAAAAGACCTACTGATTTAAATAGGACTGATGAAGCACAACATATTCCAGCTATGTGGAAACCTCTTATTTTATCTAATATTAACTTAAAATTAATAGATGAAAACACTGAGGGAAATAATCATTTTGATAAGCCTCATATTGTGAATGCTGAACTACTTCAAATTGAATCTCATGTCTCATCTTGCACACAGTCACGTTATTATTTAAGATCTAATGGTATTTCTTTCAAAAGTTAACCTTGATAATGGCGGATGCTAGTCCGTCGAAATGTCGGTGTTTAATGAAAAACAATACACGGTACAGCCCAAAAAGTTATAATTTATCTACATCATATAACCGTGAAAACATTAAATATAATATATATATATAATGAGATGGTATTTTCCATCATCTCATTTGTAAATATGTTAATATTTAATTTATCAATTAGTTTTATTAATTCTTATTTTAAAATTTAATAAAGATATAGAATAAATGTGTTATCTTATATTTAATCAGTTTAAACGTTTTTTTTTTTGCCAAAGAATCAGTCTTCAAACTTTGATTTTTTTTTATTTCATTGATAATTGTTCTAACTAAACTATTTTTCTTTAATTATCTGGTTTTTAAAAGTTTTTTTATACAGATTCTATTTTGCTAATAGTACAAAAGATAGGATGGGAAGAATTATTAAAATGTTTTAATTAATCTCTCTTGTTGAATATCAGTGCAGATACAATTTGGTAATTTAAATGCAATGTGAATAAGTCTCTCTACTGTATGTTCACTTAACTATTCAAGATGTTTTAAAATGAAAACTCTGCAAGTAAAAGTAGAGAACAAAAGGTCGAAATATTTAAGCTGTGACTGTTTCTAAAAATATCCAAAAGGTAAGAAGCCTATTTTTTAAAAAAATTAATTGAAAGTGCAGAAGGAATTGGAATAAAGGAAAAAATATATAAATTGAAGAGATTTCTTTTGTTAAAGATTACTGCAATTATTTTGTGAATCTGACAGTTGATTAATTTGAGAGTACTAATGAAATATTCTCCAGCTAGAATAGAGAAATCAAAGATTTCTCTCCCAGGGAAACCCTGTTGTCTTAGCTTCACCTGATGTCATCTGAGGAATTACCACCTCCTAAAATGAAAGATGCCAGCCAGTTAGCTGGGGGAGTTCAAATATGAGAGAGATAGTTTTGATTCATGCAAGAAGCTACTGAGGAGAAAATGTCAAACTCATGAACTTTGTACTAGGGATTAAATTTTTTGTTTTGATAACTGCCAATTAGTTTTAAAGCAGATGGTCACTTTAACAGTACTGCAACAAGTGGGGTAAATATATTCTGTTTCCTAAAGTTGAACTTTATTCCATTTATCTTGTGAAATACAATTAAAAACTCAATGAGTTTTAATAGTATAGCTATCTATATTCTAGTGTAACATTTTAACAATAAAATGTGGAGTTTATTTAATTAATATATCCAATATGTGTTTATCTTTATGCTAGAGTAACTATTAATTTTTGACATGATTTTGGGAATAGACTTTTATAATTTTTTTTTTTAATCTTTATTATTAAATGTGTGGGTGTGTGAATTTTGATTTCATGAGAGTGAATTGACCGATCTTTGAAAAATAAAAGAAAATGGGGATTCCGTTCATTAATTAGTGTAATGTAAATGTAAAATGTGTACATAAAATATAAAAACACTTATGCCTTAATTTGGTGGCCAAAAATCAACTTGTATAACATTAGAAAGTAGAGTTTTGAATTGATAAAGAAATAGCTCATTATTATAACAGACCTATTTTTACATTTCTATTTGGACAAGATTTCAATAAGAAATTTGGGTCTTAATCAGTTCATTGGCAAATGTATGGCATATTTTCCTCAGGAAAAGAGAATCATAAACCAAATGCTATATTAAGGATTAGTTTTAAATAAAAATTATTCAGTAGAAGCTAATGAGAAAGCCATTTTCAAAGATTGTGTCATTCTGATTGCGTTTTCATATGAAAACAATAGAAGATGGAAGAGAAAAAGGGATAATACTTACTTGCATGTCTATCTTGTTTATTTTTGTTATAAAATAATAAAGACAAAAATAAATAAGATCTCTGTAGAGATGGTTTCATAAACTTGTAGTGTCTGCAAGAGATTATGATGAATAAGATTTTATGGTCTTTGTTTGTAAATAAATAAACACTATGAATCTTCTCGGTCTAATCCTAGGCTATCTGCTTAATAGCACCCTTGTACTGGTGTCTATAATCTTAGTAGTTTAGCAGCTCAGAATCAGTTTGTACCATCACAATATACATATGTGTATGTGCATGTGATCTAAAAATTAAGTACTTAACAGACCAATCTCAATTTTTATTATTATTTCTAATTAATAAATTTGGTATTTATTATTATTAAGTTATTTTAGGGAAATTATTTAATTTAAAACATATATCTATTTTTTCTTGTTGACAGTCACAATCCCTAGAGTATGTGCAATCCCAAGCTAGTTAAGAGAATAAGAGTAGTTGCCCTGTATATAGATAATGACACAATGTGTGAATATCTACAGAATTAACTGTATGACATAAAGGTAAAGATCACTTTTATAAGTCATTCATTTTATGATAATTACTATTTTACTGTTGGTCAGTATACTCATCGCATCTGGTGACTTAGAGCATTGGTGATGAACATCAGTGCTATCAATGATCCCAGAATTTTGATATACAATCATTTTTATAGTTATTGATCATTGCTCTTATATTATGTCCCAAGTTTTGCATTGGCTAGAAGATAAATAGCCTATTTTTAATGTATTTCTTTTAAATCTAGTAACAAAGATGATTGTTGATTCTTGGATAGTCATTTTATTAATGCAGGTGATGATGCAACTATAACATATATTAGTTATTAATACTTCCAATGATGGTTTTGCTCATGCTCATAGCTTATAATGTTGATAGTGATGTTGTCAGGTGATGTTTTTTATCACCCAATAATCACCCTACATCCATATAATTGCAGTATATATTCCTGGACCTACATATTTATTTTTAACAGGCTTGTCAAAATAATAACCTAGATAAACATTTCCAATAATAAACCTTAAATCCACTTTTGAACCTGCAATTGTGGATGTCAGTGGGATGTTGCTATCATTTATTGCATAGATGATTTTTGTCTACCTTTTTTCTTTTCTGAAATACTTTTCATGCAGAGTTTCAGTCAAGAATGATTCTGTTAAGTTCCTCATTTTCCTTTATTGTCTCTTATACTTGTTTTTATTTCTCTAGAATCTTTAACTCTATCTTTTATTTTTGATGAGTAATAGCAGTGCAACTAATTACTGATAAGTATAAATTAATGTTTCTTGAAACTAAATTGTCTGCATTAAATAGAATTTTCTAATGCAGTGTGCAGATACAATTTTTGTCAGCTAAATCAGTAGTTTTTTCTTTTGTTTTTCAATAAAACATACTCACATTATTTATTTAAATAGTGAGAGTTCAATAATGGGTACAAATGAGATACATACTTAAATAATGATTTTCTCCTTTTTTTTAGTTAGATATATTTAATAATTTTACAATTGACATAATTTAATGCAATAAAAATATCTCTCAGAATATTAGGAAAAAATGACTCAAGATAAAGCAAAAATAAAAAAAACGATATACAATGTCAGCGCCAGAATTATTTCTGAGGTTACCTAATAGATTCTATAATATGGAAACAACTTCACTAATTCAAATAAAAAAAGTAAAGCACACGTAAAAAAATTATGGCACCTAACAATCAAAGTGCAAATTCTGTGGAAGGAATCTAGAAAAATAAAGCAATATAAAGATTAACTAATTTAACAATCAAAATTTTGAAGTTGTGAAAAAAAATATCAAATGAAACAAATAAAAAACAATATTGAATTTTATGACAGAAAATATTTATGGAAAGGTATTATGCAAGTTTTTTTTTATGTAAACAATATACCACAATGTCAATTGATGAATTTTATGATTTGAAGATAATTCTTTATTCATAACTTAAGGGAATTAATTTAATTCTATTTTAATTTTATAAACTTTAAATTAGGCTTATTTGATATTATTTTTGATTTTTTTTTGATTACAGGCATAAAGATTGTTAAAAATGAGATTGTGTCTGTTTTTTATTTAATTGATTATAAGTTTTAAAAGTACCTTCCTGTTATAGGAAACCATTTGATTTTTTTTGATTTTTGATTTTAAATATATAGGCAAAATATCATTATAATATAAATCAAATAATTTAATATATCAAGCACATAGTTCTTTTCAAAATAGTTCATAAATATCCAATATAAAAATAAAACAAACTAATTCCTTTTTAAAACTTGTTTTTTAGATGACTATAATCATAAAAAAAAAATCCAACGTTTTGACTATTTTATATAGTCTTTTTCAAGGCACACTAAAATAAAATATATATAACAAATAACACATATTCCAAAAAAATTAAATAAAAGAAATAATAAATTACAAAATATATTCATAACCACAAATTTACTTTTTCTCACTCCCCTTTCCTATTACCAACAATCAGGACTTAAACACAAACAATTTCCCTTGTTGTTTTTTTAATAAAATCTATATACATCCTTTAAAACATTTAATTAAAAACCTATTATTTCATTTTCTGTTTTTTTATTAACATCCTATTTAATTTTGGTTTTATTTCATTAATGTATACACTTTCTTTTATCATCCTTTCATTATATGATTTAATACAGAGGTCCCCAACCCTATGCCTGCGGGCACCATGGCGCCTGCAGACCATTTTACGTGTGCCCACTACTATCTGAACACAATAAAAAGTTATTTATCTGATACAAATAAATTTAATTTTTAAAATTTCTTATAAATTATTGTATTCTATTGTAATTAAATTGTAGGGTATACTATAATTTTGCAGCGTAAACGTTAATTATATGTAAAAATTTTATTTTTGAAATAAATATTTTTTTTGTACATTATGTGCATTATTAACAATATCCAAATATAAATTTACATTGAAAAAATAAATGGTGCCTTCCATCTGGTTGAAAAAAATAAATGGTGCCCGCCAGTGGCCGGTATTATAGAATGTGCTTTTAAATGCAAAAAGGTTGGGGACCCCTGACCTAATACATTCCAAAGGCTTTATATCAAAATCCCCATGATTAAATTTATTCATGTGCAGAATTTTTATCACCTAAATGCTGTTTTAATCTAGTTTTTAATTTATTCTTACTAGTCCCAACATATGTCATTTCTACATTCTTTCTAAAACAATGCAAACATTTTATCAAATAAACTAAATTCATAATGTCTAACCTATTATAGTTCCCATTATTATTAATTAAAAGATTTAAACTTGCTTTCTTTTTATAAACTGGATAAATTGAAACCTATTAATCATTTTAACTAATTTCTTAACTTTAATAAATAAATCTTTAGATATATTAAAACCAACATAAATAATCTTTTCTCTATTCCTACTCCTATCTAATCCCATTCTATTTCTTATTTTATTTATATTTTTATTAGAAAACAAATGTTCCACTACACCCCTAGGATAATCGTTCATAAAACATTCATTCCTAATAATATCAATCTCACTCCCAAACAAATTACTATTTGAGCATAACTTAATTGCCCTAATAATTTTATTATTAACAATATTAATTTTACTATGATTATCAATATCTGAAAACCAATTATTTGATAATCCAAAAAATGTTTTTTTTTAAACACAAATGTTTCTATACTAACACTACCATTCCTATCAATTTTTTTTAAAATTCTAACATCCATATATTCAATAACATTAGTATATTCTTTTACCATAGTAAACTTTATTTTTTCAACTCTACCATTAATATAACTCAAAAAATTATCTGCATTTCTTTTATTACCATTGAAAACCATAAAATAGTCATCAACATATCTAACATAAAAAATTGATTTATTTCTATTAGAATTAAAAAATTGCTCTTCAAACTTATACATATACATTCCTGCCAAAAAAACACTCAGACTATTACCCATACTTAAACCTTCTTTTTGCTTATAAAATTCGCCCCCATATTTAAAAATAAGCTCCCGACAACAAATCACTAATATTTCATATAAAAGAAAACCCTCAATTTTTAATTTTACCCCTTTATCTTTATTATATAAATCCATAAAACAACAAATAGCAACGTCTGGATCAATGTTAGTATACATACTAACTATGTCTAACTTTACAAAAACCAAATTTTTAAAAACCTTACCAAAACCTTACCTTCTAAAAAAACTTTCACTGAAAGTTTTTTTAGAAGGTAAGGTTTTTAAAAATTTGGTTTTTGTAAAGTTAGACATAGTTAGTATGTATACTAACATTGATCCAGACATTGCTATTTGTTGTTTTATGGATTTATATAATAAAGATAAAGGGGTAAAATTAAAAATTGAGGCTTTCTTTTATATGAAATATTAGTGATTTGTTGTCGGGAGCTTATTTTTAAATATGGGGGCGAATTTTATAAGCAAAAAGAAGGTTTAAGTATGGGTAATAGTCTGAGTGTTTTTTTGGCAGGAATGTATATGTATAAGTTTGAAGAGCAATTTTTTAATTCTAATAGAAATAAATCAATTTTTTATGTTAGATATGTTGATGACTATTTTATGGTTTTCAATGGTAATAAAAGAAATGCAGATAATTTTTTGAGTTATATTAATGGTAGAGTTGAAAAAATAAAGTTTACTATGGTAAAAGAATATACTAATGTTATTGAATATATGGATGTTAGAATTTTAAAAAAAATTGATAGGAATGGTAGTGTTAGTATAGAAACATTTGTGTTTAGAAAAAAACATTTTTTGGATTATCAAATAATTGGTTTTCAGATATTGATAATCATAGTAAAATTAATATTGTTAATAATAAAATTATTAGGGCAATTAAGTTATGTTGAGTGAGATTGATATTATTAGGAATGAATGTTTTATGAATGATTATCCTAGGAGTGTAGTTGAACATTTGTTTTCTAATAAAAATATAAATAAAATAAGAAATAGAATGGGATTAGATAGGAGTAAGAATAGAGAAAAGATTATTTATGTTGGTTTTAATATATCTAAAGATTTATTTATTAAAGTTAAGAAATTAGTTAAAATGATTAATAGGTTTCAATTTGTCCAGTTTATAAAAAAAAGCAAGTTTAAATCCTTTAGTTAATAATAATGTGGACTATAATAGGTTAGATATTATGAATTCAGTTTATTTAATAAAATGTTTGAATTGTTTTAGAAAGAATGTAGAAATGACATATGTTGGGACTAGTAAGAATAAATTAAAAACTAAATTAAAACAGCATTTAGGTGATAAAAATTTTGCTGTTTACATTCACATGAATAAATTTAAGCATGGGGATTTTGATATAAAGCCTTTGGAATGTATTAAGTCATATAATGAAAGGATGATAAAAGAAAGTGTATACATTAATGAAATAAAACCAGAATTAAATAGGATGTTAATAGAAAAACAGAAAAGAAAATAATAGGTTTTTATTTAAATGTTTTAAAGGATATATATAGATTTTATAAAAAAAAAAAAAAAAAGGAAATTGTTTATGTTTAAGTTGTGATTGTTGGTAATAGGAAAGGGGAGTGAGATAAGGTAAATTTGTGGTTATGAATATATTTTGTAATTTTTTATTTTTTTAATTTTATTTTTTTGGAATATGTGTTATTTGTTATACATATATTATTTTATTTTAGTGTGCCTTAAAAAAGACTATATAAAATAGTTGAAATGTTGGATTTTTTTTTTCATGATTATAGTCATATAAAAAACAAGTTTTAAAAAGGAGTTAGTTTGTTTTACTTCTATATTGTAATATAAATCCAGGGAAAACAGAAAATTTTAACTGCAACTAAAAATGACTCGAATAGCTGTCATTTTTGATTTTCAGTCTTCAAATAAATTGGCCAAATACAAGTTTAAATGCCACCATGTTATTATTCTTTTTTCATTCATTTTGCAATTTACAATTTAGAGATCCCCACATTCTTCCACATTCTAAGTGTGGGCTTGAGCGCCATGATCGATTAATTGTAGTGATGGTTGATTTTGAAATGTTAAAATCTGCCTTTTCCAAATTTTTTGTCTTGTCTTGTGAGGCACCAATTATCTGAATAAATTATAGAGTTTGTTTCGATATTGTCTAAAATTGCTCTCATTAACGTTTCCACATTGAGATCAGCTCCAGATAATAGAAAAGTGTAGTTTTAAATTATTAATGTTATATTGACATCTATCTAGAATATTATTTCTGCTCTGAATATCCATCAGTGTTAACAAATCAAAGCTTATTTAATGTCATAAACTTAGAACAGATGTATCCAATCATTGGAGTAATTCGAAAAATTGGACCTGATGTCAGAAATTCAAAAAGAACCCCATTTTAAAATTTGGAATTTTGATTTTTCATTTAGTCACAAATTTTTAATTATTTATTTTATACTATAAATATTATGTAAAGTAATTTAATAACTGACCTCACTTTTAAAATCCTTCTTCCTAACCTTTGCATTTGCAAAAAACACTAGTTAGTTCATTTAAATCCATTTTAGATACTTCCTTCTGCTCAATAACTAACATTGCAAGATCTTTAAACCCAGTTTGGCCAATTGAATTTTTTTTTACAATATTTTATTATTTTTAATTTACTAAAAGATCTTTCAACGCTAGCTACAGTTACCGGAAGTGTGAAAAAATAACAAGAAAAAGTATATATTTCACAAATTCATTTTGCAAATAACTGTATTTATTAAGTAACAAGTCTGAAAAATTCATAATCATGATTTTTTTCTGGAATATCGTTTTTTAATAAAGAAATTATTTGAATTAGCTGTCTAGTAAACTGTTCCGAAAAAAGTTCTGGGTACTTTATTCTAAGTTTTGAGCAATTGTTTAACACATCTGCATCTGTCATATTGATATTTTTTTTACATTTAGAAAATGTAGAATAGTAATGTAAACAATGTGAATTTTAAGAAGAGTCAAATAAATTATTGTGAAAGGTACTTTGGATTTTTCAAAATTTTACGATTTCTTATATGGTATAACAATTACAATTTATGAGATACAGTTAATAACTGTTTTCATGTGAATACATTTAAATTGTCTTGCTATAGATTTTCAAGTTTATGAGCCCTTAGACTGCATGGGCCTGCAGATATTGTTTTTTTTTTTGCAGCTTAGTAGTTATACCACTGTGTCCAACTATTCTTCATTTTTGCTGACTTAAAGAGAACTATTTAATGTAGTTTGTAAGATTTTACTTTCACATGGTCACCATTTCTTATGCTTGCTCATAACTGTTATTAAAACAAGCAAAACTCTCCATATAGTAGTGCCACTCAGTACAGTGCTTTCAGATCCAAGGCTCCTCACAGATGAAAGTGACAAGCTAGAAACTAGTCTGGGGATATTGGAGGAGTAGACACTACAGTATGGAAAGTTTTTCCTGTTAAATAGGATTGTAATTTACTTCTATTTAATTTCCATATAACAATAAAAATATTCTGGTAAATATAAGAGATCTAAATTTATAGCCAAATGTTAAAATGATAAATTTAAATTAATAATATGTTAAATTTAAATCTAGTTAAGAATAACTAGATATTTTTATTAAAATGCTGTTGGTAGATCTCTCTCTCTCTCTTTTGTAATTGGCTATTGTCCTCAAATCTCATGACTCAATATATTGTTTTTGTTGAGTACTCGCTTTTAAAGATATATACATATTTTATAAATGATTTTAATAAGAAAAAAAAATTGACTTAGTTATTAGAGATTGTGCACTTTCCCTTTGTTATATTAATATCAAAAGAAGTTTTAATAAACTAATAACATTAGAGTCAAAATAATTAATCAGTAGATTTTTTTAGGTTTTCTTTTTTACTTTTTTATTAAACTAAAAAAAATCTTGCACCTAAATATAATTTTATGGCCTTTCATGATTAAACTTTTTGACTCTAAAACAATTAATTTATTAAAAACTTTTTCCATTATTGAAGGTGATTGGAATTAGATTAATGTATGGGAAGTTATGGTGTAAGCATGAGTTCTTTGTATCATTCTTATAATTGAGAAATCAGTCTTAGCAGATAACCCATTGGCAGTAATTTTTTATTTTTCTCTTGGCATATGTTTTTGTAATTTTCAATAGATATAATTTGTGTTTAGAATAATGATTTGGTTATTTTGGAGCATTTGATAGTTTACACATGGCTGTGTCCATTTGGAGTGTTGAATATAAATACAAGTTTTAAATTTCCATTCAGAAGTGAACAGCATATGATTTCTGTTCTTTAATAGAGTTTTATTTTTAGAAATTATAGAAAATAAATTTAGCATAATCTTTTACAATATTTTCTCAGATTACTTTCATATCTATGTTAGATGTTCTGAACCATTTACTATAAATTATCAGTGAATATTAGACTGTGGATGTAATATATTGTCTAATGTTCATTGACTTAACTGTACTGTTTGTTTTTTATTTTATTTTTTACACTACAAATTTAAAATGAAAGTTGTATTAAGATATATAAATAATAATAATAATAATAATAATAATAATAATAATAATAATAATAATAATAATAATAATAATAATAATAATAATAATAATAATAATAATAATAATAATAATAATAATAATAATAATAATTAAAAAAGAAATATAAAAAACTATAGAATTAAAACAAAAAGAATGCTTACCTAAAGCAAGTACAATTTGCAAGATTAATATTCTCATCATTTTTATCTAAATTACAAATATATATATATATATATGTGTGTGTGTGTGTGTGTGTAATAATATTATTATTTGATGTCTGTATTTTTAAAGCAATATACGTAATTATATAACTGAATATTTGTAAATACAGTAACTAAATAATTAAAAACTTTATCCACTTAGGAGTGCTTTTTATTATCTAAGTAATCTTTGTCAACTAAAGCTTTGAAATGCTAATTTCTCCACAAATCTGTGATCTTAACATTTGCTGCTTGCCTGTTAATTAAGGCATATTTACATCCGTATATCAGCATAGTTTTCTTTATTTTTTTATTGTTATTTTGTTCAATTTGCAAATATTTTTACATTGTTAAAATTAAAGTCAAAACCTTAAATACATGATTTATTATGGTTGTAAAAAACAGATACTGAAATATTATTATCTACTATGCAATTTTGTTTTGATTTCTGAACTCATTTTAATAATAGCAAGTGTTCTTTAGTTCTTTTTTCCAATGTACATCTAGATTCACCTATAATACACCATATACTCCTTAAATTACACTCTACAATGCAGTTTAACATATGATTTATTTTATTTCCTTCTTTACAGTTTCAACTGTCCAGCAATCATCATCAGAGATACAACATTTAAACATATACAATTAATATCTATCCATATATATATATATATGTTGTAGCTCTGATGATGACTGCTGGACAGTTGAAGCTGTAAGGAAATAAATAAAATATATCATATGTTAAACTGCATTATAGAGTGTAATTTAAGGAGTATATGGTGTATTATAGCATATATAATTAAGCAATGCAAATAAGAAGTGGAATGAAATTTAATAGATTCACCTATATATCCACTGCCACACCTACATATCCATTTATAAATTATACAATTTTTATTGATAAATGAGGTTTTATCTTTGGAGTTATTTATTAATTTGTTTAATGTAGGAGGTGTGTAAAATGCAATGTTGCATATACCTTTATAAATTTTCCTTATAAAATTTACTTGATCATTTGAAATATATGGGATTGATATCCATATTTTTTTATTAGCAGGAGAATCAATATTATTAAAATTTTTATTCTTATATTTTGTATTAAAATTTCTAATAACATTATATATATATATATGATTATAACTGTAGCCAACATTTAACAATTCATTCGAATACATTTCAATATTTTTGCCTTTATCCAATGAATATTTACAAAGACTATTATTTCTAAATAAGAAGGACTTCAAACCTGCCATTTTGTGGCACTTTTGATTTATATAGAATTTAACCTCTTTTTATTATTGGTTTAATGGTCATACAGTAATCCAGCATGCATTGATTTTTAGTTATTTTAAGATCAAGGAACTGAATGCACATTAAATCTTCATCTGTTTTTATCCATCTTAGGCCTTTTAAATCATTTAATTCCTTAAACAACTCATGAATTGTATTTGGTTTACCACATACAAAAACATCATCAACATATCAATAATATACAGTAATATTTTTTTGATAATATTCTTTTTTCAAAATATTTTCTTCATATGTAGAAATTATAAAATTACATATCTGAGCAACAGTAAGTAAACCCATGGGCCATCCATTGCACATTTTATAAAAATCCTTATTAAAAACTGCATAAATATTTTTATTGATAACATTTAATGTTTTAATTATAAATTTTATTATAAAATTTATCCTTATTATAAAATTTACTCTTCTGCTGCAATATATCCTAAGATTTTTTCAAATATAAAACTGCATAAAGAAAATGAACCATTGTGTTTAATGGTTGATTGGGGGGGTTATTATGAAACATTTTGTTTAATTGAAAAAATGCTACAAGATATTCTTGGTTTTGGTAAATATATAATATGTTCTTCATTTAATTTTATTAATAAAATCTGTAATGTTAAGATCGATGTTAATGATGTTATATGTATTCTAGATGTTAGTGAAATGTATGGATCAATTGATCGATTGTCTTCTATTGAAATTATAAGTAACATATTAAGTTTAAAAAATGTTAATGTAAAAATAATAACATTTATAACTGAAACATTAAATTTTATTGATAAAAATATTTATGCAGTGTTTAATAAGGATTTTTATAAAATGTGCAATGAATGGCCCATGGGTTTGACTACTGTTGCTCAAATATGTAATTTTATAATTTCTACATATGAAGAAACTATTTTGAAAAAGAAATATTATCAAAAAATATTACTGTATATTATTGATATGTTGATGATGTTTTTGTATGTGGTAAACCAAATATAATTAATGAGTTGTTTAAGGAATTAAATGATTTAAAAGGCCTAAGATGGATAAAAACAGATGAAGATTTAATGTGCATTTTAAATAACTAGAAATTAATGCATGCTGAATTACTGTATGACCATTAAACCAATAATAAAAAGAGGTTATATTCCATATAAATCAAAAGTGTCAATGTCACACAAAATGGCAGGTTTGAAGTCCTTATTTAGAAATAATAGTCTTTGCAAATATTCATCAGATAAAGGCAAAAATATTGAAATATATTCGAATGAATTGTTAAATGTTGGCTACAGTTATAATCATATATATAATGTTATTAGAGATTTTTATACAAAATATAAGAATAAAAATTTTAATAATAATATTGATTCTCCTGCTAATAAAAAAATATGGATATCAATCCCATATATTTTAAATGATCAAGTAAATTTTATAAGGAAAATTTATAACGGTATATGCAACATTGCATTTTACACACCTCCTACATTAAACAAATTAATAAATAACTCCAAAGATAAACTCTCATTTATAAATAAAAATTGTGTCATTTATAAATGGATATGTAGGTGTGGCAGTGGATATATAGGTGAATTTAGATGTACATTGTAAAAAAGAACTAAAGAACACTTGCTACTATTAAAACGAGTTCAGAAATCAAAACAAAATTGCATAGTAGATAATAATATTTCAGCATCTGTTTTTTATGACCATAATAAATCATGTATTTATGGTTTTGACTTTAATTTTAACAATGTAAAAATATTGCAAATTGAAAAAATAACAATAAAAAAAAATAAAGGAAGCTATGCTGATATACAGATGTAAACATGACTTAATTAACAGGCAAGCAGCAAACATTAAGATCACAGAATTGTGGGAAAGTTAGCATTTCAAAGCTTTAGTTGACAAAGATTACTTGGATAATCGAAAGTGCTTCTAAGTGGATAAAATTTTTAATTATTTAGTTACTGTATTTACAAATATTCAGTTATATAATTACACACACACACTCATATATATATATATATGATTATTTCCATATCTAGTATTTATTATTAAATGTCTTTAGGAAATTCAAACATTATTAAATATATTCAAGTAGTAGTAATAGTGGGCAGGTTTGTATATAATATAATGTTTTTAGTGTTAGTCTTCTCTTTTTTTCAGATTTTCTTGTTTAAATCATATCAATACTCATATGGAAATCGAATTTCTATATTTGTGAAAAGTTTGAATATTTATAGACATTTAACAACTAATTTATAAATACTAGATAATGGAAATAGTTCAATATATAATTATAAATACAATGCTATCATTATGAAAAACAATTATGCTTACACACACACTTAATCATGCAAAATAATATATAATAAAGCAAAAATAAATAAAAATAACTATGACTTTTAAAATACCAATATATAAATTAATAAATAATAAACGCTATAACCAATTTACTAATGATTGCCATCCCGAACAGCATTTTTCAATAAAATATTATTCAAGATCGCAGACATGCCTCAAGTTGACTATAACTTTTATTTATTTATTCAGCTTCAGTAAATACGGATTCATGAATAGCTTTTCTTAGGATTGCGCTTAAGCGCTTGCGCAGATATTTATAAATTATTGGCATTTTGAAAATTGTACATTTATTTGGTTTCAATTATATAAATCATTAAATAATAAAAAAAACCACCATGTCTATAAATAAAATAGAATAATTGCACTATAAAATATTACCAACTAAATGCTCCTTAGAGAACTTATACCAGATTTATGGCAATCAACTATTAAAATAATAAATAAATAATGTATTATTTAATAAAAGAAATTCCCGAACATGATATTCTGTACGTTACTAAATCTCTGAACCAAAACATTATTTACATATTATTTAAAGGCCTTTCACAGAGGTAACCCATCTATCTGTCATTTCCATAAATCTAGTTCAAGTAAAACTTGAAAAAAATTATAGATTAAATCATGATCAAAATATTTCAACTAACAGTACTGTAGAAAATCCAGAAAATGTTTGTTGGTAAATAAAATTAGTTATTCCTATACAATTTATTTTGAATGAGTTGAATTTTTCAGAAAACATAAATAATTATCTTTAAAAAATATATAATTTATGAATACATTAAGTTAAATTTTAAACATAGATTAGAATTGTGATAAAATTCTTTGTTTAAACATTTTTTTCTACCCAAATACTGAAATCTTAATTATAATTATTACTTACTTTCGTATTTCAAGCATATTGTCAAATCCATACATAACTTCCAAGATTCATTTTACTAACAAAATCTTTTCATGCGTTATCCAAAATTGACTTGGGGATGCAAAGTTTTAAATAAGTACTTTAAAGAGGAATTTTTCAATATCTAAATATTATAACCTGGTTAAAGACATGTAACAATTTGGTCCATTATTTTATATACAAAGGTGAAACCCCTCCCCTCAGAGAGTATCAATATAGTGTTTTCCACAGCTTAAATTATTTTTTACAATATACATTTACATTTATTAAAGATTTTTGATCTTAGTTAATGCATTAACTCAACTTCACCTCTTTTTTTTCCAAATTTAATCTAACTTCTCTGATTTTTAATTTCTCCATGTCACTTTATCCCAGTCCTTGTTTCATTCATCCATATCTCGTGTGGCTGCTTTCTATATGTATATAATCTCATGAAATACCGGTATAAGATTTTAATTGTCCCTCTAATATCATCTCTTCTAGTAAAATGGCCATTCTAGTTTAATTTCAGTCTCTTAATTATTTGAATGATGTTAGTAATATCTATTAATTTTCTCACCCAATTATTTCATTTTTGATCCGTTCTTGTTACTCCTAAAATAGTCTGACGTATCTAAGTCTCAGGTCCATAAATAAGTACTAGTAAAATGCATTTATTAAAAAATATTTTTTCTAACGATATAAGTATATTTTCTTTTAATAA
Organism: Epiperipatus broadwayi; assembly: GCA_028023455.1. Lineage (NCBI taxonomy): Eukaryota > Metazoa > Onychophora > Udeonychophora > Euonychophora > Peripatidae > Epiperipatus > Epiperipatus broadwayi. The sequence continues at coordinate 2,509,241 of JAQFVV010006251.1, read as the reverse complement.
TAAGTTATTTGTTACAAAAGCATCCATCCAAGTTTAATTCAATGATTAATTTTACATTACGTTCTTATCTGTCTTAGCAATGTGATCAAAGTTTAGTAATTGTTAATTTCTAATTCATACTCACCAATCTTTATTATCTTCTTTTGAGAAAATAACGTTGAACATTATTTATCACTTGCCTACTTTCTTACTTTCATGTGATAACTGAAACACAGGCTTGTTATATACCTGTGGCTATATATATGTAATATAGGGTATATGAGCACAGACTTTCACACCACCCACCTCTCTCCACTCTATCTAATAACACTGATACACCTAAACACATATATGCTGAAAAGATAAATAATCACCAATATATGTATTTCATGCTAAACCAGCAATCATCAGTTGGTCCAGACTATCATCTTTACACACATATATAGTATAAGTGCTCAGATATATATTAAGATAGACTATCCTCGTAGTTTAATGGACAGGCTTCAATCCACTCTAACTCTTCAACCGTCCATCCAATTGAAAATCTGATGATGGAATGCTCAAAGGCCACCCTGAGGCCGAGATTATTGTCACACCCATGTTGACCTAAGGTCAATCTGAACCCCACATGTACAGGACATAATCTATTTAATACATATGCAAGGATGGGCAGACATCTCTATAATGTAATAACTGAAACACAGGCTTGTTATATACCTGTGGCTATATATATGTAATATAGGGTATATGAGCACAGACTTTCACACCACCCACCTCTCTCCACTCTATCTAATAACACTGATACACCTAAACACAGTGTTATTAGATAGAGTGGAGAGAGGTGGGTGGTGTGAAAGTCTGTGTTCATATACCCTATATTACTTTCATGTGATAACTCTTGCAATATATATTTCCAGAAACTTTGAAACACTACTTGCAAAAAAAAAAAATCACATTATTTACCAAATTTAGATGACTTTAAAAAAAAAGGCACATGGCATTTTTGATAGCAAGTTCATAAGAATCACATGATCATCATTTCTTATGCTTGCTCATAATTGTTGTTAAAACAAGCAAAACTCTCCATACATCAGGTGTGATCATGTGTTAATACCAATCCTACCTATTAGGATAGTGGTGGCTATGGTTATTAAAGAACCAAAGACACCAAAATGTATGGGTAATGAACTGAGTTCAGACCTATATGACTACATAAGCTAATGAGATTGGACTGAAAATATTATTGTGTTTTCAAATTTTATTCTCATAGTTCTGTAGTTAAGTAGAGATAAAGATGGTTTCTGGAGGATTGCATTAGATTCTAAGTTCTAGATGCAGTACTCTCAGATCCGAGGCTCCTTACTGACTAAGGCCACAATCCAGAAAGTAGTCTGTGATATTGGATGAATAGGCACTAGATAGGGATTTTATGCACAAGCCTTCTGGCATCCATTGATTACTCTGGCTTGCACTGAGTGACACTACTGTATGGAGAGTTTACTAGCATTCATTGATCCTTTCTATAATTTCTTTCAATAATTGGATATTACTACTACATTATTCTAATCATTTAGTATATCTTTGGATATTTGGTATAAAACTTTGACATTTTTTTATTTCATCTGCTTTTTTTAATATATCGATTCTAATTTAATATGAATCTAATTTAATATATCGATTACAATTCCAGCATTATCTGAAGTTTTCATTTCTTCATAAATTTTTTTTGCGGGTCTTACTTCTTCATTTGTAGAGAATACTTGTTCTTGTTTTTTTTTATTGCCACACAATTCTTTATAAAATTCTTCCACACATTTCTTAATGTTATCTCTCTTTTTAATAATAGTTCCATCATTTCTTTTTATTGCAGAAATAAATTTCCTACCAATACCAAAATGTTTTGTTTTACATTTTTGAAGCTTTTGTTCTCTTTTATAGCATTCCTTGCTAATTTAAAATTATATTTTCTTATATCATTACTAACTTTTTTCCATATCATTTTACTAAACTTTTCATACTCAATTCTTTTTATTGGATCATTTTTATATATTTTTATATTCCTTATTTCTTCACAAATTGTCTTGTCTCAGTAGAAATTTTATTGGTCATGTGCTGATTTTTTGATCATCTATCTTTACTACAGTTCTTAATAAATCATAAGTTTTATACCTATTATTGATTTCATTCAAATCTAAATCATTTTTAAGATTCTATTAATATATTTATCGAAAATCAAAATCAAATAAAATGGGAAAATATTTTAAGTTCCAGTCACACTCAAAAATTTTATGTCAGTTATCCTAATACCAATAATAGATCTAGCCATGTAATTATTGATCAGTAAATGAGTATCTATCTACTGATAGGCAGTAAAATAAAGGTGGAAAATCTTTGTCATTTCTTGTTTAGAATAACTGGTGGCGAAGTCTTTTCCCTGATTGATAATAATTGATACATATATAAAATTTAATGTTACTATTTTATTTTTCTATACAGAGTATAATTATCACGTAATCAAGAAACTAACCAATTAAAAGTTGACAATAAAAACTAAAATTATATCATTTTGCAATATTACTTTTTTATTATTGTTGCAGAAATTAGTCAGATAAATATTCTAACAAAATGCCGCAATTTTATTTTACAGTTACCGTTTTTAATTAGTTGCTTGCTTGGGTATAGCTAAACTCGCTCTAGAAAAATACTTAGAACATTTCATTAAAATTTTCATTAGTTCTAGAATCCAACTGATTATCTAATTGTCTCATAATAATATTTTATTGAATACAAGTATAATTTGTATACTTGGAGTTTAGATGTAACCATAAGCGACTTGAACACAGATTTTCAAGCTCTCTTTAATTATCCGCTCTATCTCATACAACCAATACACGTGATCACACACACATGTAAAAAAAAAAGATCTCCAATATATGTTTTTCGAGCAGAACCAGCACTCATCAGTTGTTCCAGATCATTATCTCCAACACACACACACGTACATATATATATATAATCAGTGCTCGATTTATATTAAGATAGCAAATCTTCAAACTTTAATGGAGTAGATTGAAGCCTGACCATTAAAGTTTGAAGATTTGCTATCTTAATATAAAGTGAGCACTTATATATATATATATATATGTAGAGAGAGAGAGAGATAGAGAGAGAAGATGAAGATGATCTGGACCAACTGATGAATGCTAGTTCAGCATGAAATACCTATATTGGAGATTATTTTTTCACATATGTGTGATTCCTGTGTATTGTTTGTATAAGATAGAGTGAATAGCTGAAGGGATCTTGAAAGTGTTCAACTCTTTTATGCATATGTATTTAGCTGTAACCCATTTTAGGCCCATAGCTAAAACAAAGTTATCATCCAAAATAATCATTTAAGAAGGCAAGAGGAGTACAAATTATAAATGAAATGTGAATATATATTTAATTTTTTTATTCTTTTCTTTTAAGTAATATTCTTTATTAAAAACACAAAGGATATTTATGTAATTACAAAAGATATGTTTAGTTTGATTAACACAATTTCTCCAAAGCTGTCACAATATCCAAAGCATTGATCTCTTTACCTAATACATCTTGTTAATTCAGTTACTAATCAGTGATTATTATTAATCAGTGATTACTATGTTGTCTTACTTTCCTTTACTAATTCATTCATAGACGCAAAAGATGTTTTACTATCAAATTTCACATGTGGACAGAGCAGTTTCTCCCCATACCAACTCTATAGTATTCTTGGGCCAATATTTTAATCATACATTAAAGTAATCATTCCAATCTTAATCTAGCTTTCTCAGCCAATTGAATTTTTTATTATAAAAAACTAGTGAGCATCTTATTTTCCATATTGTTTTCAATGAATGAATTATTACCATTGCATTATGCGGATTGAAACTTATCACATATTTTTAATAGATATTTTAGATTTATTCTTGGTATGTGAAAGACATTCAATTTCAGATACCAAAATGCATGTCAGTCCTTAAGCAAGTGTATAAATGTTGCACTGCTCTTCTTACAAAAAATACACCCTTCATCCAAACCCATTCCCAGCCTTTTATTAATATAGAAAGTAGTAGGCAAAATTCCATTGATCAACTTAAAAATAAATTTCATGGATGTCTGAGGTGTATATATTGAATAAAATGTTTTAAGAAAATTTTTCATTGAGCACCCTAAGCATGAATTTTCATTGTGGAAACTCTTTTTGTTAAATCTTTATATTTTATTCCATCAAGGCTTTAGATATTAAGATCATCTTATAAGTTTTTGTATGTAACATGTTAGCAAAATGTGATCTTCTCTTAGTCCCCATTTCATTATAAATTTTTATATCACCCTTAGGGGGACTAAAGGATTGCTCCTTCATTATGTTCAAATAAGCCCTGGCAGTAATAAATGCGACATAAGCTTTTGGGTCAATTAAATTAAGCCCACCTTTATCTATTGGTAGCTATAATATTAAAATTGAGAGAAGGCTAGATTTTTTCCCCATATGAATTTTTTAGCCATCTGTATAATCCTTAGGATCATTTTTTGTATAATTTCAACCACAGTCCATAATAGCCAAAGACTCCAATTGCAATCACATTGAAAATCTTGGTTCTAATCACTTCATAGAGTTTAAATAATGAAAAGCTATTAATTCTTCTATGTTTTTTGTAACTAGTTGATTTAACTGACAATTCATTTTAGTTTTGGATAAATACAAAGGGATGCCAAGAAATGACTCAGGCAGAGCTAAAAACTCATTTGGTATTCTTTTCCCGGTTGCCAATTTCCAAGCTGCCGACTTAGCAAACTGTACTATTGATTCTGTAGCCTGCTGAAATTTTCCAATTTGATTCATAACTATATCAATAGTATAACTGTTTTCAAAAAATATTATAATGTCATCTATAAAAGCCATGACTTTTACTGTAACTCCCAATCATGGCAGGTAGATTCCATTAATTAATGTTTCTATTTCCTTTACCATGGGGTCTACATAAATAGCAAATAAGAATGCTGCTAATGGTGAACCTTGTGGAATTCCTTTACCAGGGATGAAGAACTCTGACTTTCTCATAAAGTTTTTATAGGAAATTCCATTATTAGTAATATAATTTATTATTGCATTTAATAAATATTGATTATCTTCTATTAGTCCATTCACAGCATTAACGAGATAAGCTCAGTCAACCAAGTCAAACACAGATTTAAAATGAATTTATAATGCAAAGTACTGGGTCAGATTCAAGGCTTTGGCATACTTGATTACTTCTTGTATTTTAAGAGCTGTGATTATCGCTCTCTTAAATTTCACCACATGATGCACCATTGAAATTTTGTCATTGACACTTTTGAACAATTTTCTTTGTAAGATTCTAACTAGTATTTTAGAATCAATATCCTCAATAGGTATATTTCTTAGGTCTTCATATTGAGGCATTTTTATGTTCTTTTCTTTTTTTAACACTAAAGATTACTCTGCTATTTATGCTTGGCCATTCAAATCTTCGTGAGCACATCTGATTAAAATATTTTGACATAGGGCTGACCAAAAGATAATTCATTTGTTTATACACCGATGCTGTTATCACATCATTGGCCAATACCATTTGCATTTTAAGTCTATTAATGTCTTCCATAATTTCTTGACACGATATGTATTTCTTTGAGGTTTGCTTTGTCACTATCCTATATTAACATCAATGTCCTGATTACACATGGTCTGTTTCAGTCTCTCAACCATATATTCATCAACCTCATGACCTGATACTAGAGAATCTTCAGCTGTCTTCATGGATGGGATACCATTTGTGTGATGTCTATAAATTTTCACATAATTAATGGTTGGCTTCAATATATGTCCAACCAGATCTTTATTTTCCACAAAGCCAGAAATGACACTGGGTATTTTATTAATCTCTATAATTCTATTTTTCATTTGATTTTGGGACATAATATCATTCAAATTATCACAGCACAATTTTGAAATGATTTTTTTTTATTTTATGCCATGCAATGTGTGGAGGCAGGTTTGAAATCTGATTGTAATAGTTTGATACTATGATAATGTTAGATATCTGACCAACCGAAAAATATATCTGACTCATAATGTTCTTCTTTATAGTAAAAGCATATCATTTATTTTTTATTATACTATAATTCTTTATTTAGAGTAGTATTCTTAAGTGGTCAAAAAAGGTGACTAGAGAAGTGTCAATAAATGAGTCCCTAACTTTACCACTGGACACAGAACAAATCAATCAGTGAAGAGTATCTACTGTTAAAAATATGTAGGCATCTTTACTGTATTTCATTTTCAATGGGTATACTGCAAGTACTTCCAATATCTGCTCTAAGGGCTTCAGAATATTCCAGTGGAGCAATTAAAATCACCTCTCACCACCACAATACCTGGCTTTTGCAACAACTTATTCTGAATGCTCTGAATCATATTAGAGATATCATTACCCTTAGAAATTGAGTACACCACAATTAGGTAATGAAGCTGATTATAAATGGCAAATGATATTACTATATAATTTATTTGTAACAATATTCTTTGTATATTTCTACTTTGTACAGAAATGCATTTTTATTTGCAAGTTTTTCAGTAATCCATGAGGGTGTATTGTTACTAATCTTTGTTTCAGATAAAATTATAATGTCATATTTTTTAGAAGCAATGTAATTCTAAATTTTATCTGCTTTATCATCTCCATTTATACTTCTTACATTACTTGATATTATATTTAGTGATTTATTCATGAACTGGTAATCAAAGTGTCATTTTATTTAAATATTACTCTCCAAATCATCATCTTTTCTTTTAGACTTTCATCCATCATATTCCTTATCATATTCCTTATCATTAATTATATATTTAATTATTGTACCTAAAGTACATTTATATTTTATAGAAAGATAAAATTCATATTTTAAAACCATAATGTTAAAATGTAAATTTACATATCATATTAAAAAAATCACAGATTGTTGACTTTGGAATTTTTACTTTTTTGCAAGATAACTTCAAATACAATCCTATCTGCAATAAAATCTCACTGTGCTTTGTAACACTATAGAATCCAATTCTATTCCAGAATCCTGGTAAACAGTACTTTTCTAGCATAGCCACTTTGACTGGAACAATATTTGTTGTTAGAAGACAATTTTTTTTTTCAAAGAATTGCTTAACCTTTCATAAATAATCCTATCATCTGCCATTGGCTTTTGATTAACTCATATTAGCAATAAAAGTTTTTATTGGTTCCATAATGTTCAAATGTAAATTGCTCTGTTTGAAATCCTTTTTGATATTTATTTTTTAATATATGACATAGATTATTAATTTAATCACATCATATTCAAAATTTAAATCATCATCTGCTTTACTGCTTCATATTTTTGATTTTTCCTCTCAGCACAAATAAACTTTTGATAATATTTTTCTGATTTGTAATTTAAATTAATTTTTGTAAGTCTCCAGAAAGATTTAAAAAAAAATAAAGCATAAAATTGAACAAATTACAGAGGAAAAACTGAATGCAAATAATTTCACATAATATAATAATGCTGTCTAACACTTTGTTCAAAACTGAGAAATAGTGTGAAAAGTCTCACATATCTGGTTAATATTTTAGCCAATAGTACTTATTGTAATACTTTTTTATATTGGCCAATGGCATTCATCAGTTTAATGATTCTACATTTAGACTTTATTTTATACAATTTTAAGAGAATTTTTTTTGGAATTTTTTAATTGTCTTACAGATTCCACTTTTATGGCATATATCTCAAATTATTGCAGTATATACATCTAGAATAATGCTTTTAAAAAAAGATTGTAGCCCTTTGACAGTTAAAATTAAAAATGATAATCAAATTAAATTAATAACTAAATTTTATCTATCAATATAAGATAATCTCCAAATTTAATCTAGTTTCTCTGAACTACAGTTTCTCTTTTTCATATCACAATGAGAAATTTCTTCATTCATCCATCTTGTATGCAATCTTTTTCTACGTCTTTTACAATCTCTTGGAATTCAGATAAAGACTTTTTTCTAGCAATATGTCCAACTGATCTCTATTTCAGTTTCTTAATCTTTCAATGTTCTCATTGATACCAATTTATTTTCCAGTTAAATAATACACTTCTGAATTTTTCTATTCATACATCATTGGGTCATTGGAAAAATCTGTCTTTCTTCTTTGTTATGTATTCAAGTCACATATCTATAGTTAAGGTTTTTAAAACACATTTATTAAAAACCTTCTTGTTCATATATATATATTGTACCGGTCGAAAACCACCACCCCGCATGTCAAATCGGATTCAAACTCAGCTTAACCAAAACTGAATTCAAACCCAACTTAACAGCTCAGATAGCAGAAATCGACGGCACAGTGCTATGCGCCAAGAACTAGCTCAACGGTTGGTGAGGACTAGAGATTCCTGAGTAACACTCATATCTAAGAATTTATATACTTTGAATAATCTTATAAATCGAATCATATGTATGTTCGGGTTGCCAACACAGACAGCGAGTATTAACATTTAAATAATTATCAAAAGAATGATGAACTAAGAAACCAAGTATGTTAGAAAATATTTAATACTAATAATAAATTGTTTTGTTCAATAAAATATAAATAGCATTAGTTACCTCTAGTCTTTAAAAGCATTTATAAATATAATCAGAGTAGCGGTCCTTATCATATGCCAATGGAAATTACGCAATATTGGAATTCTATGTCTATGCCCCCAACAAGAAAATATAAAGGTGGATAAAGGTATTTATTTAGAACGGAAATGATTGTTCTAATTTTATTACGGTGGAATATGAGATTTATCTTCACATTCGGAAATCTATTCATGAAGAGCAAAACGTATTTTAAGGCATAACTTTAATCTTTATTTGAAAACTTATTTAATTAAACATATTTGAGAATTGGTTCGACTTTAATTTAAATCAATTCATCACGAATTACGAGTACGGAGCGGGTTTTACCGGGACAAAAATGCAACGGTGCTTGACGAATTACGAGGCAGAGAGTCAAATTTAAAGATGATCGCTAGTCGATGATCGAAGTCTTATGGCGGCTTGCATTTGGCAAGTCTTACGCCCTTTGACTAATGAATCGGAAAGGAAGTACTTTCTTCCTGGAAAAATTTAAATAAGAGAATGATCACCGACCAGCCTAACGGAGCGGAAGATGGCCCTACGTCAGCAACGTTTGATGATGATGACTTGGTAGTCATCGTTGAAAATAAAACCCATGTAGAATGCTCTACGTGATGACTTGACCAATTAATTAAAGTCAAACGAGCTTTAAGAAAACTATTTGAAAGTATTGGAAACTATGTTAACTATGCCTTAATATCGTGCCCTTCCTGAATATTAATATAAAATAACAAAAGTGGAATTAAAATACATTTAACCCTTTATCGACCCTTTTTGCAATAAGACATTAAAGATTATATTTGCATAAATAAATATTAGTGGAACAAGAAAATCATTTAACATTATGTGAATATATATAAATACTTATAACTTAGATAGGAGCTGGGGACATAGGTGAAAAATTGAGCTAATAATTTATTATTAGCTAAATGTAAAAATAGTAAACCTGTAATATTTTCTTTCGACTCGATGATTAATAGAACTTATCAATTTAGTTCTAATGGGCGAGAATTACTATTTGAAATTAATGTTATATTATTTGCGTGAGGCAAATGGAATCAAAGGGCTCATCGAGTCGAAAGATTATTGGCATATAATTTTTAAATACGACATTAATAAAGCACACCAACATATATATATTAAACGAACCGCCAGGTAAGAAAAGAAAAAGTTTAAAGACTAGAGATTGAAAGAATTACAATATAAATTTATATTAGCATTTTATAAAGATTTACATTAAATAATAAAGAGCTCTTAAATAGGAGGAGTATAAAATAAAGTTCGAACTGGCCAGAAAGTTTAACGTTCATATTACCCCTTCCGCTGGTCCTTAAGTTACACCTCCAAGTTGTTGAAAACGTAGGCATCATTGGTTAACTACTGGAGTAGTATTTTAGTAGCTTTCATTATTTTAGCAGAATTATCGATCCGGAAAACGGTTCAGCAGCTCCAGTGAAGATTCCTCGAGACTTTAGGAACCGCAGCCAGATCCCTGATTTTCTAGCCCTCTATCATGATGAAAAACAAATTAATATGCACAGAGTTCACTGCACTACTCTACAATCAAAAACTCACTAGCCCCTTCTTTACTTTTCAGGGCTATATATCTACTGTTTCCTGATGCCTCCGGCTAGCGCTCATTTTGTTATCAATCTGGTTTTTTCTTATAATTAGTTGTTTTCCAAAACATTCCTTCGATAAGCTTTCAAACTAATTTGTGAATTCCTTTCCTAATTAGAAAATGAATTCTTAAAGTCTGAAATGATTTTAATTAAAAATTGAATTCTTATCTTTTTTTTAATTAATAAAACTTTACTGTTGTTTTATTGAGAATTTGAAAGCCCATGGAAGGAATGTAGCTTTTATTCGCAAAACTTTACAAATTATTTAAAAGTAAAAAAAAAACAAGTATTCCCGACGCAATGAAACTTTCGAACAATTATATACATTTAATATTTACAAATATATATACGCACAATCCACGCAATTTAATATATATAAATTCATGAATATTTTATCATGAATTTATTAAGAGAATTGCTCAATTTTAAACTGAAACTAATTGATTTTAATACACATTTGAAATAAATTATTCATTATGGAAATTAGCGTGGATTGAACGTATAAAGCCCCATTGCATCGGAAATTTAAGGTTAGTATTAGGGTAACTAACATGAAGCTAGGATCGAACTCAGATCCGACTGCTTCAATATATATATATATTCCTTTTAATTTTACATTACTACTTCCAAAAGCACTCAATGTAAACTTAATTCTTTGATTATTATCATTCATTATGTTTTCATCCATTTTAATAATCTGACCAAGATATTTGCAATTGCTAGCTTTTAATTCATAATTATCCATCTTTATTTTTTTTTTTCAAATCTATCCAACCTTAGTTTAGTCATTTTAACATTTATTTTTACTTCTATATCCTGACTTTCATTTGTTAAGTCTTATGACATTTCCTGAAGCATTATTTGCACAAACAACCACATCATCTGCAAATCTAGATTTTTTAACAATATCCATGGACTTTAATCTTTTAGCTTGGTTATTTTAATCCACAAAATACTTTATGTAAAGATTCTGGAAAAGATTTTAGAGATTTGTAATCACACTATTGCACATTCGTCTGAATGTTAATCTTTTTAGTGGACCATTTAATCTAATTATGGCTTTTACATTTTAATAAAAATTCTTCAATATATTATAACATCATAGATATATATCACGATGTTCTGAATCTATAATCACTGTGGAAGTCTTTAAAGAATTGATTGCTTTTTGTAAATCTATAATTTCAAAGCATAATAGCAATTCATATTAATTGATCTTCTTTATAATTTTTCTATCTTTTCATGCAACCAACTATGCTAAAATTACTTTTAAATCAAGCTTGCTTTTTCCATTGGTTTGAATCCAGAGTTAGATGTAAATGAGTTGTAATTGTCTTAGTAAAAATGTTATATAGAATTGATAAAATACTAATGCATGTGTAATTTTTAATATCTTCTTCATCACCTTTTTTAAATATCAGTATTATTACTAAATCATCTGGTACATTTTTACCATTTAGACATTTGGTTATAGGCTAATATTTTTTTTATTTCTTAATTTGTTTAAGGTATCAATAAAACTTTCTTCATTTCCTGGAGTTTTCCCCTTCTTCATAGATTTAATTGCCTGTCTCATTTATTCATTTAAAATATTTGGAAATTCAGAAATTTGTTATTATAAAATTTTTGTACACTCCACACATTTCATGATATCATTCATCTTTTTAATAAAAGTTCTATTTTATCTTCTTATTGCTGAATTATCTTTTTTTTCAATATCAAGAAATTGTTTTATATTTTTGAAACTGTTATTCTCCTTTGTAGCTTTCCAACCCAATTTATAGTTATATTTTTTAATAATAACTTTTTATACTATTTTACCAAATTCTAAATATTCAATTCTTTCTTCTTACTGAATCATTTTTAATATTTTTATATTCCTTCTTTTCTTTATACATCATCTTCTCCTAGTTAAGCGTTTGCTGATGATAGATTATCAGTTATATTCTTATTGATCTCAATTAAGTTTGAATCATCTTTAAAGTCTATCATACTTTGTAGCAATTAGCAAAGTTTAATTTAAATTTATTGGAATGTTATGAAAAATATCATCAATAATGTCTTTTTAATTAATTTTTGTCTCTCTAGTTTTGTATTTTAAAAGATTTTACTTTCAGTATATATATTTCTTTTAATCAAAATATAATCCGATTTACTTGTACTTTCATCTGAATATTTCCATTTTAATTTAGTTTAATTTTTTTTTTTTTTTTTCATATGTCCAATGCGTTGACCGGGAAGCGAGCCCGGACCAGCTGCTTTCTTTTACTTAACCAAAATTTCTCGTGGCACATTTATTCTTTCATTCATTTAGCAATTCTAGTACTAAATTCTCCCATGACAATTTTAAAATATTGTTTGAAAAGATCAAAAGCAATTTATGTATACCTATAAAAATCAGTTACTTTATTATGAGAATGCGGCTGGTTAGATTTTAAATATGAATTTTCATAATTTAATATTTTTCATTAAATCGAACAACTAATCTTGTCATTCTGCCTGCTACACAATCAGTTTGTAAGTTTGTTGTTCATCCACTTCTTATTTATAATAAATCTTTTCTACTTGTGTTAACCTTCTATCTTTTGAAAATGATCTGCATTTGTAAACAACTACATAAAAGTCATCACTAAATGGCAGCTAACCAAAGGATTTTTAGCGCTCTCCAATTTTTGCTATCAACCATTTAGTTTTGTTTATCACAAATATAAATATTTTAAAAAGATTATTCACACACACATTCAACCTGCTTTCTAGAAAATTTAATTGAATTGTAGTTAAAACCTATTACAAATGAGAAAAAATACTCGGTGTTTTTTGATTTTAAACTCAAAAATAAAGTCCAATAAAATGCTACGCTGAATGACGCATGCTGGTGAACAGGTCATTCGTTTTTGTTTACTATATGAATAACGATATATTAATAACATCTGTAGTTACAAAAAAGTTTGGAGTGGACATAATGAATTTACTTTGCTCGGTTTCTTTAAGGCTTCAAAGAGAAATCAAATGATTTTCTTTCATTTAACAACTCCTTTCTCAGTCCACTGGCAGTCATTCTATGATTAAAATTAGGTCAAGTGAAAATAATTCAGATTAAATCATAACTTTAAAGAATTTTTGTTATTTTTATATATTTGGCTTAATACTTATTACTGTCTGAAAGTTTAGATGAAATTGTTATGATTAGCCTAGCACTTCGTTGCTTAAATATCACATGGTTGTTTATTTATAAGTTTATTTAAATTTCCCAACACAAACATTTTTGTCAAGCTTTGGTGGTCCGGAGGTCAGCGCGCCCGCCTTACAAGCAGTTGCCCGGGTTGCGGGTTCGCTTCCCGGCCGATGCTATGACACCTGAAAAAAAAAACATATTTTGTTATTTTTTTGTAAAAGAAAGTTCTTAATTATAAAATAAATACCTTGACAAACTAATATAATCAGTGCATTACTACAAATTAATGAGTTAAAATTTATAACTAAAAAAAAGTAAACCAAAACTAAATCGAAATTATAATGGTAAATTTTAAAAAATAATAATAATATAATATATAGTAGCTATTATAAATATATATATATATTAATAATTATACATAAAAAGTTTTTGCTCCACATGATTTTTATGCCCTTATCAAATATTAAACATCTATTTAACAAATAAATTATTTAAATAAATGTTATATAGAGACATAATCCCATATATGAGTTTGTCTTTAAACATAAATCAGTACACACGCTTGCAATCGATAGAATAATATTGTATTCATTATTTCCCCCCTTTTAAACAGTTTAAAAAATAAATAGTCTAAAAATTATACATCCAAACACATATGTAAATCTCAATTGAAAATTTGTTGTATTTTAAACAAGTTGACTTGTATAAACTATGGCGTCTTCACGTTGTTTGCTGGTGCAAATAATTTTAAAACTACTGACAGAGAGATTGATATATTTATGTTGATTTTTAAAAGACCTTTTATTTCATCCATAATTTTACATTATTCTTGAAACTAATATTAATTTTTGTTTTTAAGATTTTATTTTTTAAAAAAATATTTTATTTATTACCTAAATAATTTTTTGATAAAATAGAATGGAATTTTATGTCACGTTATATGCTATTTCAAAAGACATGTGTCTCCAATTGGATATATATATAGTTGGTTTTTCAATGAAATGGATAGTTGACTAATTGGAAGGGTGAGAAGATTGAAGATTGTTCATTAAAGTTTGAGGAATTTCTATCTTAATATAAATCAAGCACTGGTTATATATATATGTGTGTGGGAGATTATGACCTGGCGCAATTAGTGCTGATTCTGCAAGAAATGCATATATTGGAGATCGTGTATCTTTTTCACATGTAAGTAGTCATGTGTATTGGGTATGTAAGATGGAGGAGAAGATGAATAGACTGAAAAATCCTGAGTTCAAATTCTTCTAATTACATATATAGTAAATACTCATTATAAGCAAATTACATTATATTTTAGTATATAGAGGATTTGAACTCAGACTTTCACCTGACCCTCAACTATCCATGCTATCTCATACTGCTAACACACATGATCACTCACATGTTGAAAAGATAAACAATCACCAATATACATATTTTGTACTAAACCAGCACTCGTCAGTTGGTCCAGATTATCATTTCCACAGATATATATATACAATCAATTATAAGCAATATGGATAGGATGAGAAGGTTGACACCAATGTTGGCTTTGAGCATTACATCATCAGATTTTCAATAAAATGGATGGCTGAAGAGTTGTGGGGTGGAGTGGTTTAAAGTCTGTCCATTAAAGTATGAAGATTGGCTATCCTAATATAAGCTGAGCATTTATTGTATATATGTGTGGAGATGAAAATCTGGACCAACTGAGGAGTGCTGGTTTAGCATGAAATACTTATATTGGTGATTTTTTATCTTGTTGACGTGTGTGATTGTGGGTGTCAGCAGTATGAGATAGTGTGGATAGTTGAGAGTCATGTAAAAGTCTGAGTTTAAGCCCCTTATATATTACATATTGGAGTGCAGATATGAAAAAGCTTGTACTCTAGAAAAATTCATACATTATTATATCTTAGTGTAAGCTCAGCCTATTCCTCTACTATTAATATATATATATGGATACTTAATGGTTTTTCAATGAACTGGATGGTTTAATAGTTGGAAGGGTTAGAAGATTCAAGCCTGTCCATTAAAGTTTGAGGAATTGATATCTTAATATAAACCAAGCACTGATTGTATATATGCATGGGAGATTATAATCTGGCCCAATTGATTCTGCACTAAACACGTATATTGGGGATCATGTAATTATTTCATGTGTATGTGGTCATGTGTATTAGTTGCTTGAGATGGAGTGGAGAATGAATAAACTGAAAAATCCTGACTTCAAATCCTTCTAATTATATATATATTGTGCCCTTTTCTATAGGTCAGTAATAGTTTATAACAGTCAATTACTAAAAAATTTTAAATTTTAGAATATGTTCTTTTAATACATTAATTATAGTTTGTCGATTATATTTTAAAGTACAATTTGAGGCTAAAGCAAGTACGTAGTATATAAAATTATAGCGAATTATTTAAAAATAGTTATGTAAAGCTTAAAATATTGTTTCATATGATTGTAAAAGCTGGCCATATTAAATAACACAGCTATAAATAATTAAAAGTATATTTAAAAATTCGATTTTAATAGTTTAAAACGTATAATTTAATAAATGCTATGTTTAAATTTATAGTCATATTTAATAAACAAAAATTAATATCGTACATCTTAAAAATAAACTTTGTGATGGTGAAAATTATATCTAATTCTATATTTTCTAAATTGTTCTTCGAATTTTTTTATAATTATTTTATATAATATAATAAGTGTATCAATTTTATAAATATAGACAGAGAAATAGATTAAAAATTGTCTGTCAAAATTATTAATCATGTGACTTGTATATTACATACGTTCACACACACGCTTGTTTGAGTTAATAATAAAGTTTAAAATATTTTAAAAGTTATATTATAGAATTGGATAGAATTATTGCCTATCATAAAAGTAAATAGTATTAAACATTAAGTTAATTATCATACGTAATGCTTAAATGATGTAATAAAGATGAATAAATTCATAATATAAAAATTAAATATTTTGTTTAAATAGAAATAGATAAATTGAATATTAAGAAATGGAATAAGTTATTAAAAGTTATTTTAAATGTTTAAATAGTTTTAATAAAATAATAATTTATTTAAAAGTAATATGTAATATTTTAAATAATGTTTTAAGTTCATTACGTCACGATTTCTAATTTTGAAATTTAATTCTACTATAAACTAAAAATATGTAAATTTGTTCTCAAGCTAAAGTAAGAATTAACCAATAGGAATAGGTATTCTTATAGACTATAAATATGAATTGCATGGGGGTATAAGGGGAGATTAATAATGTATTGAACCAAAGAAAGGTATATTAGCAGCTCTCAAAGAGATAGTATTTTTTTTAAAATTTTTTATTTTAGTCAATTTTTTTAGTACTTTCTTATTGTTTTATTTGCAAAAAACTAATTGATAATTTTTAAAAGTATTTTTGCAAAAGAGAGTTTTAAAATATAATAATTTAGAAACTTCGTGGAAATGATTTTCTAATTTTTAAAGTACTTACCAGTCGTATTTTATCTAAAAGTTTAACCTAAACTTCGCAATAAAGGATGGATATACTACGAAATAAAATGGATATAAGTTGTAATGCTGAAAAAATATTTGAAATATTTATTGATACAGCTTTATTAATATTTCACCGGAGAACTGTTTTGGTACATAAAAAAAAAAAAACCACAGCTCGGACATTATACGAAGTCTAAAGATGTATTGAAACGTATTATTTATAAGCTGATCCAAGATTTTATTTTTAAAATAGTAATAAGACAATTATATTTCATGAATTATTTTATATAATATGATATTCAAAGGAGTAAAATGTTATATCCTTTCTGAAGGTAACATTTTTTTTTTTTTTAAAAAAATGATATATAAAAATACCAAACGAAAGTTTAAATGTATCAAGAAGGAAACGTAGATAAAAAAGTGAACACATAGATGAATAAAAGATTGATCCATGGAAATACAAATAGTACTTAAAAGTTTATTGAATATTTTAAAGTTAAATTAGATGGATTGATGCATCGGATATGCAGAGAATATTGGTAGAGAAGATTAAGAAGCTTCAAGGGATTAATTAATATTATGATTTAATAATTATTGTCCTAAATACTAAAACCAAGGATTATTTTTTTATAAATTTTACTAAATGGATTAATAATTATTTTTATTTTAAACTTTAATGCACTTGGAGGAGAACATTTTTAAAAACTCTAGAGAAAATAATAAACATTTTGGACTTATCAGGAACTATCGTCAAGAAAATATGTAAATATAGTTTTGATTCCTTTTATTTTGTTAACCTAGTTTAAATCTAAATTTTTTTTATATAAGATTAGGAAAAACATAAAAACATTAATTTATTAATATTAAAATTTTATAATATAACAATCTAATAATTTAGCTAAAAATATTTTAATATAAAGTGTATGGGTGTGAATTTTTTTTTATATCTGCAATGCTCAAGTGGATAAAGGAAGCCTACTGAACACGATGACTAGATAAAGGTTATTGGTAATAATAATAACTATTGATAACTTATAATGTATATTTTTTTTTGTTTTCTTTAGATCATCCATAAATTGGAAGAATGAAGTGTAAAAGTTTTTTACTTATATGTACCGCATTTCATACAACATTTTAAAAAACATTATGAGATAGGATTGATTTGGAAATATGCATACGACGATTATTTTTTTTTATTAGTGATATAATCCAACATAACAAATAATTATGTGATTCTTTTAAAATTTTCATGTTATGGGATATTCAAATATTGTCTAAGTAGATTGTATATAATTAGACATATAGAATAATGAAGTAAGCAGACTTTTCTTGTGGAACAGCTAGATTGTTTAACTATTAATGAATTTTATTTATTGTTTTTGTAAATGCAGATAGTTATTTATCGATGTAAGATGTGGAAAATCTTGAGAAATAATGTTGAGATAGTGGTTTGGAAGTACTTAGTGAACAGGAAACCAAGATGATGTTTTAAGAAATAGGATGTTATAAGGAATGGAAATATTATTTAGTCTTTATGTGAATATCAGCATAGTTAACAAAGCCCTATGACTGATACACATTTTATTTGGACAGTGTTTATATTTTTTTAAATATTTGATGTTCTAATAAAGCTTAAGAAATAGCTTTAACATCATCCCTGTACTAGAGGATATTAGGCAGGTAAATGTCATACCTATTTGCACTGTGCCATGATTTTGAGATATGTTAAGAATAATACTCTAGCTTTCTTCCTTAATCCTATGCATCTGTTTTCGCTATCTTTATTTCAAGTAACTGCATCGTTCAGTAAGATATGTTTAAGAGAAATGATAAATAATTTAGAACTTAGGTTATGCTATCATTTTGTATAAGATTGGTTTATTTGCTTAGAAGGAATAGGACGTTATAACTTAAAATTGAAGATCCAAAGTATCCTAAGGAAAGAAAAGAATCATAGAATATATTTTGAATTTTATTTCGGTAATGAAATATAAACTTTTTAAATAGGGTATCTAAACAAAGATATTTTCTTTAAAGTGATAATAATTTTAAATGCTTTATTTATTTTTTTAAGAGAAAATAAGTATTGCATATTTTTAAAATACAATAGTACAAAGTAAATTATGTAAACAATATGCATAGTATATTTTTTGTTTATTGATTAACAGAAATATATTGATGATTACACTTATATCATACTAAAGTAAGGCTTAAAGGAGAATATATTATGATTAGTAAACATTGTGTGATAAATACTAAAATCTAGTACTGAATTTTGGATAATATTTTGTGTAACATCTTTGACTTTGCAAGATGAAATTTTTTTTTTAATATTTTGAGAAATCCATACTCATTATAAAATTTTGTTTTCTATAGAATGTTTTTCTAGGTATAAATTTTTTAAAATAAGATAGTTTAATAATATTAAGGATAAAATGCTATTGCTAATAAAGTAGATAAATATATTTGTAATAAGTTAACCATAATGAGAAACCAAATAGTAACATTTTTTTAAATTTTGTCCTAAATCTAAATAAAGATGTAATTGAAATATAAATTATTTTTTTTATAACCTGGTAGATCAAACTGTAAAGTAAAAAAGTTAAGGATATCCACTGTAAATAGTGTAAATAAATTGTTTATTTATTTGTTGTTAGTAATAAACTTTGTTAAATTTTGTTATTTTTCAAAAGTTTTGTGTCCGAGTTATTTATTTCTCCACATCGCTGCATGAAAACACGATATATGCATAATAATCGAAACAAATATATAATTTTGCACAAAAGATAAATAGAGAATTATTTTAAGAATTTTAAATATTTTATTGGTATTCATTATAATTAAATAATCATAATCTTACATTATTTTATTGGTCATAAATCAGTTATCACAATATTATATTAAATTATATGCTATCAGTTGCCACACATATTTTGTTTATCATATTATCATATGCTTCCACGTATTTATTATATTATTACATGAAGGTAAAAGATTATATAAAATTATTTTATTATTTTATTATGGTAATAAAAATATAACGAAAAGAAAAGATATCCAGTAGTAATTAAACAATGAAGAATATTATTATTATTATTTATTATTATTAGTTTAAGTGTAGTAGATTATGACATAAAATCCCTTCTCATATTTTACTACCGTATTTTTAAATTAACTTAGAATAAACTTTATGAACCTGAGATTATTTTATTTGAGCTAGATTATTATTAAATAGAAGATTAAGATTTAATTATTAGTTTAATCTTATTGAGTAGAAGTTATTAAAGTCGTAAGAATACTATGAGTTTGTTATTTGAAATAGTAATAAGGGGGGATAGTGTTCTTATGCCATTGAGGTAGTATCCTGTGGGATATTGGCTCAATGTAATCTATCTTGTCACCTCAAGTCTCATGAAAATATTAAATATTTATTTAATTTATTTTTATAAACTGAACCTTATTCGTGTTTTAAATTTGAGCTAGTGAAATATTTTAATTTTAATACTGAATATTTTAGTTATTAATTATTAACTGAGATAGAACCCATTTTATTTTATATCATATACTATTTTGAAGTGAGGATGCATGAGATTGCAAGGCTAGAATATATATATAGAGAGAGTTGAATATAAGAAATATTTATTTTATTTTTCATTTGTTTAAAATTATATAAGACACAGACATTGGGATAAAAAAAAACCATTAGTTTTCTCTAAATAATACTCATGCATTCTGATATTTTGTTCAACAATAATAATACAAAAATTTATAAAATGAAATCATCGATGAAATGAAAAAGGAAACCCATCTTAATATATATTCTTCGAATTTACTGCTGTAAGCATTTTTTTTTTCATTTCTTTATTATACGTCTATGTTTTATTTGGTAATCATCTCATCTAATTGCATATGTGTTTTTAAACTCTTTGATATTAATTATAAGCTTGTCAATTTCAGTATATTCTAAAGAAAGTAAAAATTATTGCTTAAACAAAATAAAGTAAGTATATGTAAAATAGGAAATTTAAATATATAATGTTGGTAAATTTCCTAATAGAACTTAATTGCTTAATAAAAACTTTCAATATATATTTCTGGATGAAATTTTTATAAAAGTTATTATTTTATTTTAGAGATTCTTCGTTCTACCATAAAAATTACTTATAAAAGAAAACTGAATGCTACAATATTGGTAATATGAAATTGCTTATCTAGGTTACAAATATCCAATTTTGTTATTTTTTTCCGATGATGTATTTATTTTAGTAATTTATGATTATCGTTGAACTGAACTGATTCTTAAGTATTAATTAAATATATATTTTAATTACTTAATTTTCACAAAATAATTATCCTAGTTGACTATTGGCTTAACATGATAAACCTGTCTTTTCCATTCTGATTCTCATGGTTCATGTCCACTTATTTTAAGAACTCTGCTACTTCTTCAATGGTTTTTCAGTCTGTGCTAATGACCATTTGTTCCACATGAAAGTTTGTTCTAATTATCTAATCTGTCATTCTTTCTGATAATGTTCTTAACTTTGACATCTGCTTTCTGAAAAAGTGGTGTACATTTCACCCTCTTTTAGATGGAATCATTTTTACATAATCTGGGATATGCTACGTCTTGCCACTCTTTGGACCAGAAATTATTTAGAATCTGACCCCTGTATATAGAGTAACAGGATGACTTCTTTATCAACAAATTGCACCACTCTTTGGCAGGTGCCTGCAAATGATTGTAGGCAATAGAAACTTACTCCCTTTCAGTGAGCTGGTTCAATTCGTAATAGCTTTCAAAGCTATTGAGGTGTTTCATGGGTGTCTCTCCTGCATCCCCTCTAAAAGACTGTATTTTTAAAAATTGGTTAATGCAGTTGACAGTTCATGACTTCTATACTATCTTTAATCGCTGTGTTATCATTATTTTCTTTATGCTTTATATCTACTATATTAGATTTACTTTTTTTAATTTTTTTTAATATTTCAAAAACCAATTTTTTTTATCTTCTTTCAATTTTGTATAATCTGATTAAATGTCATTCACCATGCCAATTATTTCTGTCTGACTTTTGTGGATCATCTGTTGTGTATTCATGAGTTCTTTTTTTAATAAGGAGTTTTCTATTTGATCTACATCTGTCTTCTTTGAATTCCAGACTTTCCAGTCTCTCAGCAATACTTAGCACATTTTCCTATAGTTTATTTTCACAGAATTCTATTGATTTGTGAACCATTTCTTCCACTTCCACATATAAAACTTTTCTTCAAGCACTGCATTTTTCATTGCACTTGTTCATTTACTTGAATTCATAGTTCTACCTTAAGAGTGTCTATAGTATCCTGTACATCTTTAAACTTTTCTTTTATTTCTCTAATTTCTGAATGCATAGTTGTATTTTTTAGATTCATCTGTTTAAATTCTGAATGCATTTTTTCATTTTTTAGAACCACCTTTTTAAATTTGGAAAAAATTGTTTCAAGTTGTGTATGTCTGCTTTGTTGGATCATTTTAAATTTTTGTTTCATCTCTTCAATTTTTTGTTGTGCATTATCTAATAAAAGTATTGAATGATTTTAGAAACATTTAACTTTATTTAAATATTCCAAATACATTTAACTGTTAATAATAGCAGAACCTGTGTGCTATTACTAACAATTGAATGTATTTGAAATATTTAAATAAAGTTGAATTTTTCTAAAGACATTTAATACTTATATTAGATGTTGGAAATAATCCAATATAAAATACAACTATAATACTGTCACTACAAGCCTTCAGTAAATGTGACTGGTTTCTCTTCTTCCTGCATTTGTCCTGTCTGAATTTATTTTTGCACAATTAGTTCTGCATCCATTGGTTGTACAGTTTCCACTATTGGTGAATCCATATTTATTTGAGCTTCACTGTTTTTTTAAATGGGTTATCATGAGTTTTTATATATATGAATGTTTTAAAATCATTCTGTTGATTTTTTTTTTTACTTGTAGATGTGCACCATTTTCTCTTGTTTCAATATTATTATCAATTAATAGCACACCAGTCTCAATTCCAGCTTACAGTCCTTTCCAGAATAATGTGATATATCTTTCTCTTTCATTTGTAATATATATATATATATTACTGTTTATTATTTAGTCTATCCAAACATATTATAACTGCTGTAAAATATTTTTTCAACCCAAAAATTATTTTAATTTATTAAACACTGTCATATGCTAGACTTTTCCATACTCTAACTCTGTTTAAGTATAAGAAAAGAGATGTTCAAACCCAAAAACACATTAGTAGCACCAATTAGGTAGCAGTTACTCTCATTGCTAATTACTTAACAGTAAATATCTCATTAGTTTGGATTTAAACCCCAATAATGATATACACGGTATATATAAGATATCCGAGATTGACAAGCATATACATAATGATAAATATAAAAATATCACATTATATGTATTTGTGAATCACATAAATCCTAGTTTCACTCAATATAGTTATATTAAATAAAAGGGATGATGATTATGGATTTATGGTCACAAATATTTATAAAATATTTCATTTAGTTTAGGTTTTCATCCCAAGAAACTCCAGGTGCCAAATCTCAAAAAAGAACGTTTACCTAGAATAATTGTAAAATAACAATCATCATCAATTCAGAATAATTATCATGACAGTCCAGCATATCACTCATTGCTTAGCAAGTTCTCAGAGTTGTGGATATTTTATAAACTAGCAGATGTGTATTGAAGTTATAATATTTAAACTTAGAAAGGAATAAATGGTTTATGAGAACAATAATTTAACAATTTATTAATAAAGCAAACATAAGTAGTTTTATTGTATCTTTATAATAATGATTCCAAATATAAGTATAAAACCAATCACATAATTAATATATTTTCATCAAACAATTCACATATTTTTCGTTTTTGCATTTAGTGATTCCAAATAAGTATCTATGAAATGAAATATATTTCACCAGTTAATATATTTTCATTTTAAGTCTATACTGTGATTCAAGTGCAATATGTCACAATAATTAATGTCTTTTAATACTTATAAGTTTATGGCCCTTTTAATATTATAGAATAAATATCTTCTTTATAAAATAAATATTGAAAGTTTTACATCCGGGTTATTAGATATTAGTTTTGTTTTCGTAATGACAATCAGACACTTCCCTTGAAGCTATATTTCTTCTTTTCACATGCTAAATACTTGAGTTATAGTTATAGTTATAGCAGCAAGATACATGTGGATTTCCACAAGTCTTTTGGTAATTTGGCTGAGTAGTTCCTTTCTTTCCTTTACTGACA
The DNA here is from genome assembly GCA_028023455.1 of Epiperipatus broadwayi. NCBI lineage: Eukaryota > Metazoa > Onychophora > Udeonychophora > Euonychophora > Peripatidae > Epiperipatus > Epiperipatus broadwayi. The sequence goes on along the minus strand of JAQFVV010006251.1, from coordinate 2,484,948 downwards.
TTTTAGAGATTGTGGCGATATAATTCTACATAGCATGACTTGCTGAATTGAGCTGCAAACTCAGGAGTATTCCGACTGGTGTTACTGCCTAGCTTTTCATAGCAAAAGATTCACTACTATAATAAAACATTATTATAGTTTCTAATATAAGTGTTGCAATTTCAATAAGCTGCAAAGCAAAATCTCTTCTCTGCATGACTTACTTCAACATTGCTTTATTATGTATAGCTTGCAGTTTGGAATCTGTAAATCAATACTGGAATGAAATTGACCTTTGAATGAATGAGGTCTACAATAAGGTCATCATTAGTTATCACCCATAAATGTAGATTATCTTTTCATTATCTGCCAATATAAACCGTAATACAGACTATTCTATAATCTGGACCCCAGAGAAAATTATTCCATTGTTCCTTTTAACAACATGGGAAAACAAGCTTGTCTATAATATTATTGTATTTTATTCATCAATAGAAAAAATAAATAGCTGTTTGCTTTCTTTTTTTTATCTACTCTTTGCTGACTTTTATTATTTTATTTCTAATTTCTGAAATATTGTTGATTCATAATTTGAAATGGGGGGGGATTTGAATTCACCATTCTATTTTCTGTGGAATCGATGATTTTATTTAGAACTCTATTCAAACCAGTGAAATTGGAAACATCTCAAAATGCCTTTCACTTTATGAACTACATATTTTCTGATTTGATTTGTTGTTTTTACATACAAAAATTTGATGTGGTTATATGGGAATTTTTAAATTTTCATATATTGTTTAATAAGAATGTTTTTAGGCTTTGACTAGACAAACATAACATTCTTCAGAAAATATATACCATAATTTCACTTGTTAAATATTACCTATCTTTATTCTGTCTTAAATACTTATTATTATTATTTTAATACCTACATGAATTTACATTTGCATGCACATGCATATTTACCCAATCTTATACAATTTAATTTATATTAAAACAACTAAAATCCACTTAATGCTATAGAAAAATTATAAATTCACAAAGTTAAAGTATTAGTCTTTTCTATAGGTATAATAAATATTTGAAAAATACTTTACTTCATATTTTTTATATTTTATTATGGAATCCAAATTTGGTAGGAATTTTATTAATTTGTTTAATAATAGCTTTCAACTTCATATTTAAAAGCTTTGTAAAAAAATTGATTTGGACAACATTTAATTAATAATTTTGTTTAAAAATTATGCATATAATTATCACTATATAACACTTTAGCTTGAATATTGGATTTATATTTATTATTAATAGATATATGTATTTTAAATTGATTGTTTATAAAAATAATTGGTTGGGTCTATTTATTTGCTGTCCATGCTCCAAGAAGCTCAATTGCCTATTTCTAATGATAATAAATATATTGTTTAACAGTATATTATATTGACTACATCTAGTTCTGATATTCATGTATCATTAATTTGTCATGAATAATATTTGCTTTACATCACAGTGATAGTTAGATAGAATGGGCACATCTTTTGATAAATTGTAACTTTTAACATATTTTCATATTAAACAACTCTGGAAAAACTTTTCTTCTAAAATAATAATTATATTAACTATGTTTAAATTTATATTTCATTAATTTTTAAAAACTTTATTTTTATATGAACTTGATTTAAAAATTTATAATCATGTTTTATAAACAACAGTTAATGTCTAAAATGCAATAAAACTCTCTTTGCATTGCATCCAGAAGTGTGATCATCCTCTTCTTAAATACTTCAACTTATGTACATCATCATCATTTACAATTAATCTAATAATGAATGAATAGATCAAATAAAATCCTTATATCAGATCTTTGAAACAATATATGCATAATGTGTATAATATATGTACAAATATATAGTAAAACTAAAAATGAGAGTATTTATCTATTGGTGATGATGATTAAAACATAGGCTACAGAAGTCTAAAGATGGTACAATATACCAGTTGAGTTACATGGCACACAGCAACAAGTAAAGGAAAAGTAGAAATAAACACAGACAAAAAATTTGTACATTTTTTCTACAAAACACTCGACCACAGCGGGTTTGAACCCAAAACATAATATTTGCACAGTAATAAATAAAGGTATTATTAAGAATCATAATATTTTCTTAAGTTTATTTATTTAAGAAAATACATTTACATTATCTTTATGGTCATATGTTAATTGTTATAATATTACACAGAGTTATAATGCTATTCGTTGCCACATATATATTTTTCAGATTATAAAATACTACCACATATTTTATTTACGGTATCATATGAAAGATAAAAGATTATGTTATATTATTTCTTTATTGTTATTATTGTTGATAAGAATTATAATGGGAGAAGATAGATAAAATTAAATCATGCAATGAAGATTATTATTATTATTTATTGTTACTGTTATTAGTTAGGTGTGGTTGAGTATGGTATTAAATCTCTTATCATGCTTTACTACAGTAATTTTGATTCACTTAAGTTAGTTTAAGAACCTGAGATTTATTTTAGCTAAATTATTTTAAATAAAAGATTAAGATTTATTCATTAGTGTAATCTTAATAATTAATTATTGTTGAAGTCGTAAGAATGCTATAGATTTTATTATTTGAAATAGTAATAGGGAGGATAGTGTTCTTATGCCATTGAGGTAGTATCCTGTGGGATATTGGCTCAATGTAATTCTTTATTAACAATTGTATCTCACTTCCTATCTCATGATTTCATAAATATTTATTTATTTATTTATTTTATAAATCGAACCATATTATTATTTTATTAATTTGAGCTAGTTAAAATAATTAACAGTAAGGTAGAATATTTTTATTATCAATTATATGCATTTAGCCGAGTGTAATTATTATTTGAGCTAGACCCATTTATGATATTTTATATTTCCTGGAAGTGAGGATACAATACACACACACACACACATATATATATATGCACCTGAATATATGTGTGAGGGGAGGGGAATAACAGAGCTATAATTTTATTTAAACTTTAGGTGATCCCAATAGTAGAGATAATGCCTATCTGAAATACAAACATTAATAAAAGGAAAAATACATTAGCTATCTAGTAATAATACCATGATTAAATAATAAATATTTAACTTTTACATAGTTTAAGCTTGTTCTTACATTATATACCATGACAGTTTAAACCATATATGGTAAGTGCTATGTCAATAACCAGTAGTTAGCAATAATATTTGCTATTCTTTGATTACTCTAATTATAAAACAACAACCTATCCCAGGGGTCCCCAACCTTTTTGCACTTAAGAGCACATTCTATAATACCATCCAGATGGCGGGCACCATTTATTTTTTCAATGTAATTTTATAGTTGGATATTGTTAATAACACACATAATGTACAAAAAAATATTTATTTCAAAAATAAAATTTTAACATATAATTAACGTTTATATTTTTACACTGTAAAAGTATAGTATGCCCTACAATTTGATTACAATATAATACAATAATTTATAAGAAATTTTAAAAATTAAATTTATTTGTATCAAATAAATATTTTTCTATTGTGTTCGGATAGCGGCGGGCACACATAAAATGGTCTGCGGGTGCCCGCGGGCATAGGGTTGGGGACCCCTGACCTATCCTATCCATTTTATATTGATTATTTCCTGCCATTCTTAATGAGTGTCCAATTAGCTAAGTAAGTTGAGAATTCTTTAGGGACTAAGTTAAGTTACATAATCCATCAATTTAATAAATCAATAATAAAACAAAGGAAATCTACCAAGATAAATTATGGACTAACGATTCACACATATTTATTAGAGGCACAATTAACAATCCATAAAAGTCTAATCATTTTATTTAATTAATATTAACAATCATTAAATAAACAATTCTTAAAATTTGGACAAGTTTTATTCATGGTACTTCTAAAATAATTGTAACAAATATATACTTATGAAACTTTTTAAGTTTCTTTTTAAGATTAAAGATTATGTTATTCTATATATTTATTCCATGAATATATTTGGCATATATAGACCCAATACGAAGAAACATATACATAAGGGAAGTTAAATAATCATCAAATATTTAAAGTGGCAGTTATAAATGAATTTGAAATGTATAATAATTTCTCAAATTTATCTGTATAATTTCATCAGCTCTATTAATACATTTATCTACCAATGTACATTTTCTAGGATTCATCCTAAATATTTTCAGAGTTATACACCAATAAGATGACAATTTTTTAGATGAAAGAGCTGTAAACAAAACTTTAAGATACATTCTCAATGTAGGACAGTCAGACCTTGGCAGAAACATAATATTTGTGTTAAACTACTCTTTCGGAGATTTATGATCACTTGCCTCAAAGTCATTTCATGTTTAGTTACTAATGTTTATGATATAGTAATTCATTTACAAAAATAAGAAAGCTATTAATTCTGAAACTTTGAAATTTTCTTCATTCGAATCAAAACCTACCTATAGTAAACTTTGGATTCTGATTGTTTGAAAACACAAGCTGGATTCTAAAATAGTACTAAAACAGTAGATTATACCATATGTTGAGAAAAATTATATAGAAAATCTGCAGGTTTGATTTATAAATTATAAAAAGATATTTGATTTTATAAGTAATTCCACTATGACTTAAGTGTGAAATTACCATGCTGTAAACCCAGAATATTATATTCTGAAAAACACTTATCAAAATATAACAGCAATGATTATATTATATGGGGTTACTAAAAAGTTTAATTATGAGAAGAATTTGAATACACTGATTCCATATTTCCAAAACTTGTTACATCAGGTTTTATAGATTAAAATGGGAAGCTAATGGATTACAAGTTAGTGGAGATCATTTAAGTCATCTAGATTTTGATGTGATTGTTTTTTTGTGAAATACATTTTTTTTAAAATAAGTATTCTTTAAAAATATTTTTAATTAATTTGCTTTAAATAAATAAAGAAAAATTAACTAACTATGATGTGATTTAAATTTAAAAAATATTAAAAGATGAATAGAACTGATTCAAATAATGGTTCAAAGTTTCAGAAAATGTTGAAGAATTCTAAGACTAAAAGGACTAATATAATATTCAATGATTTCCTCAAAAGAAGAAATTCATGAATTAGAAGTTAATAATTATTAATACTTGGAAAATTTATTCATATATATGAAGATATAAAGGGTTAAATTATATTATAGAATTAAACTTAGCTAGAGAGCTTTTGCTAAAAATAACTTGAAATTAAAAGGAAATATGCCAAAGTATTTGAAAAAAAGTTTTGTAATGAATAACTTTTAGCTGTTATTATTTATGGATCTCACATTTGGCACTTGACAAAAAAGTAATAGGGAAATTTTAGACCATTCAATAAAATATGAAGAGGTTATATTAGGAGTGATAATAAAAGATTGAAAACAAAATACATGGGTGAAAGAAACAATAGGTATCACTGACATCATTGGAAAAATTAGGAAACTGAAATGGATCTGGACTGGATATATTACTAGAAGAGATGATAATAGATGGACAATTGGAGTTTCAAATTGGATTCCAAGAAATTATATATATATTGTACCCTTACCAAAACAGAATTCTCTGAACAAAAGAATCTGATTAACTGAAATTTAACAACACTGAACTACAGTTATGTCACATAAACAATAATTATCAAAACAATTAATATTAAGACTAGCTCAAGATACACTGCTAATGTTCAATATCTAATAAAACATAATTTTTCAATAACTAAATATAAGAAAACTTATTAAATAAAATACTATAACACTTAAATCCAACATAAATAATCAAGGTTCCAACTATGAACTAAAAGACTCTATTTCAATAATAAATTTAACTTATAATCTTGGTCAATAGTATAAATAAAATATGGTTCTATCAAAATGACAAATATAATTATGAAACTCTTAACATGAGAAATTCAGTAAGGTACACTGGCTTAAACATTGAGAATACATTCCAAAAGATACACTCCCAATGGCATAAGAATATTACTCCCACTAAATTCACCTAATAAACTATTATGTAATACTCTCATGTCTTTAAACACACACATATAAAAATTTTAAAATATAATTTATAAATTTATTACAGAAATAAACAATAAATTACTTAATATTTCTTTAATAAAAATACTAATTGGACATTTAACATTAACTAATAATTTCTTACTTATCATCTTTCAATATACAATTTACAATTCTCCAAAAATAATAATAATAATTCTCAGGTTCATTTCTAACAAACTAATAACAAAATGGATTAATTAATTAATTAAGACCCTGTAGTTAAATATGATGAGGGATTTTACGTGATATCTAACTATTCTTTCAAAATAATAACAGTAAGCAACTAAAATAATGATTCCCACCATTAAATCTGTTTAATGAATAAAGTTAAGCAATAAAACATAAATAATGTAATAAGATTTTAAGTAAACATTGTACAATTTCTCTTTATTTAATGTGTCATTCTTTAAAAATATAATGTATTTGATTATTGTAGCAATATCAAGTATATCTTTCATTGGTGTTGTATTAGTTTAAAAATAATTAACAATGATCAATCCTCTATAATAATAATAATAATAATAATAATAATAATAATAATAATAATAATAATAATAATAATAATAATAATAATAATAATAATAATAATAATAATAATAATAATAATAATAATAATAATAATAATAATAATAATAATAATAATAATAATAATAATAATAATAATAATAATAATAATAATAATAATAATAATAATAATAATAATAATAATAATAATAATAATAATAATAATAATAATAATAATAATAATAATAATAATAATAATAATAATAATAATAATAATAATAATAATAATAATAATAATAATAATAATAATAATATCCTTTGTTACTCAATCAACTATAATAGAAATAATATCTAAGTAATTTTTAGGGATCATCTGCCAAATAAGTAATATTTTAAATTACTAATTTCTGTGTATCATGCATTTAGAATCAAAAATCAAATAAATAACAGGCAAATAAATCACAACTCATCTAAATATAAGTTTCAAAAACAGTTAACAAATTTATTTATAAATTAAACAATATCATATTATTACAATATAATAATAACAACATAATAAAAAAAATATTTACAAAAGTAAAATAAGAATTAACATTATTTAACATATATACTGTTATAAAATATACTTCTTATGATGTAGTGCATCAATTTAAATTTATATTTTAAAATATACTTCTTAAAGTCCAACAAATAAAATATTAAAAGAAAAATTATTAAAGACTTTCTTTGCAGTTTAGCAAAGTATCATCCTGATATTTGAATATCAGAAAATTTTAAATAAAAAAACATGAATATCTCCCTCTATAAAAAATACTATTTATGCAAAATACTTAAGAGATAATTTCATAAATTTTTGTAACTTATATGGGTTTAAATTATTTATAATAAAATTTAAAGAACTATCATAAATTATATTGCTTGACATTTGTATTATTTTTATTTGCATATTCTTACATTCATCATATCATTCAAAATCATTTTCACTATTCTCACTTTCAATCCAATTTAAATATGCATCTGTTTAAACTAAGTAATCTCTAATATTTGTATAAGTATCAATTATTCCTCTCTTATGTTATATATTGTGACAATCATCAAACACCTCAACATCATTTGCAAAAGAAATTTCTATATGCTTTATCTTGCCCTCTCATAAATTCTCAACTTCAAATGGTTTAATCATTGCTTTACTAAATTATAAAACTATCCTCTACAATGATTCCTGTGGTCATATATAGTATTTAAAGTGTAGGATATGGAATAATAACAAGAATGACTCAAAAGAGTAAGATAATATCATCATGGATACAGTGCAAATCATAATAATAGGTCTGTATTCACTGTGCATCTAAAATTCAAGTCATGGCTTTATTATAGCACTTATTGACAATAATAAAATGCAAGTGCCCATGGAAAATATATATACAGCCCAATGATATTTGTATATTTTAATAACTTTAAAGTATGAAAATGTAATTCACATCCCTAACACCTAGGATTTCATATGAATATTACTTTCTTGACCTTCATCCTATATCTTCCATACTGAATAATTCACTTAACATTGTAAAATATTCAAAATGCATTCTAAAATAATTTCCAAAACATAATATTAAAGAAATGACAAAATCTAAATTCATTTCAAGATGTTTTTTAAAAGTTTTATGCACAAGTCATCTTGATAAAACATACATCAGTACTATAATTTTGAGATCAGTGTTCAAAAAGATAAAACATTAATAAATTAAAGATGTTATCTAATGTACACATACTTCAAGCATTCACATTAAATAAATAATTTAAATATCATTGGATATTTAAAAAACATTCATACAGATTCATCAATTGTTTTATTAAAAAAATGCACATGATGATAATTTCTATCAATGGTTCATTCTACTTTTTACTATTAATTCAAGCAATATGAAATACTAATTTTAAAATACTAATTAGAATATATCATGTTTAAAAAACAGCAACAAATTATTAAGCAAAACGTAATCTAAATAATAAAAAGAAATTACCAATGATCTCAATCCTCATTAGGATCATTCATCACAATCCACTTCTTGAACCATACATTAAAAAAAACAATTATGATTGTAATTTACCTTTTTCAGAAAATTACTTTCTGAATACCCATTTTACTATTTAACATTCTAATAATAATAACTGAAACACAGGCCTGTGTCTATATATGTATATTGGTGATTATCTTTTCAGCATATATGTGTTTAAGTGTATCAGTATTATTAGAGTGGTGGGATGTGTGAAAGTCTGTGCTCATATACCCTATATATTCTAATAATAATAAAATTAATCTATTTTAGAAATTAATTTAAAATATATTAACAAAAGGTTAGTTTTAAAATTAAAAAAAACGTAATAATCTAAATATTAACATTAGACAATAAAAAAAGTGATAAAGTTTTAAAATTACAAAAAAAAATTCTCCTCCTGCTTGTAAGTTGAATTCTTGTCATAAATTTGCTTGTCATGAATCTTTCATTGTTTCCTAGTTACAGGGAAAACTTTGTGCACAAATCATACTCTTGTATTGGCACCATTAACCCTTTTTAAGAAAGACATAAATGAACTTGAACATGACTTTCACTCACTCTAAATTCAGCAGTTTTTCCATTACCATAGTAAATATTTGAAAACCAGGCACTCTTCACAAACCTGGGGCTTAATTGTAAGTATAGAGAATTTGAACTCAGACTTTTAAGCAACCTTCAACTATCCACACTATCTCATACAACTGATACACATGACCACACATGTAATATGTATATTAGTGATTATTTATCTTTTCTACATGTGTGTGGTCATGTGTATCAGTTGTATGAGATAGTGTGGAAAGTTGAAGGTTGCTTAAAAATCTGAGTTCAAATCCTCTATACTTACATTACCATAGTGTATTTAGGCTCATTTTAAAGCTTAAAAACTACCACAATATGCTTTCTCTCTAAAATTATTTTACAAGTAAGAAATCAATAATATTGATGTAAGAAGCTACAACAATAGAAGGCAGACTTTCCTAGATACTGATTAGTTGGTTCTCAATCCAAATAAAAGAGCACCTGTCAACAATTGTCATTGTCCCAATCTCTTTATTTGATTTTCAAACAAAAATGAATGTATTAAAGTATTTTGTTTACATATTATAATGTATTGATAAAATATGCTAGAAATATAATTATTTTAGAAAAATAGTAAGATTTTAATAAAAAAAAAATTTACTTTTACATGAATGTAAATTGAGAAAAAAATCAATTATGTCAGCAGCACTTTCTAATTTATTACAAACTTTCTTTTTAGATCTTCCACTATCGAATATTTTTATAGTTATAAATAGAAATTTATTTTTGAAAAAACTTTCATTCACTTTCATAATCTGAAAAATTATTAATATACTTTTTACAAACAAAACTAAAATGAATATAATTTTAAAGAATGAATATATTTTTACTGCTGATTTTGTAATTGACCAATCAAAAGTTTAGAGTTTTAACTCACTCAACCAACCAAAGTTTGCGCAATAAAAAGGTTAACAAATGTAGAAGTAATAATAATAGAATCCATTAAAATATAAAAAGGTTATTAACCATCCTTTCTAAAAATTTTATCCAGAGATTTAATATCTTTGTAAAATAATAATTCAAAATTCATTTTATATGAAATATTTTCTTACATACATTTTGGTCATTGCGTATAGCAGATATATTGTAGTAAATATAAGTACTATTCCCATTGTTTATCGGTCAAAAACATTAGTAGCAGACATTATATAATATAAATTATTTATTTAATACATTTATCAGCAGACATGTATTTCATGAATTAAAATAAATATTTCTTTCCTTAAAAAAATTTACAATGTTTATCCTTTTAAACATATCTTTTCATTAATCTTTCTCTTTTCCATGTAAAAAACAGCTACATCATTCAAAGTATTTGTTATCTGATATAATTTCAATCTTTTAAAAAGACATATCAGAGTTCATTATTTCCAGATAAAATCATTTTTAAAGTATATAATTTATTTAATGATTTGGTCAATAGCAAGTCTTTTTAAAAGCATAAAAGATATTCAAAAGTCATCTTCAATTTGTTTTTAAATATATCATTCTTAAACATAAGTTCATTTAAATTCTTTTAAAGACAAATTAAATGTAAATTATTACTATCAATTATATATAAAACAGACATTCATCATACTATAAAACATTTTAAATTCAGTTTTTATACTTAGCTGCAGATTCTTAATTTTCTTTTTTTTTTCAAATTTAATACTGTGATAAAGACTTTTAATAAATATCAGATTCCCCTTAATTAACTTTAATGAAATAGCTTCATTGTAATATGATAAAGTTATTTCAAATAAATGTTCACTGACCCAGACATATTATTTATAAAATTTTCAATGTTTTTATATAAATCTTCTCTGGTCTTGTTGTAGTATCATTGCCCCAATATTTAAATAGCTACTATCATGTTCCATAGAATTACTGAGGTTCTAAGCTAAGTTCAAGTAAGAATAGACTGACAAAGAAATTTGGTGTTTAGTGAATCGTTATTTAAATTATTATTCAAATTATATTTTTCAAAAACATTTTAAAGTAAATTATTAATAATAAAATACTACTGTCACAATATAAAAAAAATATCATTATAAATTTCAGTCGAAATCTGTCTGAATCTGTAGAACACTGCATCACTAAAATCACTGAAATTATTAAAATCAAGATTGGCTTCAACCTCTCTTTTTATACTGGTATTAATCCAATGATTTCATTGGTCAATACTGCTTGTACAAATTTTTTAATTTACATAACTATATTAATATCATTTTTAAAATTAAGTTTTAAAACTATGAGTTATCAATTATTTAATATTATCAAATTATTTAATACTTTAAATATTAAATATTTTTATCTAAAAAACTAAATATCCTTATTAAAACAATTTTTAATATTTAAATAACTTCAAATTGATTTAAAAAATAAAATACTACACCTAAATAAAATAATAATAATTTTTAATTATTACTTTTCTAATATTATCTCTAGACTTAATATTTGTTGCACTTTATTATGCATCAAATTTTTGTTAACAAGCTAAAATTAAAGTTTTTTTTTCCTTAATTTTTTGTAAGCCTACATAAATCATCTCTAATCTTGTGATACTTTCAGCGTATTCTAAATTAATATTAAATTAACTATCTTTTAAATAATATTTTAAACAAAATAATTACTTTAAACTTATAATTTAAAATATTACATGCTATAGTAAAGTTATTCTATCATTATAGTATCTTTTAAATATAATAAATATAAATTAATATCTTTTAAACATCTTATTGTATCATTTTATATTTAATTCATCTCTAAATGAATTCAAACTATCTAATATATCTTTATAAGCTTCTATTTACTGAGTTTAAACCCTGCCATCTATAATATCACAATTATATGCTGGAAAATAACCTAAATTTATTTTTTTAAAATATAACTACTTATCCAACCCTACCTAAACTATCTGTACCAATTATAAAGGGTACAATATATATATAAACTAATAACACGTGAGAAAAATGAAAAAAATAAGAAAGCTTGCTGACATGATTTGAAAAAAGGCTATGGATCAGATAACCTAAATTAAACATGAAGAGACTGTTCTGCAGTGAGAAAATTGATAATTTAAAATTATGATAATGATGATGAAAATAGAACAGTCATGTGTGTGTGTGTGTGTGTGTGTGTGGAATGCTTGATTTTGTAGAATACCATATTTTATTGTCATTCCTATAATCTGAGATTTGAAATGAAATCAAATGAAATTCTTTTCAGAAGGCTTAAGATTTTCTCTCAGGTATCTGGCATATAATCAACCCAGCTTATTATCTGCCATTGATTAGTAAATGGGTATCTGACCATGATTAATTATAGCATTAAAAAAATGTAAACTCTCATGATTTGACAAATCTATTGAGTACAGCTTTTTCCTTCATTGTTTCTCCACGAAAAGTTATTGTAGAGGTCTTTGCTCTGCAGAAGGCCTAGTATTAAAAAATCTGCATTGCACACATGCACATACATGTAAGAGTATGTGTGTACATATATATAGATGTGTGTACATATTTATATTGCTAAAAAACGTTTTTAAAAATTATTATTTCAAACAAATCTAGCCTCAAATTCTATCGTAAATAAACTACGATAGCAAATATTTTGACAGAAATTAATTTTTGATTATTGAACGCAAAATTATTTGTTAAAACAAAACTATTGTTTTTTTTTGGATATTATCATTAACTAAAACAAAACTATTGTTCTCACATTATGATGTTATTTGTCCACTTTATCTAAACTGCATTGTTTTACTTTTAACTCATATTTAATAAAAAAGCGGCATGCCTCGAAAAAAAAAAGTCTAGTTGTTGAATTAAAATAATAATAATAATTTTCCTTTAACAATGACTAGAAATGAATTTTATTTTTTAACTATCCTTTTTTCAATATAACTTTTTGAGCTATACATAATTAATTTCATTTTTTTTTTGTTTTGTTTTTTATTGTTGTTGTTGTTTTGTTTTTAACAGTGCATCTTTTATTTCAAATCCACCGCCATATCGTAATCATCTGATGTGGAGTTTGTATGGAAAATGTACTAAATGCATTAATGCACTACTACCGAACTCTTAAATAAAAGAGTATAAAATTATACAAATAATAGATAAGTTATGAGTTCAATTAATCGGAAATGCTACCTAATTATTATAGTCTAATTTACAAGTAGACATTATGTTATTTATTTTATGTAAATAAAGGGTTTCGTGTTATAAGCTGTAAACCCTTGTATTTGATGCTTATAGATTACGAAAAAGTCTAAAACTAAAATAATATTTTCTTTAAATTATGTAATTACTAGTAGATAGTAACTATGATTTAATATGACGTTTAAGCATCACAAGAGATCAGTAAAAGAATTCAATTTTAACGCATCAAACTTTTTTTAACTTAATTTGGCTAATAATCAATCCAGGAATTTTTACTTTATTTAGCTAATAATCAATCTACGAACTTTACCTTTTGAGTATGTCACTCTTCCAAATGGCAAACTTTCACAACGTACAGATTAATTTAAATATATTTAGTAAATTCGTGTTTATATATTTATCTTTCATAAGCTACATTTAATTATTATTGTCTTATTTACTAGTGCCATATAAATTAATTTTACGAAACAGTTGGTGTTTTTTTATTTCTAATAAATATAAATAAAATCTTACCTCTTAATTTTATTTAAGAATTAATTATAAAACTGCAATTTATATACTTTTTTTTTTGTAAAACAAAACAAAAAAAAATTTCCAAGTAACAGGTTTACTGAAATTCAAACATTTTTTTTTAACGAGATAAAATAAATGTTTATAAATCATAAAAATATTCAAAGATATAAATTACAAAACATGCATTGTGATTCCCCCCCCCCAACCTTGAAGATTTCCAGACTGTATTTAATCCAAATAGTAAACCTGTTTTCAGATCATTTAACATTTTTTGCTGGAAGGCAGATTTTTATTTTAAACGTGCGTACCACATCATTTGTCTTTCATTCAGTACAATTAATATCCGTATCTAATATATTGTGTGATATCTAGACCACTTTTTTTCAACAAATAAATTTAGAATATAAGATGATGTATAATTTTAAGCAAAATTGTTGGAAATCAAACAAGCTATAATAATTACTAATGATCTTTTTTTTTTTTTGAAATTGGATCGCAATGTCGTTAATCAAAAGATAATTATGAAATCTGATTAATAGCAAATTATAAATATGTTATAAATCAGATAGCAAGTTGCTCAAGCAGTGATATAATATTAAAAACTAAACAGACGATCTAAACACAATGGTACCACTTGATTGATGAAAGTATTATTCTTTACCTCAAATGGAATTTTTTCAGGAATACCTAGTTCTTGAATTTAACATAAAACAAACTAAATTAAAACAATAGATTATGTGACATATATATTTAAAGAAAATAATGATCTAATATTTGATTTTATATATAAAATAATCAATTTATTTTGCTATAAATATAAATTTTTTTGAATTTTTAGTAATTCTTTGTGAGGGTCTATAAAATTTTCTATCCTTTTTAATATTATCAAACTGTCCAACCTTTATGCAAACTTGGGTGTTCAAGCTTTAAAAGAAATAGTGAAAGAGAGGTATTTAAAAATAAAATAATATTGTTATACTGATGAACTGTTATCATTATTTTTAAAGAATTCTGATGAATTTGACCTTTTTTAAAGCAATTAGTAACATTAAAAAATGTAGAAATAGTGCAAAGGTAGTACGTAATGTGGAAAAGAATTATCATTTAAAAAAAAAACATTGTGTGTTATGTGTGCATATATGTTTATGTGTGTAATAAATAAATAAATCATGGCACTAATTTAATACTTTTTAAGATTAAATACTATATAACTACTGATATATATCAAGTATTGGTGGCCTAGTGGTTAGCATAGCTACCTTCCAAGCAGCTAGCCCAGGTGGTCAACGCATTTGACATATGAAAAAAAAAAACTACTCATACATGACTCTACTTGTATCAAATAGTCATTCTGAACTGTATTTTGAGAATTCAGCAGCATGTTTCTCTAATTTATTTAATAAGTCGCAAAGTATAAAAAAAACTATAGTTTATTTACTTATGGCATATATTTGTCATGGTTTATAAGAATATATATTGGTTGTTTAATCATATGAAAATAGTTCGATTTATAGAAACATTGTGTTAATTATTATTGCATTAAAATTACACTCATATTTAAAATTGTAATATAAAAAATGATTATTGAATTACGTGGAAGATTGAAGACATTCTAGTTAGCTGAGGCTAGCTGAAATGTGAAAAAATTAATTTTTTCCCTTTATGTTAGAAAATAATTAATGACATTAAATTAGATAGAAATGTTAAAAGATTTTATGTTTTATGTTAATCTTTGAATAAATAATGAGAAGGGAATACAAGTCTATTATAGAATTATATTATAACTAGCATATGTATAAAGTGTTCAAATGATATTTGGAAAAAAATCATAAGGTAATTTTAGCAATTAGATATATTTAAACTTAGTTATACAATTAATGTATATATCTAAGCTTTAAAAATAATAATGATTTTAGATCTTAAGTATAAATACTAATGAGTGCTATAAAAATGATGGTAATAATTTTAAATGATATGACATTTATTAGATGAATGATAACTATAAAACATTAGCATGTCAATGGTGTGTCACTTGAAAAATATTAATTCAACTTAAATACATTGTGAAAACTGTTGATATTTTTCTGAATAAGCTGCATTCAGTGAGTATATATATATTGAGACAGTTATGTGTCTCATGGTCTAAAACAATGTAATGGTGTGTGTGCATATATATAAAGTTAAGAGAAAAAGTAGAAATAAAGACAAACAATTTTTTTATACATATTTATTACATTACAATGAAATAACAGTTAAGAGTTACATAAGAATTTTGAATTAAAAAAAATATTTTAAATCAAATATTTTAAAAAGATCTATTTAATATTTTATTCTGATTTTGATAACTAAAAAAAGAAATCTAAAACTAAAAAAAGAAATCTAAAGCAAGCTTGTTTTATGATACAATAGATATATTGATAATTATAAAATTTCTCTACCCATTATTAATTATATTGAGAAAAAAACTTTAATTAAACCTTAAATAATATATTTTGATAAAAATTAGTATAATATACACTGATATTATTTAAATAATTAAAAATACTTTGAAATAAAAATTTAATTTTAATTAAGGTGAATTTTTTTAAAAAAGTCATTAACTTGTTTTTTTAAGCTAAAGAATAAAAATTTACTAATTGTTTTAAATTCCACAACACAGTATAAAATGTGGATTTAAAAGATCATTGAGGGAGTTTACAATAGTGCAGCACTATTATTAAAAAATTATAACTGACGACAAATCAGTTGCTGCTAATGTTATAACAGTAGAGTTTGAATTCACTTGAAAACAAGGTCCTGATTTTTTGTGTTCACAGCCCATATGTATACTAGATGGCTTGCATGAAGTCTGTAAAATTAGAGACTGAATGAAGATAACTGGATGCCAGCAGTTAACTGTTTTACACCTTATCTAAAAATGTCAATAGGCAAGTCTACTGTATTAGAATAGGCCAGACTTACTAAAAGATTCAAGTAATAGTCAGCTTACTGAAATAAGTATTGTGCTATAGTTTATACTTACACACTTTTATTAACCTTTTAACTATTAGTTGCTCATACAATTTTCTATTGACCTTGTAAATTAAAGTTCTAAACTTTTGATTGGTCAATTACAGAATCAGCCATAAAAATAGATTTGTCTTTTAATATTAGATTCATTTTAGTGTTGTTTGTAAAAAGCAAATGAATAATTTGTCAGATTATGAAAGTGAATGAAAGTTCTTCAAAAATAAATTTATATTTGATAGTGGTGAACCTAAAAAGAATGTATGTAACCTATTAGAAAATGCTTTGAACACTTGATTTTTTTCAATTTACATTTCCCCTCTTTTCTTCCAAGGCATAAGCTTGTGGTTAAGATCTGTAGAGGTTCCTACCTTTGCATTTTTCAGATGCATATTCCTGAGGTTACAACATTATTAAATATTACTTAATTTACATTTGTGTAAAAGTAAAGAATTTTTATTAAAATTTTAACTAGTTTTCTAAAATAATTATATTTTCAGCATATTTTATCAAAATAATTAATAATATATAAAAAATACTAAAAAATACTCTAAAACATTCATTTTCATTTTCAAAATCAAAACAAAGAACTTACAGCAGTGAAAATTATTGGCAAGTGCTTCCTTTTGTTTAAAATGAGAACCAACCAATCAGCATCTAGGAAAGTCTGACTTCTCCCATGGTTGTAGCTTCAAATTTAAATATTTATTTTTTACTTGTAGCATAATTCTAGAGAGGGAAGCATTTTATGGTACTTTTTAAGCTTTAAATTGAGCATAAATTTGCTACGATAATGTAAAAATTGCCAGTTTTAGACTGAGTTAAAGCCATGTTCAACTATAGATGAAGATGACAATTAACCAATCAATATGCAAAGAAACACAAATGTACAATTACTGCCCATCATACAAATATTGTCCATACTGATATTTATTTCATGAAGGATAGAATGAAGCACTCATGGAAAAAAATTAGCATGTAATATATCTATTGAAAAATTAGATTATATTAAACACTTAGTTTTAAAGTTAAATATTTAAGTTATCAGTTTTGAAAGTAAATAACTGATGGTTATATTAGCCATTTAAAGTAAAAATTCTTCATGTTAAAATTAATAAAGGATTTATTCCAGTTTTGTTAAAAATCTTATAGTAAATGAAAAATCAAAAAGCCAAAGGGTTTTTTAAAAAGAACTTTCCCTAATTAGATCTAGCAATAATGTTTTTAAAGAAAAACTTTACTTATAATAAAATATATATATTGGTCTAATAATCTTGGTGTATTTAAAATTTATATTATCTATTTTTATATACACACATACATGTAAATTTTGTGCATATTTTTCAGCATCAAAAAAATATCTTGTAAAAATATAATAAATTGTATTTAAGTTTATTTTATTTTTTGACTAATAAAATATCAAGATAAAAATATGTGTTTGCACACATTTTAATAGGTTCATAACCCATATATATATATTAAAATTAATCATTTATGTATTACTATATTACTTTGAATATAAGATGCACTTTTTTTCCAAAGTTTGGACCCCTAAATAGGAAGTGCATCTTAAATGCAAAACAAAAAATTTTAACATCTTATTTCTGTGGATCTTTGCTTTATACTTTACATGCTCATAGCATTATGATAGTTACCTGAGTAGAACAGTGTGTTAATTGTTTTTATCCAATATTTTTGGATGAATTTTGTGAATGGCTTTAACTATCTCTCAAACTATTACTTTTAATGTTATTTTGCTGGGGTTGACAATTCTAATATATTTTCATTTTGATTTTTAAAGTGAAAACTAATGTTTTAGAACCTTTAGAATTTTTTTACAACTAACAAATCAATATACTCAATGAGATAAGAACCTACCTTTCAAGATACTGATTAGTTGTTTCTTGTTTTATACACAAGGGAACACCTGTCAAAATTTTGTCAGTTCTGGGATTTTCATTTTGATTTTAAAATAAAATGAATGTTTTAGAATCTTTTAACATTATTTATCCAATTTTACCATTATTTTCATTTTGATTTTAAAGTGAAAATGAATCTTTTAAAATCTTTTAATATTATTTTGCCAAATTTTACCTTTATTTTGTACCATAATCTTTAGAATTTTTTTACAATTAACAAATCAATATACACAATGTCAAGAAGAGCCTGCTTTCCAATATGCTAATTGTTTTGATACACAAGGGGGTATCTGTCAAAATTTTGACAATATTGGGATTTTCATTTTGATTTTAAAGTGATAGAAA
This sequence comes from Epiperipatus broadwayi, assembly GCA_028023455.1. Taxonomy (NCBI): domain Eukaryota; kingdom Metazoa; phylum Onychophora; class Udeonychophora; order Euonychophora; family Peripatidae; genus Epiperipatus; species Epiperipatus broadwayi. The sequence continues at coordinate 2,465,774 of JAQFVV010006251.1, read as the reverse complement.
TGTTTTAGAATCTTTTAATGTTATTTTGCTGATTTTAGAAATTTTTTTTCCAGAAATAATTTGTAAAAATATAAATTATTTTAGAAGAATGATTCCGATTTCAATAGAAAATTTTTGTAAATTTCTTTTCGGGCTTAAAATCCTGCACATCTTAAAATAAGGCATAAACGTTTTTTCCAAATTTTGGACCGATAAAAAAGGAATGAATCTTAAATTCAGAGCATCTTACATTTGAAGTAATATGGCATTCAAAATGAATTTTGTAATTTGTTATTAGTCTATGATAGTTCAAATATATTAATTTTCTTTTATTAGACAGCATGTTTGTGTGCTTCTTTATATGGGTGGGTCATGTAAACATCTAGAAATATATGTAAATTGCAACATGATAGCATATATTTTTGTAACAATGTAATAGCATATTTTTTGTATTCTAATCAAAATCAGAATGCTGAATTTATATTTATAGTGTACTCAACAGATCTTAATTTAATTTTATCATTACTGTTTTCAATTAATAAATATATATGCCAATGTTTTATTCCAGTGAATTTACTTAATCCTAGAATAGGTTTAAAATATTATATTTTGGCATTATTTTTTGCTTGCAATAAGTTATAGAGCTCTTGCTTCCTGAGCTGAATTTATGCATAAGTCAGTTATATGAATTGGGATTTGTGTGTAATGTTATGGACATGCATCCTTTAATGTCCATGCACTATATTTTATTTACGATTTTTTATTATTAGAAATAAAGTTCATAGTGTATCTGTCAAAAAACCACCACCACCTAAACTGCAAGTTGGATCCAAACTCTGACGGTTCAAACTGAATTTAAACCCAACTCACCAGCTCAGATTAATAGAAATCTAAATCAATGTCACAGTGCTATGTGCCAAGAAACTAGCTCAATGGTTGTTGAGGATTAGAGACCCCTGAACTGACACTAATATCAGATAATTAATTAACTTAAGATATTTTTTTAAATCAAATCATATGTATATGTTCGGGTTGCCAACACAGACAGTGAGCATTAACATTAAAATAATTATTGAATAAGAAAATTAAGAACTAAAAAACCAAGTGTGTTTAGAAAATATTTAATAATAATAGTTTGTTTTGTTTGAATTTTAAATAATGATTATATTAATTAATTCTAGTCCTTAAACAAAGTTTATGATTATAATAAGAGTGGCGGTCCTTATTATATGCCAATGAGTATTATGCAATATTTTGGAATTCTATGTCTATGCCCCCAACAAGAAAATAAAGGCAGATAAAGGTATTGTTGTAAAAGAAATTATTACTCTAATTTTATATGAAAGAATGTGAGATTTATTCTCACTTTCGCAAATCCACTCATGAAGAGCAAGATACATATTTTAAGGCATAACTTTAATCTTTATTGGAAAACATTTATTTTGAGATAACTGAGAATTTGTTTGACTTTAATTGAAATCACTTCGTCACAAATTATGAGCATCAGAGTGGGCTTTACCAGAACAGAGAGGCAACAGTGCTGACAATTATGAGCTATAAAATGAAATTGAAAGACAATGGCTGGTTGATGATCTAAGTCCTATGGCGGCTTGCAATTCACAAGTCTTACTGCCCTTTAAGGAGAGGTGATTTAAAAGTAGTATGGCGGCTTGTATTTGACAAGTCTTATGCTCTTTAAGTAGATGGAAACATGGAAAAGCCAGGCTGAGTCATAACTATGAGCCGTTGGTGTTCCAAATATAATATGAGCGGAGGAGGAAGTGCTTTCTTCTCTCGATAATTTAAAATAACAGAAATATTATCACCGACAAGCCTAATGGAGTGGAATATTGCTCTTTTTCAGCAACATTGAAGATGATGACTTGATAGTCACCATTTAAAAAATAAAACCCAATTATAGAATGCTCTATGTGATGACTTGATCAAATTAATTAAAGTCAAATGAGCTTTTAACTAAAACTATTTTAACGCATTATAAAATTATATTCATCATGCGCCAAATATCGTGCCCTTCCTGAATATTAATAGACAGTGAAAACAATCTGAATTAGAATGTATTTAGTTGATTCCTTTATCGACCCTTTTTGCAAACACATTTTAGATTATACATGAATAAATAAATATTGGTGAATACGAGAAAAACATTTTAACATTATGTGGATATATAAACATTTTTAAATTAGATAGGAGCTGGGGACATAGGTGAGAAATGGAGCTAATAATTTATTATAAAAATAACAAACATTTAATAATTTCTTTCGACTCGATGATTAATAGAACTGTATAAATCTAGTTCTAATGGGCGAGAATTATTATCAGATTTAATATTATATTATTTTCGTGAGGTAAATGGAACAAAGGGGCTCATCGAGTCGAGGGATTATTGGCATATAATTAAAAATAAACAACATTAATAAATCACACGATAAATATATATAATATAGTAAATGAACCACCAAGTAAGAAAGAAAAAAGTTAAATTTAAAGACTAGAGATTGAGAGAATTTATATAATTTAAAATAGCATAAATAAAAGGGTTTACACAGAGTATTACCTTTATAGAATGAAAAGAGCTCTTAAAGGGAGTGTAAAGTAAAGTTCGGAAACTGGCCAGAAAGTTTAAGGTTCATTATGGAAATATATTATCCATTTCTTCCGGGCTGGATCCTTAGTTTACACGTCCGGGTGAGGAAAATGTAGGCATGCATTTGGTCGATTACTTGAACAGTATTTTAATGAATTTTCATGATTTTAGCAGCATGATTGGTCCAGAAAAGATTCAGCAGCTTCATTGAAGATTTTTAGGGGACTTCAGGAACAATAGCCAGATTCCTGATATTTAGCCCCTTACCATGATAGGAACACTATTTTAATGCATGATTTAAAATGCATAGAGTTTACTGCACTTCTCTACAACAAAGATACCTTCCTTCCAAACTTTTCAGAGCTATATATACTGTAATTGATGCCTTCGAGCTAGCGCTTTTTTCATTATCAATATGACAAAATTTACTGGTTGTTTTTAGATACATTCCTTTGATAAGGCTTTCAAACTCATTAACTTGAATTCATTTTCTAATTAGAAAATGAATTCTTAAAATCCAAAAATGATTTTAATTAGGAAATCCTTACATTTTAAATACTTATCTTTTTTTCTAATTAATAAAACTTTACCTATTGCTTTTGGAAAGGGAAAATCTAAAAGCTTATCGAAAGAATGTAGCTTTTAATCAATAAAACTTTAACAAATTATTTAAAAATAAAATCAAACATTCCCGACGCAATAAAACTTTCGAACAATTATATATATTTAAATATTTACAAATATATATGCACAATCCACGCAGTTATAATATATATAAATTCATGAATAATTCTATCATGAATTTATTAATAGCATTAATTAATTTAAACCTTGAAATGAATTAATTTTAATACACATTTATGAAATAAGTTTTTTTTTATGGAAATTAGTGTTGATTGAACGTATAAAGCCCCATTGCATCGGAAATTTAAGGTTAGTATTAGGGTTTGAAATGGGCTTATGGCTAGATGTTATGAAGCTAGGATTGAACTCAGATCCGACTGCTTCAATAGTTGGTTAGTGCATTAATGGTAACTAAGTGGCTACTACATCACAAGTTTAAGTATACCAGCATTCTTTTTTAATTGTCATATTCTGATGGATTAGTGCATCCAAATAATTGTTTATATAATATGCCCCAATAATTAGCTGGTCTCTAGTAGACCATTTTTAAATCCTGTCACCAGGTGGACTATTGATCTTGTTTTTTTGATAATTCATAATAATGATTGATTCTTCTTCTCTGTAATGCTGATGTCCTTATAGTAAGTTTATTTTTTGCTGATCTCTCATGCTCATTATATTCCTTGTATATTTAAAATGGATGTATTAAATGGAGTTGATGATGATGATTTTCCATCACCCCAGGTTTACCACAATTTCTTTGTACCATTACAATATATATATAACAACATATCTGAGTTCATACATGTATGATTTATGGTATTAACATGCACTGGTCATCAGCTGAGTAATGAGTATTATTTTAAAAAATCAGTTAGAATCAATAGTCAATGTTTGCATTGATCTGTAATAAGTTTAAAAGTTTTACCAATGGAAAACAGATTCAGAAATATAAAAATATAAAGATGAGGATGGAATAATACAAAGTAGAATCTATTCAGATTAATTGATTTAAAAAAGTTATTTCATATAGAAAATAGTTTACATGTGTCATCACATTTGTTGATGCAATTTGATTGCTTAGGGATCTCTATAAGCTCCTCTGACCTTAAATTGGTGAAAAGTGATTCATCTGAATAAGCTCCTGGTGTTAATAAAAATTAGCATTATGATCCATATCCATAGTCATGGAGTAAAAGTACTAATGCTAATGAGTGCTGCTTAAATGCATTAGCGTGTTGATCTCTTCTAGTCCCTGATGTGATAATTGGTCATACCCACATAAACATTAAAAACCACATAAAATTCCATAAACAAAATACCAATTTTTTGATTAATAATAAATGCTATTTTTATGTTATAGGATTTTAGAATAAATAAGAAAGCAATAGAAGAAAAAAACTACAGCTATTTTGAGATTGTATTTCTTATATAAAATGAACTACATAGACAGATTGGATATATTCTAAAATTCTATAATATAAAACAGCATATATTACTGACCAAAAAATTGATAGGATTCTGTCTAAGTCTAAGAACTCAATGGATTGATATATTTCTTAAATCATCCAATATTTTTGAAGGTAACATATGACCAGTTTATTTTAAAATCTGTTGAGGTATTTCATTATGACTAGCACTTCTGTATTTATGATTTCAAAGAGCTATGTCCATTTCATTAAGATGTATATCTTTATCCAGATCTAAATGTATAAGCAGATATCATTAAAAGATGTCATCTCAAATCTTGTATCATTATTTAAAAATGATCAAAATATTCCTCCCACTATTCAGAATATCATTGACCTTCTAGAAGAGAATACCATTGCTGGATTTAATAGGATTATGTTATTGTTTCTCAGGAACCATATATTGCTGTTAAGGCATCATAAAATATCTATGATAATAATGAAAAATATCTGCATGTTTTTTTGCAATTTTAATCCACCAATCATTTTTAAATCTTCTTATCATTTGATAAACTTCTTCCTTTGGAACTTGTATATATATCAAGAAGTATCCACATTTAATCTATTATTCTTCTAAGCAGAATAAGTATCCACATTTAATCTATTATTCTTCTAAGCAGAATAAGTATCCACATTTAATCTATTATTCTTCTAAGCAGAATATACTTCATTTTCTTTTAATCAAATTGTTAATAATAAGATCATTATCAGAAATCTAATCATGATTTTTTTCATTTTAGACAGCCCCAGGAATAATTTTACTTTTATCTATAACCTACTTCTTGAGAAAATTCCATGCTTCAGTAATATGGCAATCCAATTTTAGTTTAGGAGCAGTTTAGTAGATTCTTCTAAAGAATGAACATCAATTTTCTTGTGCATGCGATTGAAATATTTCATTTTGAATGTATTTTTCATTTTAATCTTGAAGCATAGTATTCTATGGTCTGTCCAACAATATGTGTTGTAAGTGCTAATGAAGGTAATGTAAATTCTCCTATATTCTAACTTTTAACTGTAATGTAATCTATTGAATGCCATTGTTTTGAGTATTGATGCATGATGATACAGTATAGCAATTTTTCTGTCTAAATCAAAGTGTTTGCGGTAATCAGTTCATGTGTTGTGCATTTAGTAATAAATGATTTATATATTATCAATACCATTATTTCCAAAACTTTTGGTCAAAGTCTTTTATTTGTACCAACTTATAAAAAGTTTCATTTTTAATGGGATTGCTGTCATAATTCTATTCAAAGCAGAATAAAAATTCTCTGAATTCTCTAATCTAATGTCAGTGCATGAGTTTTAATAAAATGAACACTAATACCTTTGTGTAATGAGAGTTTTAATGTCAATAATCTTACATTGCCATAATAAGGAATTTGAACGATAAAAGATATTAAGATTTTACAGCAAACCCAGGGCTATTCATTCTCCTTTTAACTGACATATCTGCCTTTCCAAAAAATGTATATCTATCCATAACCCAACATCATGCACTCTCCTTTTACTGGCACCTGATTTTCCAAAAAAACCTTAACCAATTGTGCTAATATGAGCATGTTTATTGATATTAAAGTTGACAGCTTCTTAGTCATCAATGCTGTCCTCCATTGTAGCTTTGACTGCCTTCTGCTCTATTACTATTACTGATATTATTGTTATTATTTCTATCACTGAAATGAGTAATCTACCAGGTGAGACAACCTTGCTGGATTGGGTGAGACAAGCCATTTTTAAGTCACATTTTCTAAACCCTTGCATTTTCATGGTAGGAAAAAATATTCTGAATAATGTCTAAACATATAATCTTTCCCAGCCAAAACTTTTACCTCACTGAAATCCAATTCTAATCTTATTCATTTGTGATTGTATTGCCTCAAAAAAATATCATTATTAAGAACTGTCAGACTATTAAGCTTGTACCAATCATTGCTGTCTTAATTCTTAATAACCTGAGCTAAAAAAGGAGAAAAAGGAAAGTGAAATCAAAAATGCTGTACCTTTGTTTAAAAAATGGAAATGTTGCACAAATAGACAAATCTCAATGTTTTAGTTAGTAGAAAATGTTCAATCGTATGAGAAGGTAACAAGACTAGAATCTACAGTAATTTAAATGATTGAAGAAATAAAAAGAACAAATAAAAAAGTGTATATCAGAAACAGTATCTAACCTTTGCTGAACCAACATTCTATCTTAGAAGGCAAAAGGTGCTCTTTGCTTGGGCACCCTTAGTTATTCATAGTTGATCTTCTTATCTCTATAGGTCATTTAACTATTAATCACCTGTGGAAATTGTAGAAGATTGAGTACAACATCCAACATGGCTCTGTAAATTAGATTATAAGTGGCACCCATCTAATATCAATCATAAATGCAAGCCATCATTATTGCTTTAGAATTACTATAATAATTTAACTTTTATAATATTCTTTATGATTATATAAAAAAAATTATTTATTGTATAATAAGCCTCTTTCTATACAATTACATTAATGGTGCCCAAGTGAAGCTCAATTATATCTACTTTCTTCTTTCAGGAAGCATTAGCTTTGATTGCCCAAGTGAAGCTTGCTCACTTATGTTACATAGCACACAATAACATAGTGGGTGTGCACAAATATATATATAAATTTGAAAGGAAAAGTAGAAATAAACAGAATAATTTTGTAGATATTTTTCTATATGTCACTGATAATAATAATAACTATAAAGAATTAAATCAGTTTGAATTTAAAATAAAATGTTATTGTAAATTAAACAATTAAAATGGTCTAAAAATATTTTTATTGAATTATGATTTTGATATTAAAAATAAACATGTTAAAGTAGTAATTGTAAAAATTTATATTATCTATTTTGAAACCTTTTTAATTAATTGAACAAAATTTCTATCTATTAGAAATATACTTTTTAAGTAAAACCTTGATCATGCTTTTCAAAGGATTAGAATTGTTTTTAATCAAGAAAAAACACTTTTTAATTAATATGTTTTTGTCACCTCAGCTGACTCTATATAAAAAGAGTTGATAAAAAAATAGTTTAGTTTGGCTAATAATATTTTTGTAAGAATTTGCTAATATTTTTGTAATAGTTGGCTGGTAGTATATGTGAGAGTTTGGCTAATAATATTTTGAAAAGCAGTTGGCAGTAATTATAACTGACCAGATAGTTGGCTAGCAGAGTTAGTGTTTGGAGAGATATATAGAGCTCCCATGAAGATCAAAAGAACTGCAAGGAGGGAAAGTTCAAAAAGCTGGTCTATAGTTCATGATAGTGAACTTTGAATTCACATGGAGAAAAGGGTCAACATCAAGTGGTCCATACCTACAATTGTGACATAGAAAATGGTTTGTTTGACTGAAGTATATGATAATCCTAGACAGAAGGGAGTTCATGGCATGCCAATAATTATATGATTTTACCTATCCTTAATGATGTCACTTACCCAAAGAGAACTCAGATTTCTGAAGAATTTATTATACATATTGTGCCAGGCATTATCAAATGGCCTTGCACAAAGTCTGTATTAAGCACAACAAATATAAAAATGTGCTAGATTAATAATGGAGGTTCGGTCTGAGCAGTAGAATACCCACACACACAAATTTAAATATTGTACACGTATAATAAACTCATGTATTTTTTTTATTTTTGTTTTTCCTTTTTGTATATTTTTTATGATATGTCATTATATGTATTTGGTTTTTTTTTCTTTTTCCAACATACGTGTATATATTTTTTTAAATTACTTTTCTAAAGATTATAATTTTATTCCATAAGCAAGTAATGTTAATTGCTTTTGCAAAATCTGATCAAAAGCAAAAGGTTTGATAATGCTATAATTAAACTATTATCTTTTTAAAAATTCTTTTGAATTGATTTTGTAAGCAAGTGGTCTGGTTTATTCAAGATGGACGTCATTGTAATAAACTTAAAATGTAGAGTTTAATCAGAAAAATTGTAAGGAATTTTATAATCTAAATGATAAGATAAATTGAAAGGATTGGCTGATTCATACTTCTCAGAGGGCTAGTGGGATTGATATAGTTTAGTCGGTACTGTGAGATTCATTTTTCTTTGGCAGTCATTCTGGGCAAGTCATTCACTTTTTTGGCTCCAGAATTCTCCAAGCAACCAGCTACTTAGAGATTAATTTATGAACAGGACTATTAGTGACATTCTTAAGAACAAATCCATTATACAGTTCTTTTAAGAACTCTTGTCTTTTGTGGATTCGAATAACCATTCGAAACAGCATATGAAAATTTATTAATAGTCCTAATTATTATTAGACATATAAAAAAAGGAAGATATGAAGCAATCTACCAGAGAGTCTAGTAAAATGACCGTGGGGTAGACAACCAGCCAGTGCACTGCCCTTTCTCTGTCCCAAGCCATCAAGATGTGACCGTGCCAGTTCCAGCCGCCCATGAAAAGGACAAAAGCCTCGTTGCCTATTGCACTAAATAGATGAAATCATCACAGCACAGCCAGTTAACTTGACGCCCACTCAGAGCCCAGAGGAGAAGAATGAAGACGCAGACATAAGTTTGTTTTAGGATATTTTATTAATATTGAAATAATTAACTTTGATATTTCCGATTAAATATATATATATTTTTGTTATTATTATTAATCATTTAAAAAAGAGAGAGAGTCTCTCGCATACGTATATTGAATTTACAGTTATTACGGGCATAAATGATAAAGCTTTTACTTAAATCTTTTGAGTCAATTTTTTTCTATTTCAAATTCTAGTATTTTCAACAAAGATTGCAATGAGATTTTTTTGTTGTTGTTGTTGTTTCTATTCGTTTTGCTGTTGTAGTTATTCCTGAAATTCGTCAAATATAAATATGCATGTATATATATGTATGCGTACATACGCTTATTATATTCGGTAAATATGATATCTCATGCTGAATATCTAAAAACGTATTTAACCGTATATCCTATTTAAGTTATTTTTTTTTTGTGACTGCTACACCTCACGATGAGTGTAAGAAGGGATTGATTTATTATAGATTCCCTGTAAGCAAGTACTCTAATAACTTTATATTTAAAATAATAGTAAGTGTATAATTGGGCTGCACGTATATGATAAATTGCCTCGCACCAATCTACCCAGAATAACGGTCCCCTACATCCCTAAAATATCCAATAAACTAACGAAAACCTTAAGCAACAAATTCAGCATAATATTCAGAACTCCACCCAACACTAATAGGTTGATCAATAACTCCAAAGATTACATTGATCCAGCACTCACCCCACATGTGGTGTACTCCATTTCCTGCCCCCAGGCCGGATGCCACGCCACATATTATGGGGAAACGAAAGCCACAATTAACACCAGGTTGGCTCAACATCGGTACACCTTCAATAGAGCCCAAATGAACAGCAGTACATCTTCTGCATTTTTTGAACATACTAAACAATCAGGGCACAATTTCATACCCGCTAACCCCATTATTTTATGCTCAGAACCAAACGACTACAGGAGAAAGATAAAAGAGGCATTCTACATTAACAGAGACATCCATGCAATCAACAGAAGAGACACGTGCTTCGACATTTCGAAAAAATGGGCTACTTAACAGTAACTCATTTGAATATTCTCATTTACATATATCAAGTACATTTTTCATGAAGGCTATGAGTATGAGGCATGGTTCCTCGAAAACGTTCAGCCAAATTTATTACTAACTATATTTTTTCTCTAATAATTTACAATTAAGTATTTTTCATTTTTACAAATAAGGAGAAATTAAAACCACATTTATATACATGTATAGAAATTTATCTTTGGCAAAACGGAAATAGATATAGTACCTTATGGTGAGTATGATATGGTATCTGAGCCAATGCAACATATTGACTTGTTGAAAATATGAAATTAGTGATATATTTCATTGTGCAAATATGCATAGTTTTTATTATTATATTTCCTATCAATAAAAAGGTTTTAAAGTTATCAGTAAAAGCGTATGCCTGTATGACCGAAAATCTCATATCTGTATATCAAATCACACAAATTAAAATTTATTTCTATTGGGTAAAAAGAGCTCAGACCACTTCCATTACTTATAAACATTGTAAATAGCTTTAGGGATTTATTATTTTTCTTATTTAAAATTGTATTTTATCTATTTCAATGCCTCGAATATATATATAGTTTGGGGTAATTAATTATTTAGTATTTTGTTATTATATTATCATTAGTATGAAACGGTGGTGGGTCTTTGGGATTAAATAAATATTTAATCATAATATTAAACTTTTTTCGTTTTCGTATCATTATTTATATTGATAAAAATGTGTTCTTTTCTTATCAACCACATACCTGTAATAATCATTTAACTTACCCATTTGAAGACCCTAGATGTAGAGTGACTTGAGCTAGCCACACGGGATATCGCTCTACTTATGCTCCGCTGAACATATGGTATTGCACACCCTTCTAGGAGGGTGAAAAATTCATTTTTTGATTCTTTTCTAGAAGTGGCGCGCAAAAGTCTATTTTGTAAATAGATTTTTCAAAGGTGTGTACTTGCCATTGTTCTAAATATTCGGGCATTAAAATAAGATATCAACTAAAGGGTGTTTTAACTGGAAGATTCCTGTCAATCCACTCTTTCTATCAGTTTAGCTGGAAGTACTGATATATATGAGTATAGAAATCGGCTAAATTGATATCCATTTCTTTACCTGTTAAATCCTGGTCACTTTATGCTCAGTGCAAGATTAGGAAAAGAATTCCGCAGGGAGTATGGTCCGGTACAATATGCTGTGTCAGCTATATGCGGAAAAGCATAGATAAATGTATATACAGCTGATGGTCAGTAACATTGCATATAATGAGAACTAAATTTAAAATAAATTCTTTTAAGTAATTTCTTAAAATGACATTTTAAAAAACAAGTAAATAATTTTACTTAAGTTAAACATCTAAAAATGAAGATTTAATTCATAGATGCTGTTATTTGTTTTCTCAAGAGAACAAGTGACAATATTTAAAATCTATATTTTTAAATTTAAATTCATTATTAATTATTCAATCAACAGTAATCCTGTCAAGATTGACTTTATTTTTTTTTAAATACTCTTTTTAGATTAGAAAAAATATGCCTGCTGTATTATTTTTAAAGTCATTTATAAATTTTAATCAACAGTGATCTGTTAATGGACAGACTGTTATAGAATAGTACTTTTTGTTATAAAAAAGAAACTATAAACTATTATGATAGAATATGATAGTTGATTCATGTCATCTATATTTTTATTGATATACATATGTATGTGTGAATTTTATGTATATTTTCCAAATGAAATTAATTATGAAATGTATTTTTAATAATTCCGTGATTTTGACAAGTTAAAATGTATGATATAGATATTAATATGCATCTACAATTCAACATGCATACACATGTATGTTAAATATGTTACTAAATATGTATAACGCTGAATTTCACTTATAGAGTTATGACAATATTAAATAATAAATTATACCATACAGATTATATATATATGTGGGTGTGTGTGTTTAAAAGAAAAACAAGTTTTATATACGTAAAACCTGCTATCGCTTGAATTAATGATCAATAGATGGAGCTTTACCAAGACTTCCAAAACAAGGGTATTCTGTTTACATAAATGTCAGAGTCAATATTCACTGTCTCTTTCATTTTGCCCCACCCTCAGATCATCTGATTTCAAGCTGATTTGCCCTCATCAGTGAAGGATAAAAGTTAGAAACTAGACCTAAACCCTAACTCCAAGCGTTTATGCAAAACGTTTCTATTAGTTTGCAAGCATGAATTTTTAGACACGTTAATGTTTTCAAACTCAGCCTATCAAACCAGATAGCTATATGGGTCTGATATCAGTTCAGTTTCTCCACATAGTCAAAGTTTCTGCAATCTATATTATTGCAAAAAAAACTTTAAAGGTACATTTATGAAAAATAAAAACAAGTTTTATATATGTAAAACCTGCTATCGCTTGTATTAATGATCAATAGATAGAGCTTTACCAAGACCTCCAAACAAGCGTATTCTGTTTACATAAACGTCAGAGTCAATATTCACTGTCTCTTTTATTTTGCTCCACCTCAGCTGATTTCAAGCTGATTTGCTCTCATCAGTGAAGGATAGGAGTTAGAAACTAGATCAAAACACTAACTCCAAGCATTTATGCAAAACATTTCTATCAGTTTGCAAGCAAGAATTTTTTAGGCATGTTAATGTCTTCAAACTCAGCCTATCAAACCAGATAGCTATATGGGGCTGATATCCACATAGTCAAAGTTTCTGCAATCTATATCATTGCAAAAAAATTTTAAAGGTACATTTATGAAAAATAAAAACAAGTTTTATATACATAAAACCTGCTATCGCTTGAATTAATGATCAATAGATGGAGCTTAACCAAGACCTCCAAAACAAGTGTATTCTGTTTACATAAACGTCAAAGTCAATATTCACTGTCTCTTTCATTTTGCTCCACCCTCAGATCAGCTGATTTCAAGCTGATTTGCTCTCATCAGTGAAGGATAGTAGTTAGAAACTAGACCAAAACACTAACTCCAAGTGTTTATGCAAAACGTTTCTATCAGTTTGCAAGCATGAATTTTTTAGGCACGTTAATGTCTTCAAACTCAGCCTATCAAACCAGATAGCTATATAAGTCTGATATCAGTTCAGTTTCTCCACATAGTCAAAGTTTCTGCAATCTATATCATTGCAAAAAAACTTTAAAGGTATATTTATGAAAAAGAAAAACAAGTTTTATATACATAAAACCTGCTATCGCTTAATGATCAATAGATGGAGCTTTACCAAGACCTCCAAAACAATCGATTCTGTTTACATAAATGTCAGAGTCAATATTCACTGTCTCTTTCATTTTGCTCCACCCTCTGATCAGCTGATTTCAAGCTGATTTGCTCTCATCAATGATATAGATTGCAGAAACTTTGACTATGTGGAGGAACTGAACTGATATCAGACCCATATAGCTATCTCATTTGATAGGCTGAGTTTGAAGACATTAACGTGTCTAAAAAATTCATGCTTGCAAACTGTTAGAAATGTTTTACATAAACGCTTGGAGTTAGTGTTTAGGTTTAGTTTCTAACTCCTATCTTTCACTGATGAGAGCAAATCAGCTTGAAATCAGCTGATCTGAGGGTGGAGCAAAATGAAAGAGACAGTGAATATTGACTCTGACGTTTATGTAAACAGAATACGCTTGTTTTGGAGGTCTTGGTAAAGCTCCATTTATTGATCATTAATACAAGTGATAACAGGTTTTACGTATATAAAACTTGTTTTTTTTTTTATAAATGTACCTTTAAAGTTTTCTTGCATTGATATAGATTGCAGAAACTTTGACTATGTGGAAAAACTGAACTGATATCAGACCCATATAGCTATCTGCTTTGATAGGCTGAATTTGAAGACATTAATGTGTCTAAAAAATTCATTCTTGTAAACTGATAGAAACATTTTGCATAAACGCTTGGAGTTAGTGATTAGGTCTAGTTTCTAACTCCTATCCTTTACTGATGAGAGCAAATCAGCTTGAAATCAGCTGATCTGAAGGTGGAGCAAAATGAAAGAGACAGTGAATATTGACTCTGATGTTTATGTAAACAGAATATGCTTGTTTTGGAGGTCTTGGTAAAGCTCCATTTATTGATCATATATATATATATATATATATGATGTAATCCTAGTATAAGGTATTTATATCATTTAAAAGTAATAATTTAAGATTTTTATTTGATGGCAAACCAAATATGTCTAGAAATCATTGTCACTTGTATGTGTGCATTTATATAACAGTAAGTGTCAGATAGTAATATATGAATTTTAATATTTTATTTTATGACAATTTAAATCTGTTCAGAAATTATTAAGCTATATGTTTGTATGCTTATTGGTTTTAAGTAAACCTATTAGAACATATATGTAGACCACAATATAATAACTTGAATGTTATATATTAATCACAATGTGATAGTTTTTATTGTATGTTATTCAAAATCAGAAAATTGATATATGTATAGCCATATTCTGCAGACCTTAACTTCATTTTTTTGTTATTAATAAACTTGAATTCAATTGTTAAAAAGGTTCCAGTGACTTAGCTCTAAATGTTTTAGATCTTATGTATTTGCATCATTTCTTGATTACAAGATTGTTTTCTGAGCTAGATTCATGCATAATAGTCTGATTTATAAAAAAAGATATATATTAGTGTTTATGAGCATCCAGGAGACCTGGTAGGTACTAAGAGTATATTCTTTATAGCCTATATCTTACATTTTAGTTGAGTCTTATTAGAATTAAGTATATAATTGATCAGTACATTGATGGTACTAAGTGTCTAGATCAATGATGATGGTTAGCATGTTTTAACATCCCAGCATTATTGTTTTATGGTTATGTATCCAAATGGATTAGCACTTAAGATTGTGCATCCAGATTAATGATTAAACAAGTGCCCAAGTTGGCAAAGTAAAGCTCAATAATTAGTCTGGTCCATTGTAGACCCAGTTCAAATCCAGCCATCAGATTGATTGTTGATTTATCTCATTGTTGATCATTCATGAAGATTAATGGTTATTTTTTTAGTATTACGTTGAATGATTACTTACACTTATTATTAATACTGTTTGATGTATGGTTAATTATACTTATAATTGCTCTAAGAAATTAACTGGGCTGATCTCACTGAGTGATCTCTTTCAGAGATTTCATGATCTCATGTACTCTTTGCTATACAAAATTACACACACACATATATATATATATACTTTAATAAACATTACTTGAATATTATATCTTATATTTTTTAAATTTACTTTAAGTTAGAATGTTTGAAAGTTTTTTCATTCACTTCAGGTATGACCACCCACAATTTACATGTCCCATTAAAAATGGCTATGCAACAGAGGGAAGAGGATGATCATGTACTGGTGGCAATCATTATAAATGGCTGCTCAACTTAGAGATGATAATAATCACATACTAGTGATCATCACTACAAAATTAGCACTCAACTTAATCTCAATCACAACTGACAAAGAAAAAAAGTATGCATTTTATGCAGAATTAATTTTAAATATTGCTCTGAAATATATGACAAGAGTATTGATGATTTTAAATTATAAAATAGTAGTTTTCATATATGTTTAAAAAGGTTCACGTTTAGAGTTAAATAGAAAATCTGTAAATTTGGAGATTGGATGTTTGATTGTTTTCTTTAGCTGCATTTTTAGTTTTGATGATGGATGGAGAGGTTTTGTCATTGGCTTGAAGATACAATGTTTTCATGCAACTCTGTGGTGTGGTCTATATTGACTATTTGCTCCAATTCATTTTCTGATTTCATATTGTTTATCATAGAGCAGTTAATGTAGTCCTGCCATAATTCCAGCCTCTAAGTCTCCAAGCAAAGAAGCAAAGCATAGTTCTATATTTCCCAGCACATAAGGTTCAAAGAAGCAGGACATAGTTTGTATTTTTCCCAGTCCCTCCAAGGGAGCAGGGCTTTGCAAAGAGTTTTGCTATACCTTTATCAAATGTTGCAGTAGCTTATAGGGTCTTAATTGAGGCAGCTCTCTTAGTGTTCATGGTGCAATTGTGTAATTAAGTCCAATGGCTCAATTCCTTATCTATCCTGAAATTGCAGATCACTATTCATTCTCTTAGCTATCAGATGTCTGGCAGGTTTCTAAAAAGTTGATGAGTACATAGTTTGAGATAAGAACTTTATTTTGATTATACATGTATATTATGTAAAATATTGTTAGATCTGTGTTTCATTTTTCTTTTCTTCCAGAAAGGGAGTCATGTAACACTTCTGTTACATAGCATACAATAACATAGTGAGCATACACAAATATATATAAAGATGAAATGAAAAACATTTTTCTTTTCTTCCAGAAAGGGAGTCATGTAACACTTCTGTTACATAGCATACAATAACATAGTGAGCATACACAAATATATATAAAGTTGAAATGAAAAACAAATAAACACAGACAAAAATTTTATAAATATTTTTTTTACATGTCACTGGGAATAACAACAACTATAAAGGATTAAATCATTTTGAATTTAAAATAAAAATTTTATTATAAATTAAACATTTAAAAAAGGTCTAATAAATATTTTCATTGAATTTTGATTTTGAAATTAAAAATAAGCATGTTAAACTGAAAATTGTAAAAATGTATATTATCTATTTTGAAATCTTTTTAATTAATTGAACAAAATTTCTATCTATTAGAAATATTTTTTTAAGTAAAAATTTGATCATGATTTTGAAAACAGTTTTTAATTAATATGTTTTTGTCACCTCAGCAGACTCTATATAACAACAGTTGACAAAAAATAGTTTAGTTTGGCTAATAATATTTTTTAATAATATTATTGTAAAAGTTGGCTGATTGTTTTTTGTGAGAGTTTGGCATAATATTTTGAGAAGTTTGCAGTAATTATAACTGTACAGAAGTAGCTAGCTAGCAGAGTAGTCCAGATTAGGACAGAATACTACCAGGAAGATATAAGACTGCAAGGAGGGCAAGTGAAAAAGCTGTTCTATAGTTCACAATGGTGGAGATTTAATTCACACATAGAAAAAAATCAACTTCAAGTGTTTCATAGCTACAAATGTGATCAAGGCAACTGCTTGCTTGGAACAATCTTAGACAGAAGGGAGATTACTGCAGATTAATTTACCTGGACCATGATTATCTCAATGAGAACTATAAACCAATCTCACCAAGAGAATCTCATCTGTTGATGAAGAACTCATTATACATCTGGTTGTTTATCTATGTATGCAGAAAAGCACAGATAAGCATATTTATATAAAATGTGGTTGGTAAGTTATATTAGTAAATGACATTTAAAAATATAATTCAAAGTGCAAATAATAATTTTACTTGGATTAAATAAAAAATATTAAAGGAGTAAATTCATTAGATGATTTTATATATTTAAAAGAAAGCAAGTAAATAAAATTTTGCTTGAATGAAATTATTCATTCATTAACAAACAATGTTTTTTTTTTTTTTAAAAAAAAGACATTTTAAATTTAAAGATATTAATAATTAATCAACAATCAAAAATTGATTTTATTTCTTTTTTTAAAAAAAAAGAAAACTATAATCACTAAAGAGAGAATTTGATAATGGATTCATATTATTTTATTACCATGAAATTTTATGTACTTTTAACAAAGAATTTGATTGTGAAAATGTATAGTTTAATAACTTTATTTCGACAAGTTAAACTATTATGACATAAACACCAATGTGCACATACATTCCTATGTGCACAAATGTATATGTTAATTACATGTTATAAAAATTAATGTCATTTATTATTTTGACAAATTTAAACATGTTAATAAATTAATATAATGCATATCTGTGCAATTATATATATATGTGTGTGTGTGTGTGTTTAAGTAATCTTATCATAGAGTGTTTGTATCATTAAAATACAACTTCAAATTGTAATCATTTATTTTATTATTTTATAACAATTCAAATATGTCTAGATTTTATAATGCTACATGTCTGTGTGCAGATAGACATGTACAGGTAAATTTTAATCATTTATAGTATTTTTATATAACTTAATTTTTTTATAATTATGTTATGACTATTCAAATATGTCCAGAAATAATTATACAGCATGTCTGTGTGTAGATATATATAGGTATTTTATGTAAACCCATTAAAAGGTATGATAAATCAATGTAATAACTTGAATTTTGTATACTAATCATGTAAATCATAATGTGATAATTTTTTATTTTGCATATTAATAAAAATCAGAAGGCTTATATGTATAGCTATATTCTAGAGATCTTAATATTATTCTTTTGCTATTGTTATTAATCAATTTGTATTCAATTGTTAAAATTATTCCAGTGACTTAATTGTAAATGGTTTTTAGAAGATCAGATTTGCATCATCTCTTGGTCACAATGCAGTAATAGAGCTTATATTCTCTGAGCTAGATTCGAGCATAATGTTTTGATATATAAAAAGGAATGTATATTTTAGTGCAGGGGTATTCTAGTATGACATTGTCCTGGTTTGGTGCAGAGAATTCTCTTTAAAGCCCATGCACTACATTTTATTTTAGTTTAGTCTTATTAGAAATTAAGTTTATAATGACCATTGCATTAATTGTACTAAGATGATCAGCATGTTTTAATATCCAAACATTATTGTTTTTATGGTTGTATATTTCAGATAGATGAGCACTTAGAGTGGTGCATCCAAATTATTGTTAAAATAATTACCCAAGCTGGCAATGGCTAAATAGTTGGCTTGGTCTACAGTAGACCCATTTAAAATTCAATCACCAGATTGACTGTTGATTTCTTTCATTGTTGATCATTCATGAGGATGAATGGTTATTTCTTTTGAGTATTACTTATACTTACTGTTACTTACTAATATATTTATAGTTGCTCTAGGGAGTTAACTGGGCTGATCTCTCAGAGCGATCTCATGATCTCATGCTCTTGTAATATATAAAATCACTATATATTTTTGGATATTCAACATTACTTTAATATCATTATCTTACTTAAATTATTTATTCTAAATTTATATTTAATTTTATTATTTGCAATAGAAAACTATGAATATTGTTTAAAAGTCATTAGACTTGAACAAGTGTTTGAAAAAAAAAATGTTGATCTGTTCTCTTTCTTCATTGTCTTCTTCGAATTTGACTTTAAATACATGATAGAAATTAGATGAAATCTTTATAAAAAAAAATAATATAGCTGGTGCTTGATTGCTATTTTTAACACACTTTTTTCAAAACTTTCACTTTAAGAAATTATAAAAACATATTTCTTGTTTAATTTCTTTTATTTTTCTAAGTCTGTGCTAGGAAAGATAAATATATTAACACCCAAAAGCAGCAATTATTAGCAGCAGTATCACTTTCTTCATATTATGAATAAAGGTCACATAAACATTTTTCTGCACTTATCATCTTATCCTGTTATGTCACTCATTACCAAAAAAAATCTGAAAGGTCATTGATATGCTTAAAATACCAGATTATATTAACAAATATCATTATACATTTAAATAATCTCTCATTTGGAAAAAAATAGCCCTCTTTAATCAAAACAGCTCTTAATATTATATTAAATTATTCATCTCTTGTACTCGCATACACACACACACACAAACCCTTCACATTTTTAAAAACTTATTTTTGGATAGACAATTTTGTTCCATGTGCTTCTTATTATACTTCTACAGTATATGTTTTAAGTAAAAAAATTTATTCACACAATGGCAAGTGTATCAAGTTCAAGTAGTGCAATTTTACTGTTAACAATACTTGAAAAATATTTAAGATGTTGTGATTTTCTAGTTTTGACACTATTAAGTTTGTGTATGTCTTACAGCTTTTATAATATCTAGAAAACTAAGTAAAACGGCTACTTCACTTTTATTTTAAAGCTAAATCAGACAAAAATACTATTGCTTGATTGAGTAATTTCAGTTTGAAACAATAAGAAATATATAAATTAACTAAAAGAAATATTAAAAAATAATAATAAAACTATAATGGCTTATCTACACAGTTGCTTTTAATATTTCAATCACAGAATAATTTTTCTTTTTTTTTTTTCAGAAAATACAGCCAAATGGCTTTCTTCAAAACTTAATCATTAAACATTATTTGCATGTCTGATAACATAATAAATTCCTATAGATTAATTTCCTATAGGTTAATATTCTTTTTATCAATCAACCTCTGATATATTACAATAAATATCTTAGTTATTTTTTACAAAAAGATAAAACTACTATTTTCTTCTCAACATTTCAAAATAGTAATTTATTCATTAAGTGCAAAATTCATACAATATATAGATGTATGTATTTATATTCTAAATTACACCAGTTTAGTTGAAAATGATTATGAATATAATTAAAACTACTACTACGGATTAAAGTTTATAATGAAATTTATTTTATTTACCGTTATTGGGAATATAATTACATTTTATTACAATATTTTTATTAGCGGATATTTATTGTATTATTGTGTTAAATACATATATATGTTATATATAGAGCTCACAAAACAAACTCTTAACAAGCTTTATAGAATACCCCCAATCTCTGACCGCTTTCTGCTACTGGAGTCATATTTACAAAAAACCATATGCATACAAGAAATAATTGTGTATTTATATTAAATCCCAAATATAGGAAAAATACCTTATAATATTAAATAATAATAATTAATGAATAAAAAATAGAGCATTAGGAAACTAAATAATTCAAGGATGTAATAGAGCTTATGTTTATATCTTCATAGAATGAGAATATGAAGTCTTAAATTTAGATTAAAAATTTTTTTTTGTTTTTGATTTCTCTCTCTTATCAGGAAAAAACTGTTCTGTAAATATGATCACTTTTAAATCGGCAATTGAGTCATCTGATAAATTAGAGTACACCCGGGTCTCTTTTTACGTGGACTTATTTAACATGATTTTGAAGTTACGCGATTCGTGTTTCACCGGAAGTCGATTTCCAATAATGCGCTATTATTTTAAATAATAAATTTTGCGACTTACGTTATATTGAAAGTAATAGCACATTATTGGAATCTGACTTTCATCTTAGTAATTTCAATATTTTCAGTGCTTTATAATAGTAAGATTTTATGAAATAATGAAATTAAAATCATGATTTTCACATTTTATGTATACACATATTAAATTTTACAAGATTATAATGTAAATTTGTTCAAACATTATGCATGTTAATTTTGCATTTTAAATCACATTCTGTTTTTGCTTTTTAAAAAAGAACGTAATCAATTATTATTTTCTTATTAATGACACTAATCATTAACGTGCTCTTAAATTCCAATGAGAGCTAAATGGTTGTATGTCTGGATATTGTGAGCTTCATAAACAATTAATAAAATCATTCTCTCAAAGATTAATTACTAATTACATTGTCACCAGAAAATCAACACAACATGAGAGTGAAGTTGGTGCTAGTTGTATTTCCTCTTGAGAAAAATCTGATTTTTTTATCAGTTTGCAAACGAACTTGTTTATCGATAATAATTAAAACGTGTATAAAAAAATGTAAATACTGTACAGTAAATTATGCATAAAAATATATTATTTTGAATAAAATTAAATATTATAGTTAAAAAAAGTTAGTCTTGTATCAATTTTTTTCAAATTTGAAATTTTTTATTAGTCATATTTTATTTCCTTATTTTTTTTGCGCGCGAATTTTAAAGTAATTTTATGTTGGTGCTTTGCTTTTACGCAAATTTTGAAAAATCACAGACTGCATCCCTCCTTTTTCAATGTAAGTTACGTCTATTTTTGCGCAATTTTGTTTGCACGTGCTTTCTGAGGAACCTATCTATCGCGTAAAATGAGACACAGGTGTATATAAAAACAGCTCTGTTTTCATTTTTATGTAAAATGTCAAATCTATGGTTAGTTTTTCTAATATATAGACTGTTTGCTGATTCATCTGCATAACATTTCAAGCATCTACTATATTCTATTAAAATATTAACTTTACACTTCGACAAATGACATAGTTATCGATATATCATTTAAGATCATTCATGGTATTACCTAGAACCATTTTTATAACAATAATGTTGCTGTGTAGACAAGAAATTATGTTTGTTTGTAAATAATATTTGAGGTCTTTAAAATGCAATAAGATTTATTATAAAGTTAATATTATTATTTAAGTTTCGTACTTTGTAAAGCAAATTTTTATGATTCCAAGATGTTACTTTTTATTTATTTGCAACAATCTTAAAAAGCGCGGTTATCTATCGAATTTTAAATATACATACGTGCATGAAGTTAACATTGAAAAGAGCCAATACACTAATGAAATACATAATATTGTAAACATATGAATAAATTACTTAAAATAAGATTAATAAAGTAATAATTACATTAATTTATATATACTGTACTGTTAAAACGATTTACAGTCATAACATAAACTTTAAATTTAATATTTGAATGTATGTGCACTAGTGTTTAGTTTGTTTCTTTGATTTATTTTAAATTTAAGTGTACTATTTGAAAAGATGTAGATAATATTATTTTCATAAAATGCAATCTATTATGAGAACAATAAAAATCATCTATTTTAATATTTATTATTTTAAATATTTATTCTAACATCATAATCTATATATTTAATTTTATTGAAATATATATTTTATTTAAATATGTTTTTAAAATATTGTTTTGTGAGTTTAAAAAAATGTTATTCTGATGAACACACTGCAGTTAAATATATTGTACCCATGGAAACTATAGGAAATTTTGATGTAAGAAATTTAAGTGAAGATGATAATGAAATCAGTCACATGGTAA
Source organism: Epiperipatus broadwayi (assembly GCA_028023455.1). Taxonomy (NCBI): domain Eukaryota; kingdom Metazoa; phylum Onychophora; class Udeonychophora; order Euonychophora; family Peripatidae; genus Epiperipatus; species Epiperipatus broadwayi. The sequence goes on along the minus strand of JAQFVV010006251.1, from coordinate 2,442,649 downwards.
AAAGTTATAAATATATGTGTACAAGAGGATAGTTGCTTTTGCCTTGCAAATCATTTGCTAGATAAAATCTGGGTCAATAATTAAATTTAACTATATTGGTTTATTGTTGTTTTTAGTTTCAATATTTTATTATTTCTAATGTGTACAGTTTTATATATATAGATAGACAACTTCCATATTTCTCCATTCTTTTTATTTCATAAATAATTTCATATAAATAAAGATACAATAAAAGACAAATAACCCACAAGATGCATTTCGTGCTGAACCAGCACTCATCAGTTGGGCCAGGTCATCATCTCTCATATATATATCTTTATTACATGAAGAGTATTTATGTAGAGCAAATTGTCTCATTTTTATTTTCAAGTGTCAATTTACTCCTCTCTCAACATTTACGTTATCAACTTTTTGATAAACACGTAATGATTATTACTAATCATTTATTAAACTAGAGATTTTCTCTAGCACAATGTGTACAGTGATATCAAACCAAACATAATAGGTTTATAATATTGTTTTGACTATCATGTTGTTTCTATTTAGTGTTTTGTTGAGTCTGTTGTGTTATAAATGCAAGACGACGTGAACATTAAAGCCTTCACACATTTGTTAGACGATTGCTTTTTTCCCCTCTTTTTTTTTTTGAACATCAAGAAACAGAATGTTTGTAATGATGGTATATTATAAGATGTGATATGTTGGACTATCAAAAATTTTAAACTTTATTTAAACTTTCCAAATACATCAACTTGTTAGTAATAACCCACAAACAGACAATACAGGTTAGTAATTACACAATGTTTGGTGTAGTATTATTTTCCACTCTTCTTCAGGTATTGCTGGCCTATATGCACAGTGACAATATTCGCTTAGAAGTTGAACTTACACCTTTAGATTCTTGAATATTGAATTTAAGGCAAACGATCTACCGACTGGTAGAGCGTTTGCCTTAAATTCAATATTCAAGAATCTAAAGGAGTTCAACTTCTAGCTCAGTTGGTTGAGCGTTTGCCTTAAATTCAATATTCAAGAATCTAAAGGTGCGAGTTCAACTTCTAAGCGAATATTGTCACTGTACATATAGGCAGCAACCCCTGAAGAAGAGTGGACAATAATACCCCTCGAAACGTTGTATAATTACTAACCTGTATTGTCTGTTTGTATTATTACTAACAAGTTGATGTATTTGGAAAGTTTAAATAAAGTTTAAAATTTTCGATACATTCAACATTCACTCATAAATGATGGAAATAGTCCAACATATCACATCAAGAAACAGACTTTTACAAATCATTTGCCCTTGGAAAAATGCATCTCGAGGTTGTCAAAATGAATAACCTGATAAGTCAAAAATGCAAGGATAAATGCAATTAGAATGATTTACTTGAAATTTAAATCTGCGAGAAATGCTAAAATTCTGATTATTCATTTGCTAAAATTATAAAAACAAATACTTATGAAAGATTTATTGTTATAAACACTTGTATATTGGATATTTTGTTTTGACAAACTTTCTTTAACTTAATGGAACTTATCTTAAAATATTTTCTTTAAAAAAAATGTTAATATTTGTAACATATGCCTCAAAGATAAACAGTAAATTATCCGTTTAAAACACAATTAAAAATAGAGAAAAACCACTTGTTTCGACTTATTATTTAAATTACTGCACTAATGGATTTTTTCAAAAGGATAAAATTCTGGCATCAGTTTTATTACTTAAAAGGAGAAATCTTTACATCATTCTTTGGGATTTCCACCATAGAAGCGCCAAAGGAATTTAAATCAATTCCATCGTTTTAAAATCTCTACCTCCATAAAAATATTGAAATTGTGTCTTTACAAATTTAAAGATTAAAAAAACTTTGAGTAATATATTTTTATATATTATGATTATTATTATCTATTTTTCTTGTTTTCAATAAAATAAAAATTTTCGTAGCAGAAAAACAGGACCAGACAGGGATGTATAGATAGTTATTATTTCAATTATATAAATTACTTTAAAGTTGATGCAATATGTATGTGTGTAAACTTGTGTTGGAGAGAGGTTGTTATAACTAAAATACAGACATTATATACCTGTATCAATATATGTAATATATAGGATATATGAGCACAGACTTTCACACGCACCATCCTCACCATTCTATCTCATATTACTGATACACTTGAACACATATATGTTGAAAAGATAGATAATCACCGATATTCGTATTCCGTGCTAAACCAGCAATCATCAATTGGTCCAGATTATCATCTCTACACAAATATGCAATAAGTGCTCAGATATATATTAAGATAGCCGATCTTCATACTTTAATGGACAGGCTTCAATCCACTCCACACTCCAACTCTTCATCATCAGATTTTCAATTGGATGGATGGTTGAAGAGTTAGAGTGTGGAATGGATTGAAGCCTGTCCATTAAAGTATGAAGATTGGCTATCTTAATATTATTGTATATATGTGTAGAGATGATAATCTGGGCCAATTGATGATTGCTGGATTAGCATGAAATATGTATATTGGTGATTATTTATCTTTTCAACATATATGTGTTCAAGTGTATCAGCTATATGAGATAGAATGGTGAGCAATGGGTTGTGTGAAAGATTGGTTGTTACAAAAATTAATTATTAGAATTTATACTGAAAATATGCTTGTTTTATATTTTCTATGCTCTATTTATCTTTTAAAAATCCCAGTCTGTCTCTATACTATGTTAATAGATAATCAAGTATTTTTTAGTACAATGTAAAATGTATTAAGTTAATGTGAGTTACCCTTATGATTTACAATTATATGTATGTAATATATAGGGAGGTTGAACTCAGACTTTCACACAACTCTCAACCATCCATGCTATCTCATACCATTGGTATACTTGATTACACACATGTCAAAAAGCTAAATAATCACCAATATATTTGTGCTAAACCAGCACTCATCAGTTGGTTCAGATTATCATCTCCCCATTTATGTACAATTAATGCTCAGCTTGTATTTTTAAGATATCAAATCTTCATACTTTAATGAACAGGCTTCAAACCACTCCACCCCACAACTCTTCAGCCATCCATTTCATTGAAAATCTGAGTGCCAACCTTCTCATCCTATCCATGTTGACCACAAGTCACTCTGACCCCTCATGTACAGGATATAATCCATGTACATACATATACAAGAGATGGACATACCAGTTATATGTATGCTAGAAGTTTTACAAAAAATTATTTGTTGAACCGTATTGTTTCTGTAACAATAAGTTCTACTTGTAATATGATATTGTTGTTTAGTAGAGAGGAACTCCTCACAACTGGTGTTATAATTTAACTTATATATAGTCTGGTTAGACATATTTTGTAATGCCACATGCTCTTATGTTGAGTATACTTTAGTCTCCATGGCCATAAATATTTATTGGAATATTGTATAATCATATAGTAGAGGAAATCTCCAGATAATTTGTATTTATAATACCATGTGTATTTATATTATTCTAGTATTCTGTTCTTATAATTTTAGTATTGTGACGACCACGTAAAGTCGTCGACACACATATATATTTATTAATAAAATTAGAAAGTAATAAAGGTGAAATAAATTATCTAATAAATTTTTTTAAAAAAAAAAAAGGAAGGAAAAGAAAAAATTGAAATTCTAATGTCAAATTACTGTGGATTTTGTAATAGTAAGAGAAGGGGAGGGGGGCTGCATAAATAAAGAAATGTGTCTCTTTCTCTCTTATAAGTCAAATGCTAAAAATTATTTTTGTTTATTGTGGGAGAGGGAAAGTGGATGCATAAAAAAAATGTGTTTCTTCTCTCTTTTAAAAAATATATTATAACAAATTAAAGTAAATGTAAAACGTAAATGTGAAAAAAATGAATGAATTGTAAACTTTAAATAAAATAAATGTAATATGTGATATAAAAAAAAGAAACAATATGGCCATAGGTATGAAAGTCTGTTGGACAAATTAAATTCCATGGACAAAGAAATGTTATCAATGGAAGATCTTGGCCTGATCTGTTAAATTAATTGGGACTTACATTCCAGCCACTAATTAAATAAAGAAACGTAATGATAAGAATTGGTTGGAAATCTAAGTCTTAATTAAAAATTTTAAAAACAACGAACAAAGAAAGAGATTAAGAAAATTACAATTTTTGTCTGGCATTGCTAGTAGAGACTTTAGAGAAGCAACAGCTAAAAAGAAAATGGAAGAAGTGTGTGGCTAGTGGCGTTAAAGGGACATAGGTTCAGATTCGAGCCATCTCATCACTGACTTGCAATGTAAGATCTTTGCCTGACCTGCTAGAGGGACCACAGCTTCTGTAGCTGTCAATTGAAACTCAACCTAAAGAATCAACCAGCAAACTGGATGAAAATAACCCCACAAACTAAGGAAGTTAATGGAGAACCTAAGGAATCAACAAGCAAAAACTGGAACGAAATAACCCCACAAACTGAGGAAGTTAATCAAGAGCGCTCGGAAGAAATACCCATAGGACAATTACAACAAAGCCTAGGTAAAAGCATGCATGCATTTTCATTTGTCTACTATTCATAACTAAATATAAAATTAGTGATTTGATAAAATAGAACTCTATCAACAGGACTTTAAGAACTTTATATCTGATCTATTTTCATATATTTATTATAGTCATATATTTTATAAGTGTGTGTTTATTAATATTATTATAATGTAATTTTTTATATAAAGTGTAAATATTTTTATTAAACATATTTGTCATTAAATTTCGTATCCTTTCTTTATTCTCCTATCACCAAGCTATGACAGGGGGGAAACTGTAAGTAGTGATTAAAGGGGCATACTGATTTGTTTAAGATATTCATGTGCTGCTTGTTCGTGCGGAATCCCAATTCTAAAAAAATAAATAGCAAGTGCTGGACATTCGCTAAGTTTCTTTGAAATAGTTTGCTCTGTTCAGCAGCCGAGAGTTTTGGCTGGGAAAAATAACGCCAAGATAATATGTACGTATTGCCCTGGGGTTCAGTCAAGGGTATAGATATGAAGTTAAATTTGTAACTGTATTAGCTCTCTGCTTGTATTGTAATGGTGTTGGTTAAAATAATGAATAAGATAATAAAGAATCTAAGTTGAAAACAATAAATGGATAAAGAATCAAAGTCGGAGAAAGAATTAAAGTATAATAAATTAAGTATAATGTAGAATAAAATAATCGAAATAAATATAGTTGAAAGTACAAATAATTACTCAACCGTACGAATAACCATTTCCGTTATAATTGGGGGCCTGTCCGGGATATATTGTCATGTTTACAAGTTCAGCCCATTTGAATTCGAGTAAAACAAAATTAATAGTTGATGCAATAATTAATAAACAAATCAAAAAATAGCTTGGTGGTAGATAAAAGCAAAAAACAAAATAAATAATAGAGTGTAAAAGGAGAGAAAGAGCGTAATATAACGTGGGAAGTTAGGTTGTAAATTGGAGTCAGTTGCGGAGGGGTCTTGAAGGCGGGCATGGGTGAGTGATGATTAGTGAGTGAGATGGGGAGAGCTGAACAAACGTACCTAGTATCCGTGAAATATAAAGTTAGTAAAGTAATATAATCCTATAAGGATAAGGTTAGATAGTAAAGCTGTAGAACAAAATATAAGTAATTAATTAGTGTGTGTGTTAAATAAATTTGATGCACACCAGATCAAAAATAACAATGGATGCTCTAGTGGGCAAAATAGGAAAACCCTCCGAAAAACTAATGGAACCGTCCGGAGAAATAGCTAGTGACGGAGATATAGAAATTAGAAAGGGAATGTAGACAATGGTTAATGATAAAAATAAAATAGAAAGCTATAATATAATGGATATGTTCACGAAATTAATGGAAGGCCAGCAAAGGTTGTTTATGGAAATGAGGGAAATAGGTGAAAGGAATAGTAGGAAGATAGGAGAGTTGGGCGAACAACACAGTAAGGATTTTAGCCAAAAAATTGAAGAAGTGAAGGAAAAATGTGAACAAACCTCAGACCAAATGAAGGTTGCAAATGAAAGGCTGGATCACCAGGAGGAACTACTGGAGAAAATAGAGCAAGGGGAGGAAATTGAAGGAATAAAAAATGAAAACAGAAAGGTTATAGAAAGCATACAACTAGAGGTAACTCAGTTAGCGAACACAGTTGAGAGGATAGAAGTGAGAGTAGAAAGGGGTGAGAATAAAATAGAAAATATAACAGAGATAATAAGAGCTGACAGTAAAGAGCAAGAAAGCACGAGCAAGTGCTTGCAAATAAATAGCGAAAGTAACAATGCAGAGCAAATGCTTATAGGCCCAGAAGGAAAGACTGTCGGACAGGTTACTGAGTCGCTAAATGCGTTTGACAGCACTAGGCCTAATTACAAGGCGGAGGATTGGGGATTTAAACCCCAGCCCAATGATCCACACATAGAAAAGATGCAATTCAATCCTCACCGTGATTATTGGGAAGGAAACCAGATGTTTCCTGATAAAGCAGAAAGCGCTAAATTGTCCGAACAGATCGGAAGAGGTTCAAATATAAATGATCCATATGAGCAGGTCGACTCTAGAGGACATCGGAACATTGCTCCAGTTCCAAGTGAAAGTGGAAATATGTATGGTAAAAAGCATGAGAAACCTCCAGACAAAAACTAAGCTGAAAGGAGTAGGTCGGTTCGATAAAATGGATAATGTAATGGGATCATGAAAAATAAAATTGTTTTTTTTTGTAAACATATGACAGGTGGGCAAATTGTCTCACGACAAATAATTAAAGTCACTATTATAAACAAAAAAAAAGGAGTAGTGTTCACGGAGGGAAATTAATGATAGACTTTTTTTTCATGTGTATGATAGACTTAATGAACTATAATAGACCAAAAAAATAATAATGATATTCCCGGAGTAAAATCAATGATAAACTCAACGCGTATTTATGTGCAGTCAAGCACAGCAAGACCAATGTAAATAAAAGTAATAACAAAAAAAAAAAAAAGAAATCTATAAATAGTTTATTCATATCACAATCTGTCAGGTATAAATGCAGATAGAATTGACAAATAAATAAAAGTAAAAATAAAATAATCATTTAGGCTCATTAAAGAGCCGTTTAATAATTAATAAATAAACTAAATGAACAACAGTGATAATGCTTAAATGATAGATATCACTGATAGGTGTATGAGGTTGCAGATTGAGGCATATATGTGTGTGTGTATGCATTATGTTGGGTCATATTTTGAGCTTGATTCAGCCGTCTCTTCGCACTTTAGATTCTCATGGCTCTCGGTGGTTAAACTTTGAAATGAAGTGCCAGTAAGAATCCTGGACTCATTATATAATAAGAATTAGTGTCTCAACATAAATAAATGAAGAAATAATAATTAGTGCCTCGAATAAAATAAATACAGAATAAGAATTTGTTGTTTGCACAAGATGAGCAGGCAGTAGAAATATCCTGCTGTTCACATGCTTTAAACTCCTGTTATGTTTTTTTGATAGAGTTAAGTTATGCCATGGTCTCATAGGCGTTGAGATTAAATTGGTTGATCAGCCAAAATCGATGGGAAAGAATTGTGTAGCTTTACCTAGCTGTCTCTCTGCAGTCATCCTCATCATCATTATCACTCATCATGACAGAGTGGGAAAGTCTGTAATAAAAGCAGAAGTAAGAGTTGAAAGCAAAGAATTAAAATAGGCTCTCATCTCAGACTAGATTCGACCCGATTTTAATTCTCAAAAATGGGCGGAGTGTAATGTGACGACCACGTAAAGTCGTCAACACACATATATATTTATTAATAAAATTAGAAAGTAATAAAGGTGAAATAAATTATCTAATAAATTTTTTTTTAAAAAAAAAAAAAGGAAGGAAAAGAAAAAATTGAAATTCTAATGTCAAATTACTGTGGATTTTGTAATAGTAAGAGAAGGGGAGGGGGGCTGCATAAATAAAGAAATGCGTCTCTTTCTCTCTTATAAGTCAAATGCTAGAAATTATTTTTGTTTATTGTGGGAGAGGGGACGTGGATGCATAAAAAAATGTGTTTCTTCTCTCTTTTAAAAAATATGGTACTTGTGTATAATTCAACCGATGACGTTTTTGACTTACCAATTTCCCTTCCGGTAGATATCGACTTTTTTTGCATGACAACATTGTCATGGTAACCAAGTGACTGGAGTGATTAATCCATCAGAGAGTCAATTTTTTTTTTCACCCGCGAGATTTAAAATTCGTAGAGAGGTTTGGGAAATTTTTTGATTTTTCTGTCTATTGCGATTTTGCTATCCACGGCATCACAGTTACTTTTTTGAGCTGTTAATTCGGGTAAAGTGTTTTATTTATCTGTTTATTTTAAATTTACAAAAATTTTGTTGTTAATATTTCTACAATTCTCAAACTTACATTGAATTACGTTTAATGTGTAAATAATTTATTCTCCGGTAAAGTGTTTTTTATTTATCTGTTTATTTTAAATTTACAAAAAGTTTTTGTTAATATTTCTACAATTCTGAAACTTACATTGAATTATGTTTAATGTGTAAATAATTTATTCTCCGGTAAAGTGTTTTTTATTTATCTGTTTATTTTAAATTTACAAAAATTTTTAGTTAATATTTCTACAATTCTGAAACTTACATTGAATTACGTTTAATGTGTAAATAATTTTCAATAATTTTTTAAAACAAATTTGGAATATACATTACCAAATGCATGTGATAACAAGGACGCCATTAATGCCAGATTCGCATTAATTCAGGTAAAGTGTTTTATTTATTTTAAATTTACAAAAACTTTTTGTTAATATTTCTACATTACATTTTTAATGTGTAAATAATTTAAAATAATTTTTTAAATCAATTTTGCAATATGCAGTACGTTTTAAAAATTACCAAATGCATGTAAAAGTGCAGCGTTTTCTGGATGCCATTAATACCAGATTTGCATTAGATCGCATCTTTTTTATTTAGGTGTTTATTTAAAATTTACAAAAAGTTTTTGTTAATATTTCTACAATTCTCAAACTTATTTACAAAAAATATTTGTTAATATTTCTACAATTCTCAAACTTACATTGAATTACGTTTAATGTGTAAATAATTTTCAATAATTTTTTAAAACAAATTTGGAATATACATTACCAAATGCATGTGATAACAAGGATGCCATTAATGCCAAATTTGTATTAATTTGGGTAAAGTGTTTTATTTGTTTATTTTAAATTTACAAAAACTTTTTGTTAATATTTCTACATTATGTTTTTAATGTGTAAATAATTTGAAATAATTTTTTAAATCAATTTTGCAATATGCAGTACGTTTTTAAAATTACCAAATGCATGTAAAAGTGCGGCGCCATTAATACCAGATTTGCATTAGATCGCGTTTTTTTTATTTAGGTGTTTATTTAAAATTTACAAAAAGTTTTTGTTAATATTTCTACAATTCTCAAACTTATTTACAAAAAATATTTGTTAATATTTCTACAATTCTCAAACTTACATTGAATTACATTTTAATTTTATTTTTAATTTCTGAATTATATCATACAGCTATGAGAGTAATACAATGTCTGATATACATGTACGCCAGGCCTTCAGCCCGACAAAAACATCTGGAGCCCCCCCGCCAATTCCAGCGCGACGCGCTGCTGTATTTTAAAATTGAGAATATTTTGACGCATGCATGTACATTTTTTTTTTTAGTATTTGCCTGACCGGCGTCAGATATTTTTCATTTTTGAATATTTTTTAGCATGTGACCTGGATAATTCAACCGATGACGTATTACCCTGAAGGCATATCAGTCTAATCTTGCGATTTTTAACGTACCATGTTCACGTGATCTGCGGACACATTTTAGCGATTACATGTGTCTGCAGATCTAACAAATTAAAGTAAATGTAAAACGTAAATGTGAAAAAAATGAATGAATTGTAAACTTTAAATAAATAAATGTAATATGTGATATATAAAAAAGAAACAATATGGCCGTAGGTGTGAAAGTCTGTTGGACAAATTAAATTCCACAGACAAAGAAATGTTATCAACGGAAGATCTTGGCCTGGTCTGTTAAATTAATTGGGACTTACATTCCAGCCACTAATTAAATAAAGAAATGTAATGATAAGAATTGGTTGGAAATCTAAGTCTTAATTAAAAATTTTTAAAACAACGAACAAAGAAAGATATTAAGAAAATTACAATTGTTGTCTGGCATTGCTAGTAGAGACTTTAGAGAAGCAACAGCTAAAAAGAAAATGGAAGAAGTGCATGGCTAGTGGTGTTAAAGGGACGTAGGTTCGGATTCGAGCTGTCTCATCACTGACTCGCAATGTAAGATCTTTGCCTGACCTGCTAGAGGGGCTGCCGCTTCTGTAGCTGTCAATTGAAACTCAACCTAAAGAATCAACCAGCAAACTGGATGAAAATAACTCCAGGAAGTTAATGGAGAACCTAAGGAATCAACAAGCAAAAACTGGAACGAAATAATCCCACAAACTGAGGAAGTTAATCAAGAGCGCTCGGAAGAAATACCCATGGGACAATTACAACAAAGCCTAGGTAAAAGCATGCATGCATTTTCATTTGTCTACTATTCATAACTAAATATAAAATTAGTGATTTGATAAAATAGAACTCTATCAACAGGACTTTAAGAACTTTATATCTGATCTATTTTCATATATTTATTATAGCCATGTATTTTATAAGTGTGTGTTTATTATTATTATTATTATTATTATTATAATGTAATTTTTTATATAAAGTGTAAATATTTTTATTAAACATATTTGTCATTAAATTTCGTATCCTTGCTTTATTCTCCTATCACCAAGCTATGACAGGGGGGAAACTGTAAGTAGTGATTAAAGGGGCATACTGATTTGTTTAAGATATTCATGTGCTGCTTGTTCGTGCGGAATCCCAATTCTAAAAAATAAATAGCAAGCGCTGGACATTCGCTAAGTTTCTTTGAAATAGTTTGCTCTGTTCAGCAGCCGAGAGTTTTGGCTGGGAAAAATAACGCCAAGATAATATGTATGTATTGCCTTGGGGTTCAGTCAAGGGTATAGATATGAAGTTAAATTTGTATCTGTATTAGCTCTCTGCATGTATTGTAATGGCGTTGGTTAAAATAATGAATAAGATAATAAAGAATCTAAGTTGAAAACAATAAACGGATAAAGAATCAAAGTCGGAGAAAAAATTAAAGTATAATAAATTAAGTATAATGTAGAATAAAATAATCGAAATAAATATAATTGAAAGTACAAATAATTACTCAACCGTACGAATAACCATTTTCCGTTATAGTATATAGAGTAAAATTTTATTATATTTGTAAAAAAATGAATAAAATATATATAAGAGATACATATTTTGAGAGATATACTGTATGATAATCAATAAAGATTATATAAAGCATTGCTTTCCATTAATTGCTTGATAATTAGTTAATATTGAAGTTTATTTACTATTGGCATAACAACCTCTTCAATGAATTATTTGACAACAACATGTAGATACAAATATACATTTTTAGTATAATTTAAATTTAGATAAAACTCCTATATTGAAATGGCATTTGAAATCTTTTATGATATAAAATTTGATGCGACTTCATTTACTGTTATATTTCTACTTTTGTAAATAAATTATTTTTATATTTACTAAATTATTTTGACTTTTCTCTTTCATATTTTCACACTTATCATCTAATTAGTATATTTTAATTTAAAAGTACATTGATTTTTAGAAGTAATTTTATGAATATTAATCACTAATTTTTGCACATAATTTAAATATTAATACTTAGTTACTGTAAGATATGGTTTGAATACAATAAAATGTCCTTTGTGATTTAGCTGTATCTATTATAAAATTTATCTAATTAAATAATAAAACTTAAGAGACTTATTTATTACATTTAAATATTTTAAAACCCCTTGAGATAACGTTAAGACTAATTTATTTATATTTGAAATTTAGAGAGGATCTGCTAGTCATATTATTATTGTTATATATTTTTATTCTATATATTTTACAGTTATATACATTTATTATTACAATCCTGAGATATTATTTATTGACAGTTATAGTGTTTCTAAATTTAAAGTAGATATAATTATTTGGTTATATCAAGGCAGTGATTCATTTATTACTAGTTAAGCTAATATTTTAGCAAGGCACTATCTAGGTACTTAAATATTAGAGTACTTATTCATTTTTTCATCAGTTACAATACATATATTATCAAACCTATAAAAATAGTTCCCTGAATTTAAATTCTTTTAAGAATTTGAGTTTAAAGTGAAAGATGGTTTCTTTTTACCTCAATAAATCCCAACAAAAAAGCTATTATAGGTTAATAGAGAAAACTTGTTAACCTCAGGACAATTAATAATAATTGATTGTTTCCTGGCATGGTCAAAAGTTAAATCTATTTTTGTTTACATGGATATAATCTTTCCATTTTCATTCTTTATCAAACTAAAAATTCATAAGAAAAGTATAATACAGAGAGCTTACCAATAGCTCAAATGTGGTAAGAGAAAATATTTAAAATCTCTATCTGAAAAACTCTTATCCCCAGAACAATTGGTTTCAAGTTTATAGTTCACCTCAGTGAGAAGCTAGAATTTTCAGACAGTAGATCTAAAATATCAACTCAAAACCCAGCACTTATTTCATACATAATATTTAAGTAGAAAGTCTAAAGTTTTCAGACATGAAAATGTCTTTTACTCCAGCTATCTAACTTAAATAGCTATATGGGACTGAACCAAATTCAGATCTACCATATATTAATAGCCTCAGTATAGCCAAATCTATAAAGGTAAAATTATAATTATCAATAAAGCAAGTCATATATAATGTGACATTGCTTTTATAAGCTTGTAAATCCAAAAATTTAATACAGACAATGTACCAAGCTCAAACAAGCTCTTAATTGATAAGTGTGGTAAGAAAAAATATTTAAAATCTCTATCTGAAAAACCCTTATCCCCAGACTAATTGCTTTCAATCTTATGGCTCACCTCAGTGAGGAGCTAGAATTTTCAGACACTAGCTCCTCACTTAGGTGAGCCATAAGCTCAAAACCAATTGGTCTGGGAATAAGAGTTTTTGTGATAGATTTTAAATATTTTCTCTTACCACACTTATCAATTAAGAGCTTGTTTGAGCTATTGGTATGCTCTCTGTATTATATTTTTATAAATACAAGCTAATAAAAGCAATGACACATTATATATGACTTGCTTTATTTATAATTATAATTTTACCTTTATGCCTTTGGCTATGCTGATGTTATTAATATATGGTTGATCTGAATTTGGTTCAGTTCCATATAGCTATTTAAGTTAGATAACTGGAGTAAAAGACATTTTCATGTCTGAAAACTTCAGTTTCTACTTAAATATTACATATGAAAATAAGTGCTGGATTTTGAGTTGATATTTTAGATCTATCTTCTCACTGAGGTAAGCCATAAGCTCGAAACCAATTGGTCTGGGAATGAGTTTTTCAGATAGAGATTTTAAATATTTTCTCTTATCACACTTATCAATGAAGATCTTGTTTGAGCTATTTGGTACACTCTGTATTACATTTTTGTAAATACAAGCTTATAAAAGCAATGTCACATTATATATGACTTGCTTTATTGATAATTATAATTTTACCTTTATGGCTTTGGCTATGCTGAGGCTATTAATATATGGTAGTCCCATATAGCTATTTAAGATAGATAGCTGGAGTAAAAGGCATATTCATGTCCAAAAACTTCAGACTTTCTACTTACATATTACGTATATAAGTGCTGGGTTTTGAGTTGATATTTTAGATCTAGTGTCTGAATATTCTAGCTTCTCACTGAGATGAGCCATAAGCTCGAAAACAATTAGTTTGGGGATGAGTATTTTGGACAGAGATTTTAAATGTTTCCTCTTACCTACCCTTAACAAATAAGAGCTTGTTTGAGCTATTGATACACTCTCTGTATTACATTTTGGTAAATACAAGCTTATAAAAGCAATGTCACATTATATATGACTTGTTTTATTGATAAGAAGTTTTGTTTATACAGAAGGTTTCTTATATATATATATATATATATATATATATATATATATATATATATATATATATATATATATATATATATATATATATATATATATAATATTCTAACCTTATCTTGTGCATCCTCACTTCCAGATAATATATGATATGAAATAAAACGGGTTCTATCTCAGTTAATAATTAATAAATAAAATATTCAGCATTAAAATTAAATATTCCACTAGCTCAAATTTAAAATTTGAATAAGGTTCAATTTATAAAAATATATTAAATAAATATTTAATATTTTCATGAGACTTGAAGTGAAAATACATGTGACAAGATAGATTACATTGAGCCAATATCCTACAGGATACTACCTCAATGGCATAAGAACACTATCCCCCCTTTATTACTATTTCAAATAACAAACTCATAGTATTCTTACGACTTTAATAACTTCTACTCACTAGGATTAAACTAATAATTAAATCTTAATCTTCTATTTAATAATCTAGCTCAATAAAATAATCTCAGGTTCATAGTTTATTCTAAGTTAATTTAAAATACGGTAGTAAAATAAGAGAAGGGATTATATGTCATAATCTACTACACTGAAACTAATAATAATAAATAACAGTAATAATATTCTTCATTGTTTAACTAAATCTGTATATCTTTTCTTTTTACTATAATTTTATTACCATAATAAAATAATGAAATAATATAATATGATCTTATATCCTCATGTAATGATATAATAAATACGTGGTAGCATTTTAATAATCTAACAAACAAAATATGTGTGGCAACTGATAGCATATAATTTAATATAATATTGTGATAACTGATTTATGACCAATAAAATAATGTAAAATTATGATTATTTAATTATAATGAATACCAATAAAATATTTAAAATTCTTAAAATAATTTTCTATTTATCTTTTGTGCAAAATTATATATTTGTTTCGAGATTATTATGCATATATCGTGTTTTCATGCAGCGATGTGGAGAAATAAATAACTTGGACACAAAACTTTTGAAAAAGAACAAAATTTAACAAAGTTTATTACTAACAACAAATAAATAAACAATTTATTTACACTATTTACAGTGGATATCCTTAACTTTTTTACTTTACAGTTTGATCTACTGGGTTATAAAAAAAATAATTTATATTTCAATTATATCCTTATTGAGATTTAGGACAAAATTTTTAAAAAAAATGTTACTATTTGGTTTCTCATTATGGTTAACTTATTACAAGTATATTTATCTATTTTATTAGCAACAGCATTTTATCCTTAATATTATTAAACTATCTTATTTTAAAAAATTCATACTTAGAAAACATTCTATAGAAAACAAAATTTTATAATAAGTATGGATTTCTCAAAATATTAAAAAAAAATTTCATCTTGCAAAGTCAAAGATGTTACACAAAATATTATCCAAAAATTCAGTACTAGATTTTAGTATTTATCACACAGTGTTTACTAATCATAATATATTCTTCTTTAAGCCTTACTTTAGTATGATATAAGTGTAATCATCAATATATTTCTGTTAATCAATAAACAAAAAATATACTATGCATATTGTTTACATAATTTACTTTGTACTATTTTAAAAATATGCAATACTTATTTTCTCTTAAAAAAAATAATACTAAAGCATTTAAAATTATTATCACTTTAAAGAAAATATCTTTGTTTAGATACTTTATTTTAAAAAAGTTTATATTTCATTTCCGAAATAAAATTCAAAATATATTCTATGATTCTTTTCTTTCCTTAGGATACTTTGGATCTTCAATTTTAAGTTATAACGTCCTATTCCTTCTAAGCAAATAAACCAATCTTATACAAAACGATAGCATAACCTAAGTTCTAAATTATTTATCATTTCTCTTAAACATATCTTACTGAACGATGCAGTTACATGAAATAAAGATAGCGAAAACAGATGCATAGGATTGAGAAAGAAAGCTAGAGTATTACTCTTAACATATCTCAAAATCATGGCACAGTGCGAAGAGGTATGACATTTACCTGCCTAATATCCTCTAGTACAGGGACGATGTTAAAGCTATTTCTTCAGCTTTATTAGAACATCAAATATTTAAAAAAATATAAACACTGTCCAAATAAAATGTGTATCAGTCATAGGGCTTTGTTAACTATGCTGATATTCACATAAAGACTAAATATTATTTCCATTCCTTCTAACATCCTCTTTCTTAAAACATCATCTTGGTTTCCTGTTCACTAAGTACTTCCAAGCCACTATCTCAACATTATTTCTCAAGATTTTCCACATCGTACATCGATAAATAACTATCTGCATTTACAAAAACAATAAATAAAATTCATTAATAGTTAAACAATCTAGCTGTTCCACAAGAAAAGTCTGCTTACTTCATTACTCTATATGTCTAATCATATACAATCTACTTAGACAATATTTGAATATCCAATAACATGAAAATTTTAAAAGAATCACATAATTATTTGTTATGTTGGATTATATCACTAATAAAAAAAAAACAAAAAAATCGTCGTATGCATATTTTCAAATCAATCCTATCTCATAATGTTTTTTTTTTTTAAATGTTGTATGAAATGTGGTACATATAAGTAAAAAAAACTTTTACACTTCATTCTTCCAATTTATGGATGATCTAAAGAAAACAAAAAAAATATATCTTATAAATTATCAATAGTTATTATTATTACCAATAACCTTTATCTAGCCATCGTGTTCAGTAGGCTTCCTTTATCCACTTGAGCATTGCAGATTTAAAAAAATTCACATCCATTCACTTTATATTAAAATATTTTTAGCTAAATTATTAGATTGTTATATTATAAAATTTTAATATTAATAAATTAATGTTTTTATGTTTTTCCTAATCTTATATAAAAATTTGGATTTAAACTAGGTTAACAAAATAAAAGGAATCAAAACTATAATTACATATTTTCTTGACGATAGTTCCTGATAAGTCCAAAATGTTTATTATTTTCTCTAGAGTTTTTAAAAATGTTCTCCTCCAAGCACGTTAAAGTTTAAAATAAAAATAATTATTAATCCATTTAGTAAAATTTATAGAAAATAATCCTTGGTTTTAGTATTTAGGACGATAATTATTAAATCATAATATTAATTAATCCCGTGAAGCTTCTTAATCTTCTCTACCAATATTCTCTGCATATCCGATGCATCAATCCATCTAATTTAACTTTAAAAATATTCGATAAACTTTTAAGTACTATTTGTATTTCCATGGATCCATCTTTTATTCAACTATGTGTTCACTTTTTTTTTTATATATGTTTCTTTCTTGATACATTTAAACTTTTGTTTGGTATTTTTTATAAATCTCTTTTAAAAAAAAAAAAAAAAAAACTTCAAGTACTTTTAAACAAATCTTTTCTAAATACATTTTAATAATTCTAAGACTGGATATTTTAATATCAAAAACCCTTCTGTAACATATTCTCCTGGATTCTTTCCTTAATTCTTGAAAATATTTTTTTAAAAATGTTACCTTCAGAAAGTATATAACATTTTACTCCTTTGAATATAATTTTCTATAAAATGATTCATGAGATATAATTGTCTTATTACTATTTAAAAATAAATCTTGGATAAGCTTATAAATAATAATGTGTCTCCAATTTTTTCATTAGACTCCGTATGATATCCAAGCTGTGGTTTTTAATGTACCAAAACAGTTCTCCGGTGAAATATTAATAAAGCTGTATCAATAAATATTCCAAACATTTTTTCAGCATTACAATTTATATCCATTTTATTTTGTAATATATCCATCTCTATTGCGTAGTCTAGGTTAAACTTCAGATAAAATATTACTGGCAAGTAACTTTTAAAAAATTAGAAAATCATCTCCACGAAGTTTCTAAATATATAATTTTTTTCTAAGCTTTCCTTTTGCAAAATACTTCTTTAAAATTATCAATTAGTTTTTGCAAAATAAATGATAAGAAAGTACCAAAAAAAATTGACTAAAATAAAATTTTTAAAATACTATCTTTTTGATAGTTATAATTTACCTTTCTCCGGTTTCAATACATTATTATCTCCCCTGATAACCTCGTGCAATTCATATTTATAGTCCGTAAGAATACCTATTCCTATTGGTTAATTTTTACTTTAGCTTGAGAACAAATTTACATATTTTTAGTTTATAGTAGAATTGAATTTCAAAATGAGAAATTATGATGTAATAAAATTTAAAAAATATTATTTAAAATTTCACTTTTACTTCAATTATTATTTTATTAAAACTATTTAAACATTTAAAATAACTTTTAAAACAATTTTAATAACTTATTCCATTTATCTATTTTTATTTAAACAAAATATTTAATTTTTTTTTATTAACTGTATTTGTCTTTATTACATTATTTAAGACATTACATACGATAGTTAACTTAATATTTATTATTATTTGCTTTTATGATAGGCAATAATCCTATCCAATTCTATAATATAACTTTTAAAATATTTTAAACTTCGTTACTTTAAATACAAACAAGCATGTGTGTGAAAGTATGAGTATACAAGTCACATGATTAATAACTTTGACAGACGATTTTCAATCTATTTCTCTGCCTAGACTAATAAAATTGATACACTTAATTATAAAATTTGGAAGAACAATTTAGAAAATATAGAATTAAATACAATTCTCACCATCATAAAGTTTATTTTTAAAATATATTATATTAATTTTGACTATTAAATATGATTATAAATTTAAACACTGTATTTATTAACTTATCAGTTTTAAACTATTAAAATCGAATTTATTAAATATACTTTTAATTTTTATAGCTGTGTTATTTAATATGGCTGGCTTTTACAACCATATGAAACAATATTTTAAACTTTACTTAACTACTTTTTAAATGATTTTATATACTACGTATTCTCTTTAGCTTCAAATTGTACTTTAAAGATAATTAACTTAATATAATTACCATATTAAAAGAAGATATTCTAAAATTTAAAATTTTTTAGTAATTGACTGTTATGAACTATTACTGACCTATATAAAAGGGCACAATATATATATATATATATATATATATATATATATTAGTAAAATATCAGTCATATATCACATGACCTATATAGCTTGTATTACCAATATGTAATATATGAAGAGCCTGCTAATAGCTCTAAACAAGCTTATTATTTTTTTTTATGATAAATGCTACAAGAGAAAATACCTGAAGCCTTTATCTATGATGGTCCCCATACCCAGACCAGTTTCGAGCTTATGGCTCTCATCAGTGAGGAGCTAGGACATTAGATTCAAAATACTAACTCAAGCCAAGCATTTATCTAATTCTTAAATATTAAGAAAAAGATCCAAATCTTCAGACACCTACATGTCTTCAAACTCAGCTCTTTAACCAAAGAAACTATATGAGCCTGAACTAAATTCAGTGATCTTATATATTAGTAGGCTTAGCAATTTAATATAGCCAAGGCCCTAATAGCAAAATTATAATATTAGTAAAATATCAGTCATATATCACATGACCTATATAGCTTGTATTAATATTTAAGAATTAGATAAATGCTTGGCTTGAGTTAGTATTTTGAATCTAATGTCCTAGCTCCTCACTGATGAGAGCCATAAGCTTGAAACCGGTCTGGGGATGGGGACCATCATAGATAAAGGCTTCAGGTATTTTCTCTTGTAGCATTTATCATAAAAAAAATAATAAGCTTGTTTAGAGCTATTAGCAGGCTCTTCATATATTAACATATTGGTAATACAAGCTATATATGTCATGTGATATATGACTGATATTTTACTAATATTATAATTTTGCTATTAGGGTTTTGGCTATATTAAATTACTAAGCCTACTAATATATGGGATCACTGAATTTAGTTCAGGCTCATATAGTTTCTTTGGTTAAAGAGCTGAGTTTGAAGACATGTAGGTGTCTCAAGTTTTGGATCTTTTTCTTAATATTTAAGAATTAGATAAATGCTTGGCTTGAGTTAGTATTTTGAATCTAATGTCCTAGCTCCTCACTGATGAGAGCCATAAGCTCGAAAATGGTCTGGGGATGGAGACCATCATAGATAAAGGCTTCAGGTATTTATTTTCTCTTGTAGCATTTATCATAAAAAAAATAAGCTTGTTTAGAGCTATTAGCAGGCTCTTCATATATTATATATATATATTGTACCGGTCGGATTTGTATGTTCACATAACAAGATCTAGCATCTAGGCAAAAGTACCTCGAATCCAATCATGCGCAAGATACATAAGTCAGGAACACTCATGAATTGTGCCCTATTTGCCTATTCCCCAGATCTATCAACTTATGAGCAACAATCCCAATGATATTGATCTCATTTTCTCTTTCACCGCCAAACTATACTTTAGGAACAATGAAGACTCATGACCTTGCATATTAATTATGTAATTTTAGTGGAGATCATCTAGTCATTATTAGCATAACTTATAAATTAATAATAACTTAAATAAAAGAAAGCAATGATTCGAAAGTTGATATATATATTTTAAGATTTATTATATTCACAACATAAACAAACGTGTCTGATTGTTTGTCAGCCACTAGCCTCATAAATATTATATATAGAATTCAGATTTTATAATAACATTACTTATATTTGCAGCTATGCCAATAATAAATGCCTTACAGAAATAGCACTGAGAAAATATTAATAAGATACTATTCCACCCCAGAGAAATGAAAACAGCATTTAACCGACTTGAAAGAGAATAGTTTAACAAGCAAATATTACATTTTTATAGAATGTAATTATTAAATTGGTTTATAAAGTGGCAGACGTGTGGGACAGCTAATGAATATTTATATTAATAATAAGTTTGTCGCAATGACGCGAATATTAAATAGTGGTTATAGATGTCTATTTTAGCAAAGTCACACTACTACGGCTTATGGATGTCCATGGGTTTACTAGAATTATAATGAAAGGCAGTATGTGCATGGCGGCAGGCTTAGGTGGTCCAATTATGGATCCTGGAGTGTGCTTCATGAAGTTTAATGAACGAGAATTACTGATTTACTCTGCAAACGTTGGCACGATCGGTTTAGAAACGAAGGGCAGTCGGCGATGCATTTATTGGGCTGGTTTTCCCAGATTGCTCCCCATATAAAGCATGCACATATGACCAAATATGTCCCCAGGGTGGTTTTACAGCCTGGTTCAAGGACATTGAGAACGACGATGGGGCTCGACTTAGCGAATATCTCCATATTAGAGAGAAGCACGAATATATAAAACGAAGTGGCCTTTATGCATGCAATGCTAGAATAATGAAGCATAAATAGCTTTATATAATATCTTACTGATTTAATACCCATAATTTATAGAATACCCTGTGTAATATTGTGAATTAATTACTAAACAGGCATGGATGATAGATTTAACTAAATATATAAATTTAAGATTTAAAGATTCCCCTCCCCTTTTACTTTAAATTATTCATAACTCCCCACACATTTCATAAATATCAATCTCGGTTAAATAAATGCTTTTATGAAAGGAAATACAATTGATACATAAACAAATGGGATGGTGGTAATAGTTGGGACAATACATAGATTTTATATATATACATTAAAGTTAAAATAGTGCATTATTATTTAGAAAGAAAAAATAAACATTTTTAAGAAAACGGACAATCTGTTTTCTATAGCAAATTCTATAATTTAATTACTTTATTTTCCAAAATTGCGAACACCTGCACAAGTTGCGTAAGACTTGTTTTTAATTAATTTACTTGCTTATTTACCCTGTAAGTAAAGGTAGGAAAAATAGAAATAAAATATGTGTTACAATTTTGGAAATTATTATTGGCATTTTAAAGAAAACATAAATACATAAACATTTTATACTAGAATTATTTGCCGCATGGAAATAAAGAAAGAAAATATATTAAAAGAGGCTTAATGAGGATCAGTTATATAGAGTTATAGAAAGTTACATAATATGAAAACATTTAAATTTAGTATCAGAACAGAGCATCAGGATTATAAAGAAGGTGGAATTGGATAATCAAGAGTGGCTAAAGTTCTTTTATCTTGATATCTGGACAAGTAATCTTTGATAAGCATAATGTTCATCACCATTAGTTCACTAGATCTAGAGTTTAAATACATGATAGGTAGCATTTACTTTATCGGCAGGCATTTAGAGTTCATCAGTATGGAATCCGGAGCTTCGCTATGGGAAAAGCATATTGGAATGGAGGGGAAGGTGAAATTTCTCGTGGCACATTGGGTGAAAATTAAAATTGATGTGGATTATGTTTGGCATCATCATAGTTTGTTTGTCTCTCCTCTTTGGATTCAAATCCAGCAGTATTTATACTTCTATTTTGGTAATGTTGCATGGCAACTACTGCTGGACCTGAGACAAATTAAGCACTTAATGTATATCCAAAATCGGCTGACCGGATACTTTCTTATCTGGTAAGACTTTTGAAACAATGCAATTTCATTATCAGTTTCTCAAATGATTGTTTTAAAATAAGTCTTATGATTTTAAAACAAGCTAGTATGGACAAAATTTTCACTAATGGGTTTATTTACTATTACAAAATTTGTAATCTTTTTACTTTTAACTAATGGGCTTTCCCGGGTAATTGTTTTCGAGAGACTTTTTAAAAGAATTGCATCATTTCTGACTGCTAAATTAAATATAAAAAATAATGAGTTTCATATATGATTTTAAATACAATTTATATATAACATAATTTTTAATGATTTATTAGCAATCTCCTACGCTGAAATATATATAGATTTATCATTTATGCATGTATACACATGAAAATAAGATTAAATATTTATTTATTAAAATGGTCTTTGATTAAGATATATAAATATCCATGTTATTTATGTAAAATACTAAAGCAAAAGAAATATACGAATTAATAAATATATATATATATATGCGTAAAGACTGGTTTGAACATAGTTAGATGGTAGGAGATTGGACATGGGCTGTGAAGCAGGATCTGAGCATCAGATCATCTGCTTCAATATATATATATATATATATGAAAAGAAAGTTACTGTTAACACTAACTGAAATAATTATAGAAAATATACAAACCATTATATAATTACAAATATCCAGTAACGCCCTCTGTTTAAAGATCTATATCTCAATAATAGCAAACCTTAAAATGATACCACTTTAAGGTTGTATGCTAAACGATGTTAAATATTGAAATACAGACCTACTCAAACAGAGAGCATGAAATTTTAAATAAGCAAACGATCTTAAATTTTGCTAATAAACTAACAAGTTTACAAAGTTATTAAAGACAAACTAAACATTAGATTTTAATCTTTAAACTCCTCCCAAACTATAAATGAAAAGAAAGTTACTGTTAACACTAACTGAAATAATTATAGAAAATATACAAACCATTATACAATTATTTTAGTTAGTGTTAACAGTAACTTTCTTTTCATTTATAGTTTGGGAGGAGTTTAAAGATTAAAATCTAATGTTTAGTTTGTCTTTAATAACTTTGTAAACTTGTTAGTTTATTAGCAAAATTTAAGATCGTTTGCTTGTTTAAAATTTCATGCTCTCTGTTTGAGTAGGTCTGTATTTCAATATTTAACATCGTTTAGCATACAACCTTAAAGTGGTATCATTTTAAGGTTTGCTATTATTGAGATATAGGTCTTTAAACAGAGGGCGTTACTGGATATTTGTAATTGTATAATGGTTTGTATATTTTATATATATAAGTAGAGATTTCAATTTAGGATTTTTCAGTCTATATTTATCCTCAACTCCATCTCAAGCAACCCATAGACAGAGCCACATACATGTGAAAGAATTAGATTGACTTGTCTAGATGGCTATGACTGCAATATCAAATCCAACAAGTATTTCATCATCAGTTTTTCAATGAAATAAAAAGTTGGGTGAGAAGATACTGATTGTATATGTGTGTGGAAGATTGTGATCTGGCCCAACTGATGAGTGATGGTTCTGCAAGAAATATGTATATTTGTGGTGATCTATCTTTTTTGTATGCATGTGATCATGTGAGATGAAATGGAGGATGAATATACACTGAAAAATACTAAATTCAGTATATATATATATGTGTGTGTGTGTGTAATGATAATCTTATTCTATATCTGTATTTCTTCAATGTTATATATGTAAATGTGTAATTAAATATATATATAAAGTACCACTTTAAAAACTTTTATTCATCTAAGAGCACTCACTTTCAATTAGCTTCATAGTCTTTGTAAATTAACTTTTTCAAACATACTTTCACATTATTGTACTTCAAATTAAAACCATATATACATGATCTATTATGATTATAAAAAAACTGATGTTGAAACATTATCATTTCCATTCAAATTTAGTTTTTTGAACTCTTTTTAATAACTGCAAGTGCTCTTTAGTTCTTTTTTCCAGTGTACATTTTGATTCCCCTATATATTCACTACCATATTTAAATGTCCATTTATATATGATGTTATTTTGATTTAAGAATGAGATTTTAGCTTTTGAAGTATTTATTATTTTGTTTAGTCCAGGAGGTGCATAAAATGCAATATCACATATAACTTATTATTAATATTTTTGTTTTTATATTTCCTATTAAAATTTTTAATAGTATAAAAAAATTCAATACAAAATATAAAAGTAAAAATATTAATAATAAAGTGGATTCTACTATTAATAAACAAAAGATATTCATATCAGTGCCATATATTTCATATGAACAAGTGAGTTTTATAAGAAAAATATTTAAAGATATATGTAATATTCATTTTATGCACCTACTGTATTAAAAAAAAAATAATAATTCAAAAGCTAAAACCTCATTCTTAACCTTTTCATACTTTGCTATTTCTGACATTTTTTTTGTCACACACATCAACATAAAATATATGATAAAATGATTATTACATATCAGAAAATAATAAATTTAACTTCCTTTGATAGATATTTTGCTTACTACTGAAATAAATTTTAAATATTCACATTTTGTTTCTGTAAATATTAAAAAAAATGATTATGTATTCAAAATAAAGAATTTACATGTCATTTCTAGAAAGATTATTTTCAGTTTACAAAATCAACAAAATCTTCTTTATTTCTAATTATTTTTAAAAACTTTAATGAATAATTATTTATTTTTCTTATATATAATGAATTATGCTTTAAAAGTTTAAATTTTTTGAATATTATTTGCAAAATTATGATATTTTCTTACTCAGTAAATACAATGTAGATTGTTTACATCAAAGATTGACTTCCAATTTGCTTCAGGCCATATTTATGTTAGCTGCTAATATAGTGTTATATTTTTGAAAATAAAGTATTTCAAACCAAAATATGTAATTAATAATTTATATTTCTTGATATCTAATAAATATAGTTTAAATTATTATTAAAAAAAAATCTAAAACCATAATAAATTCACAAATAAACATGTTTTTGCATCATTGGAAACTTCAATGTCCCCTAATGCTGAACATTTTACAGCCTTCACAACTGACATTGCCTGAACATGTTAACAGGGCTTATGTCTATTGTAACAGTGGGAATTTTGAATTTCACATTTTTTTTGCAGAAATTTTGGGCGAAAAATTTATTATAATAAAATTTAGCATTTTACACACATTTTAACATATAATACTTATGAAAAAATTCATCATGGGGCAAATTGGCCAAAAGGTGATTTTCTTTTGTTTAGAAATGGGATATGGTTAAATCAAAATTGCATCATATGTAAATGGAGCTGTAAATGTGGTAGTGTATATATAGGGGAATCAAGATGTACACTGTAGAAAAGAACTAAAGAGCACTTGCAGTAATTAAAAAGTGTTTAATAAACTAAACAAAATTTGAATGGAAATGATAATGTTTCAACATTGGTTTTTTATGATCACAATAGATTATGTATATGTGGTTTTAATTTGAATTATAATAATGTGAAAATATTACAAATTGAAAGAAATAATAATAAAAGGAAAATAAAGCAGGCTATGTTAATATATAAATGCAAGTGTGACTTAATGTACAGACAGGCAGAAAATGTAAAAAGCAATGAATTGTGGGAAAATTAGGCTTTGAAAGTGTGCTTGAAAGAGTTGACAAAGACTATGAAGCTAACTGAAAGTGCTCCTAGATGGATTAAAATTTTTAAAGTTATACTTTATATATATTTATGTTACTATACTTATTAATATTTAATTACAAGATTATATATATATATATATATATATATATAATAACCTAAAGTATATAAGAAATCAAAATAATAATAATGAATAAAGACTATGGGCTAAGCTCAGAGGAGTTACCAAATGCTATATGCTACAATAAAAAGAAGCCACAATTGTAATAACAGAAATTAATAAACATTGTAAATATAATATCAACATTTAGCAAATTTTAAGAGAAAAAGAATTTTCAATGCACTCTCACAAATTACAGGGAGGCTCTTAACCTTTTTACTAGTGAAGTGGCCATATTGAATATTTAAAAAAATTATGTTAACCTACAAATTTCATCATAATATATGTTTGTATTACTCAAAAATGATGTAATATATATTATTTGAAATATGAAACATCAAAGAATGTAATGAAGCTGAAAAAAATATAGTCATTGATATTCAAAGTAATAAAAAAAAATAAAAGTTAATATTTCTAATAATTATTTTCATATTATTTCATAAATTCAAAATTATCATGCATACAATTTACAAATATATTTTCGTTAGTAGTTTTATTGGATTTATCATAAAATTTCTAAAAAAATTGATATATAATAACACTTATCTAAGTTAATCCATCACTTGAAAACTTGGTAGAATAAAGACATTAGTACCTTTCATTTTTCCTAGTAGCCCTTCAAAATATATTTCCATACAGGAGTTTGCAATAAATATGTCATTCCTAATAACAAGTAGTTAATATTGATAATTTGAATATTATAATAAAGAACTTCAATACTTGCAATTTATTAAAAAGTATTACTTAAATAGTCACTATATACAAAATAAAAAAAAAATAAAAAAGTGAATGAAATATTAAATTCATTATAGAGTTAAGCTTGAGATACATAAGTTAGTAGTTTAGAGTCAGTGTGATGTAGTATTATTTATCCTATCTATATAGGTTATATTGCTTCATGTTACTATGACCATAAATTTAGTAATAGCTTCATCAACTGCCACTTCTCTGCATTAGATATGCAGCTTTGAAATTTACATTGTAGTAGTCTATAATCAGCCTAAGTTTATATATAGTCAAAATCATTACTTTTAGCATTTGTGTATATTTATTATTATTAAAATGCAGAGAAGACATTATAAAAAAATCTAAATCAGGTCATAATATTTGCAAAATATTTTTATCTTTGTCTCATATAACCTAATTCAAATATTGGACCCAAGCTCACATTTTATATAATCATAATCCATTTTTTGATTAGCATATATGTTAATTTCAATAATACTTTTCTGTATATTTTTTATCAAATATAAATTTAAATAATAATTAAAATATAGATATAAAAAATATTAATTATAAAATATATAAAAATAAAGACTTACCATCGGCCCCTAATAACATTGTCTTCAAAATACATTGGTAAAAAAGTTTGTATTTTTTCCGATGTACTTTTTACGATGCTTGTCCTTGATATTAAAAAAACTAAGAGAAAAACAAAAAAATTCAATTTAATTGATTACAAAAATTATCATAAAATTTTTATTTTTCATCGTAGAAAAATAACTTACCTTTATGGAAAGTGAAAAAAAACGACTGAAATGATGTAAAAAGCACATGCATAGACTGTAAATTTCCATTAATTTTAAGCAAAAACCAGATGTTTATAATTCAAATGTCTTGTGTGCTTTAAGGGTGCATAAAATGAAAATGTTAATATTAAAAGCATACACTATAGAATGATTAGATTATATTAAATCCTTTTCTTTCTAACACCTCTTCTTATTACAGCACTTTTAATAACCATTATCAGCATCCCATTGCCATGATCAAATCCACATTTATCTCTTTTGAGAAATAATATATTGGTTCATTTGTGTTACATTACCTCTTAAAATTTTCTTTTGCAAAACAATTTCTTTAATAGTTATTTCTATAAATTAAAATCTCCCAGTTCTGTAATTAAAATTTTATAATTTTAAAAATTTGCTCTTTTCATTTAAGGATTATTAGGTAATGAATGAAAACTTTGTAATAATATGGGAAGACATACACTTATTCATAAAGATAATGTCTATTCAACCTACAATAATAATAATAATTACATTCATATCGGCCTTTCAAGCCAATTGTGCAAACGCTTTGCGAGTGTTAAATAATAAATGAATACCCTCTGACCAATACAAGATATAGAATTTATGCAGGAATAAAAAAAATCCTCTTATTCCTACGACTCAAATATTTATATATGAGCAAATCTGAAGTACTGGCACAGAAGGCGTGACAATAAAACAGTCACTTTAAATTACTATATACAATGTCTGAATGAATGACACTGATGAAATTTTTTAGAATTTACCAAATGTCATTCCAACTGAAACTTAATCATATATATAAATATGCATTTATTTTTATAGCATCTGTAGATAACTGTAATTACATTCATATCGGCCTTTCAAGCCAATTGTGCAAATGCTTTGTGAGTGTTAAATAATAAATGAATACCCTCTGACCAATACAAGATATAGAATTTATGCAGGAATAAAAAGAATCCTCTCTAGAAAATTTCATCAGCGTCATTCATTCAGACATTGTATATAGTAATTTAAAGTGACCGTTCTATCATCACGCCTTCTGTGCCAGTACTTCAGATTTGCTCATATATAAATATTTGAGTCATAGGAATAAGAGAATTCTTTTTATTCCTGCATAAATTCTATACTTTGTATTGGTCAGAGGGTATTCATTTATTATTTAACACTCGCAAAGCGTTTGCACAATTGGCTTGAAAGGCCGATATGAATGTAATTACAATTATCTACAGACGTTATAAAAATAAATGCTTATTTATATATATGATTAAGTTTCAGTTGGAATGACATTTGGTAAATTCTAGAAAATTTCATCAGTGTCATTTATTCAGACATTGTATATAGTAATTTAAAGTGACTGTTCTATCGTCACACCTTCTGTGCCAGTACTTCAGATTTGCTCATATATAAATATTTGAGTCGTAGGAATAAGAGGATTCTTTTTATTCCTGCATAAATTCTATATCTTGTATTGGTCAGAGGGTATTCATTTATTATTTAACACTCGCAAAAGCATTTGCACAATTGGCTTGAAAGGCCGATATGAATATAATTACAATTATCTACAGACGCTATAAAAATAAATGCTTAATAATAATAATAATAAATTTAAAAAAATATTTTACTTAAAATAAATACATGGAAAACTCTTAATTTGGAATAAAAAATTATTTCAGAATAGCATTCAGGTATAATGAATGGATAAGGGACTTGATGGCCACTAAGGATACCACCTAATAATTCCTACTAAATCTTTATGGATTTGAGATAAATAATTTTGTTTACACTTATGATCTATAATCAAAAATAATCTTCTGAATAAAATTAAATAATTTATCACAAAAGCAGTCAGTCATCTTTTAAAGAATATAATTGGTTAAAGTGATCATTTGATAATTAAGAAAATGAATAATTTATTTATTGGATGATCACTTAACATCTACATGTAAATTTAAACAAACTGTTTATTATATTGAATTTCATATGTTCATGTACTCTTAATGTTCAATATAAAATTTAACCCCATGATAGATTTTATAATATTAAGATTTCTGGGCAATATATGTAGATGATGATTGAAATACTATGAAACAAAAATTAACAATTTACAATATCATAAAACAAATTATTTAAACATTCTACTGCATAATTCATTGCAGAAGAGAATTAAGATTTTTTAAAGTTTACAGATAAAATAAAATAAATTTACAGATTAAATAATATTAAAAATTATTATTATTGTCAGATTAAAGAAAACCTTTCTCAATATTAACATTATAACAAGAAGTTCTCCATTATTGCAATATAATTATACAATTCAATTCTCTCCAAAATGAGTATATTTAAATCATAAACAGAACTTATCAATCCAGTAATGGAATAAATACTGAAGAAAATATATATCACTGATTGAGGCCCAGTATTACAATTTTAATTTGTAAAATAAATGTTTATAACTTTTACATTCTGTAATAATGGCAAATCACAGCAAATAGACCTGCACATAAAGAATAATCAACATCCTACATTCCGAATATTCAAGAGTGCACATAATAGAAAGATGATGTTCCTCAGAACGAACTACCATATCAATTGCCAAAAATAAAGTCATGGTGGTACATCAAACATGGGTTTATATAAAAAATACATGATACACAATTTAAAGATAAATAAGGTAATGCAAAATAAGTAATGATAAGAACTCAGAAAGTAGCACCTATATTTGAGAACAATAAATATGCTAGAACTTAGCCTCTAAACATAAGAATGCTGACAATGCACAATGAAAAATATAATAGGATCAATAATAATTGTCCAAAATAAAGCATTTTATGCTTAATATAAGACTCAAAAGTTATAACTTACAGTTCAAATCCTGCATACATTATATATATATATATATTGTGCCAAGGCCAAATTGGCACATGTATATAAAATAATTTTGTCTAAAAAAAATTATTAAAATAAAAATCTTTCATAAAAGAGTTTAAAATAAAAGTAGGAAAATAATTGATTAAAAGTGGGAAGGGGGTTTTCTTTAGAAAGTTAAACTAAAAGTTTTATAAAAGGAAGTAAAGTTTTTCTTAATTAGTATTCGTAAAAATAAATAATTTAAAGTTTAAAAAAATATAAATCTCTTAACATTCCAGTTTATTAGAATAAATGCGTATATATGTGCAATGGTAAATAAAAATAAATGTAAGCTTGTTAATAAGAGATATAATAAATGTGTGTTAAAATCATATAGAAAAACACATGAAAATAAATATTGAAATGAAATGTATTTAAAAACACAGTGGTGGGCTACTAATTAAAGATATAAAAACAACACATTTATGAAAGCTACTACTAATTAAACCATCTTCAAAAACACGTCCAAAGATTAGGAATTTCGACAACACATATTGCCAGAGGATATTAAAACAAAAACACCTCGTATATATAAATAGCCAGATTTTTATCAGATGTCAGTTCAGCCTAGTTTCCAGTGACAGTCTTGTTTCAATTCAGATAACAGTGCAGTTTATATTATGTATCCAGAAACAGAAATGCGGTGTTGAGCATCTTTTGGGAATATATGCTTTACTTCAGCCCTTTAGTCCAACAAGATCATTAAAACCTGCCCATGAAATAATGTCTGCATAACAGCTCAGAAATCCTCCACAAATGTTTAACTGTCTCCATGAATAAAACCAACAGATTAGCATCAAATCTCAAGAAATGTCAAATCTAACCGGTTAGATATACTCCGTCAGAAGCAGCCAACAGCATGCAATATCCACATTCCAAAAATCCTAGGCAAAACATTTTATTATTTTCAATTTTATATGGAGTAGCCACTGCTGTAATTCATAAATCCTATGGAGACAGGTAATTTGAACTCTATAAGCATGCATAAAATGAACTATTGATGTGCGTGCTTGTAAATGTGAGATAATTTATTGATGTCAAATATTATTTATGCTTTTCATAAGATATATATTATAATGTGTTAATTTAAAATGTGCGTGTGTTATATTAGTTAAAAATTATAAAGATGTTTAAATTTAGTAAATTAATGTCAGTTAATAAATTGTCTTTAAAATTAAACTTTATTTGTCGGTCAATTCTTTTTATCAATCTCTTTTACCTATTCTTTACCAATATTTTATCAATTCAATCACCACTAATTAAACTATATTTATTATTGATTAAAATTAGACTGGGCTAGTTTTGGGATTGTTTCGAGCGCTGGATTATGAGCCTACTGACCAAATACGTTAGTCTGAGACTAGCTGGCACCTGGGGTTTACTCCAAAACAAATAAAGTGTTTGGATAGTAGGAGTTTGAATCTAGCAGCCGAGGTGGGCCATTGCTGATAGTTAAAGCTATCAATAATATCTCCCATTTTGCTCAAACGTGCTGGTTCATTCATGTAACATTTATAAGTAAACAAAATTGTAAATGTATTATGGAGAAGTTTGAAACCAGCCAAAACTTATATACGTGTAAGTAAGTGGTTTCAGTGGAGCGATCCGGTACAATATATATATATATGCAGATTTAAGCCTGTATAGTGTATTAATTTACATAGAGTATAATATTGAAACTGCACATTCTTATAGATTATGCTTCACCTGTTTTATTCCATAACTACATCTGTGCTAACTTTAAACCCCCTTGAATACAAGTATATCAACATAAACATTGTTATAAGTGTATCAGCACACATATTGTGCTAGTTAAAGCTATAAGTTCATCCAATAAGATCTAGATTAGGAGCAAAAGTACTTTAAATCCAGCCATGCATGAGATACATAAGTTATGAGCATCACTGAATTCTGCTCTTCTTGCTCCCTTTCCACATCTCTAATAAATAAACTGTCTTTGGTGATACAAATGCATTTTTATTCACTACCATCCTGAAAAACAAAGTAAAGGGACATGAGAATCTCAGAGGCATTGGATACAGACCTACTCTTATAATTCAACATACCTGAGTCATAAATATGGAATGAAATTATCAATGCGGTTTGATGTACTAATGTAGCCACATTTCAATTATCATGCAATATGTATAATGGTAATGCTAAATACTAGGGATCATGATCACCTCACATATAGATATAATTGTATGGCATTTGTTATATGCCTCTTTTATATTAATAATGGATATTTCGCGAGTTTATAACTCGTAATTATAAAGAGTAAATCGGTTATAAAATTCTATTAACAGAGAGGCTGTATTGGGATATTATGCAAATGTTACAAATTTCCACTAAATAATATTATTACTTAAAAGAATTGGTCGTTCATGGCGATCTTTGAGAATTAAGCTTGGGTTAGATGATCAGGTATTATTCGATTGAAAGAAGGGTAAGCTTAAATCAAGCTTTAACTGTGACATGAATACAAAATGATATTAATAAAGAATGTTTATATGCTTCATAATGCCATGACTTACAGTAACTGTGTGGGATAAAAGATTATGAGATGTGCTGCAGATTCCATTGTATCCCTAGAATAAATATATCTGATTAGGGTTAAGATGTGCTTCATCATTTATTGAAAAGAAAGCATGTCTGTGCTTCTAACAGTACTTACTATGTCTGGAGAAATGGTGCATAGGGGATACTAGGCACCACAAATTCTGGGTTCATTTTCATGCAGAGCCTCTCTACAACTTATCTGTAATATGTTCAGAGGCTGGTGCTCCAAGGCCCATTTGTCGAACATTAAATAACAAGTGGATCCAGGAACTCCAGTAAAAATTCATAAGACAAAGCAAAGTCCTTAATGACTCTGCACAAAAACTAAAATATCAAATGTAATGTTATGAGAGAATATTAATCACTCTAAAAGATACTGACTTGGAATTAAATAATTCTAACATTACATATAAAAGATGAGGATGTTTATCTTATTTCCTTCACTTAAACAAAACCTGCATATAAACAGAATAACAAATTTATCAACTCTCAATTGACGTTGCTAAAGATTTGCTAACCATTCAGTGTATAATTAAGTAATATTACAATACTCTCAAGGTAAGGAAAAATATAAGATTTAATATAGTGATAATATTAAGAAATTAACATTTTAAAAGAATAACCGTAATATCATGAAACAAGTTACCGAATATTGCATTTTTATTTTCTAATAAGTAATCTGTATTCAACCAAGAGAATATTAATCACATAAGAAAACTTATCTTTAAATCTTAGCTTTCCTTTAAAGAGTGGGATTGGCATAATAATAGAATAAACTCACTGGGTTGAACATCATTAGCACATCAAATTAAACTCAATAAGTAAACATATAAAATACATTAATATTTGTCACACGAACATAAAATATAAAGATAGCATGAAAGAATATTACAATTTACAGAGTTTTAAATTAGAGTAATGAAATGAAGAGAGTTTAAATAAACTAGAATTCATGATATATAATAGCTGTACATGTAATTGTTTTTTCTCTCAAAAGTAACCTTTATTAGTCAAAAGATTACAAAAAGTTATCGGGTACACTTACCCATGGAGGATTACAAAGTGTTCAATGTTACAAGGCAAAACAATTATTGACCAGATTTACAAGGTACATATGCTCAATAACAAATATATCCATAAAGGGTTGTATAATTTTGCTTAATGTGTATCTATACATGAACAAGCACAGATCTGCACTGCCCAAAAACAATCCATCAAGGGGGTGCAGCAGCCCATCAGAGCAGAAAAGGTGCTGAAAACTTTGACCCTGTACCCTCCTGGCAGGTTTTCTGGGTAGCAGCAATAATCATCATCAGCCTGCATCCATAAACCAGACCCCCAACAACTGCCATCATCAGCTCCTGTGGAAGAAATGAGGAGTGCAGACCTGTGCCTACAAATATTACAACAAAACTCTATTACTGTTACAAAGATGATATTTCTAGCTGGAGTGTCTAGCATCCAGTGCTATCATCTTGCACACTGAAGTTAATGGAGCCGAACATCTGCCCTTAATCATTATCAAACTCCTGTGTCTGCAAATGTTCACAACAGCTGCTCAACCCACCAACCAAAGTCCTTCAGGGTTCACAGTGATTTTTATTTGTCAATACTAATTGGATCGT
This sequence comes from Epiperipatus broadwayi, assembly GCA_028023455.1. Taxonomy (NCBI): domain Eukaryota; kingdom Metazoa; phylum Onychophora; class Udeonychophora; order Euonychophora; family Peripatidae; genus Epiperipatus; species Epiperipatus broadwayi. Next base: position 2,407,616 of record JAQFVV010006251.1, on the reverse strand, counting down.
GCTTCTTTTGATTGAATTTCAGGTCTTTATTAGTAATTGTTTTAAAAAGAGAAAACACACACAGCTTTATGGAATTATATTAATAATTATTTGAATATCAAGGAATAGGAATTTAAAGTTTGTTCAGCAGCACATATTTATTACCCTCTGATGAGATTTGAATTTTACTGCTGGACAGGTGGGAATTCTCAAGTAGCATGGATTAAAAAAAGGTGGCATTACAGATTTTGGCAAAACAGGAGGCAGCATTTTGGATTCAAATTATATCATACTTTCTGGCAGTCCATATGGTAGAATATTCAATGGATAGCATTGCTGGTGGAGTTGATCTGGAGAGCATGTAAAAATGAAACTTAACCCCTCTACTCAGTGGTCATTATAAAATTATGACTGATGTGGATTTGTTTTAGCATGACTCCTTCCATTTTCATTTTTTCTTTCTTCTTGTTTGAAATTTGCTCTATTTCTATGATTAAGTTTACTTTTGGAATGCTTTCAAGTTAGTTTGCCAAGAGCTATGAGCTGTCATTGCCCAGAAGTACACCTTTGTTTAATTTTGCTTCTACAAATGAAAATGATTGATTAGTCCTAGAAAGCATTGTTTTGAATCAATTTCTATATTGGAAACAGATTTGAAAATACACTAATTGATTTCTCCTTTGTCTTCTAACAATAAAATATGTTAGTTGCTTTCTAAAACTTTCTCAATATTGCATCAGCCAAAATGCTATTTCTAAAGAAAAATACATATTATACAAATATATAAGTTTAAATATTTCCCATTTTAGTATTCTGAAATTTAGAAAATAATATATATAAGGTTTACATAATTAATTTTAATTTTAAAATTAGCAGATTACAACTATCTGCAGTCGATATATATATGCACATACATGACTGTTATTGGAGGTGGCAATTAATCTTTTTCATATATATTTTTAAAGAATCTTATTTCATATTTTAATACATCTTTACTATTTATTACAGAGGGAGGGTGAAACAGCTGCATATATCTGTGGGCTTTCACCACCTGGTGAGTAAAATGGATGTCGTAGGTGAGTTTAAACCTAGTCCATAGATAAAATGATATCAGGCAGTGAAGCAAAAATATGTACTACAGATTTTCTGCTTCATCATATATGCTAAAACAGATTGCTATATATTGTCAGTCTATGTATATTACAGCAGATCTATATTTAAAAATTATATTATTTCAAATTATAAATGTATTTAGGTCAATTCATTAGTTTCCTTTGAGAATCATATATATGTATAAAATCCACCTAGGACCAGCATACATATATAACAAAATGCTTGCTAAAAGATTCATTCAATTTTCTAAAGTTAAATTAAAATATTGTTAATAAAAAGCACACCATGCACCTGGTTATAAAATAGCGCATAGACTAAGCTACTAAATTTATATTTTTGCAATAATATTTTCAAAACTGAAACTTAGTCAATAACAAAATGAAATGAACCATACTATTTTAGAACCCTTTGAGAATGGAATGGCTCAACTAAGCTAAATTTATTTGACTTAAAATATTAAACAATAGTTAACACAATTTTACAAATGTAAAATTGAACTTGTAAACAAGTGTTAATGGATTCACCCTACTGTGACTCCAGCTTGTAAAAATATAATATAGGATTTGAAATTAGTATAACTAGCCTATATTTTGACACTTTAAAATATACTCTGTAAATGTATATGTGGGTTGCTATCTGAATCTATGCCCATTTTAATTTTGTAATGCTTGAGTATGAGGCCATCGATTTGCCATTTCTTCCTATGGGAAATGGTCATCTCGAACCCCATCCTATGTGTTGGCACAATGTGTGATCATCATCATTGGGATAGAGTGTGCTGTGGAGAAAAGACTTTACCATCAAGCAATCTATCCAGAGAAGAGCTCTGGAATGCCTGATGTCCAAACTGCAGAAGAAGATTGGTAATATTTCTTCAAAACTGCAGAGTTCTTAAATTAATCTTTAAACTGTAAGCTAAATATTAAGTTAGTTACTGTAATCTAATGAACATTCATTGTTAATTATAAATTCTTTGTAAATTAAATATTTTCTAAAGTTAAAACTGTAAAACTTGTCTGAATCTTAAATAATGTAATTTATTTTTTTAATTTAAAATAACTCTATTCAGTTACTATTTTAAATTCGTTAAAACTATGGTCATGCTTATAATTTGTTTTAAATTATTTCAGTTTTATTTATTTAATATCATCATCATCATCAACCATTATCAATCCACTGCAAGATGAAGATCTCTTCAAGTAGCTTCTCTTCTCCACATCACCCTGCACACTTTCTTATTTCATCCATCCATCTCACATGTGGTCTCTTTCTGGGTCTTTTACAATCTCTTGGAATCCAGTGTAAAATTTCAATTGTCCATCTATTATCATCTCTTCTAACAATATGTCCAGCCCAACTCCACTTCAGTCTTTTAATTTTTTCAATGAGGTCAGTAACACCTGTTTGTTTTCTTACCCATACATTGCATTTTTGATCCCTTCTTGTTACTCCCAACATGCATCTCTCATTACTTCTTTGAGTGGTCTGACATCTCTGTATTGCTCTTCTATTAAGTATCCAAGTCTCACATCCATAAGGAAAAACTGGCAAAACACATTAATTAAAAAACTTCCTTTTTAAACACATAGGCATATTTCCTTTTAGTATCAAGTTATTTCTACCAAAATCACTCCAACCAAGTTTAATTCTGTGATTAATTTCATCCATTATATTTCCATCTGTATTAATAATCTGACCATGGTATTTGTAACTGTTAACTTCTTCTAACTCATCATAATCAATCTTTATTTTCATATTTTGAAAAAATCTATTAAACATTACTTTAGTCTTTTTAACATTTATCTTTAGTTCTACTTACCTACTTTTATCTGATAACTCCTGCAACATTTCCTGTAGCTCTAAAGCATTATTTGCAAAAACAACTACATCATCTGCAAAATTTAAATGACTTAAATAATCTCCATTTACTTTCACTCCTTTAGCTTCCCATTTTAATCCACAAAATACTTCTTGCAGCACTGCTGTAAAATGTTTTGAAGATATGGAGTCATGCTGTCTTACACCCTTTTCAATGTTGATTTTCCTACTATCATTATGTAATCTAATTGTTGCTGTTGCATTTTTATAAATATTCTTTAAAATATGACAATATCCTGGATCTACACCTTGATGATCCAATTCTTTAATCACTGAAGAAATGTTTATAGAATCAAATGCCTTTTCATAGTCTACAAATCCTAAGCATAATGGCAACTCATATTCATTTGTCCTTTCTATAATTTTTCTCAATACCTGGATATGATCTACTGTACTAAAACCACTTTTAAATCCAGCTTGTTCTCTTGATTGATGGAAATCCAATGTTTTCTGTAGACGAGTTGTAATTATCTTAGTAAAAAAATTGTATAAAACTGATAAAAGACTGATAGGTCTGTAATTTTTAATATCTCCTTTATCACCTTTTTAAAATATTAATATTAATTAATACTGCATTCTTCCAATCATCTGGTACATCTTTATCATTTAGACATTTGGTATATAACGTTGCTAAAAAAAATTCTATTTCTTCACCTGCTTCTTTTAATATATCAATTATAATTCCATCATTACCTGGAGCCTTCCCTTTCTTCATAAATTTAATTGCATGTCTCACTTCCTCATTCAAAATTCTGGGCAATTCGGAAGATATAATAGGTGTAGGAGGCACTTGTTCTTTGTTACTATATAATTCTTGATAGAAGTCTTCTACACATTTCATGATATAATCTCTCTTTTTAGTAATAATACCGTCTTTTTTTCTTATTGCAGATATAAAGTTCCTACCAATACCAAAATGTTGTTTTACACTCTTTAGACTTTTATTCTCTTCTATAGCTTTCCTTTCTAGTTCACAATTATACTTTCTTATATCATTTTCAACTCTTTTTTTTCCACACCATTTTACAAAATTCGAGATATTCAATCTTTTTTTAATTGTTGTATATCCTCATATTCCTTCTTTTCTTCATAAATTCTCTAGTCTCAGTAGAAATTTTATTGGGAAATTGCTGCTTTTTTTACCAGCTATCTTTGTTGTAGTTTTTAAAAGGGTGTCGCTTATTTTTCTATTAATGTCATTCAAATCTGAATCATGATCAAAATCTACTAATACTTGAAACCGATTTGTAAGTTCTAATTTAAATTGATTAGAATGTTTCTGAAGATTAGGAATATCAACTGTAAATATTGTTTTTTTAAATAAATTTTATCTCTCTAGCTTTGCATTAACATGTATCTTACATCTTACTAATCGATGATCACTTCCTGTGTTAAATTTATTAAGAACATTACAATCTTGAAATATTTTGTTAGTCAAAATATAATCCAATTCTGCTGTACCTTCATTTAGATGCTTCCATTTCCATTTCCTTTTAACATTTTTCTCAAAAAAAGAATTCATAATATAAAGTTTTTTTCTTTTCTGCAAACTCCACAAGTCTATGTCCTCTTTCATTTCTATTACCATAACCAAAATTACCTACAGCATTTTCAACTTTCATTTGTATAACAATTCTAGCATTAAAGTCTTTCATAACAATTTTAAAATGTTGTTTACTCTGATCAAAAACCTTTTGTACATCCATATAAAAATCTTCTATAACTTCATCACTATGAGAACTTGTTGGAGCATAAACCTGGATTATCTGCATTTGGTATCTGCTATTAACTTGTAAAACTAATCTTGCCACTCTGTCTGATACACCATCAATCTCCACAATGTTATTCTTCCATTTTTTATTTATAATGAATCCTACTCCACTTGTATTTCCAATATTTGTGCCTTTATAGTAGAGTATATGTCCACTTTTTAAATCAATTCTTTCTTCATCTTTTCTTTTAACTTCACAAAGTCCAATAATGTCTCATATAATATAAGACAGTTTTTCTTCTAACTCTTGCAATCTTCCTTCACTTGAAAGTGATCTGCAGTTGTAAGTACCTAAATAAAAAATTGTCATTAAATGACAGCCTGAGTCCACAATCAGGGGATTCTTAGCACCCTCCGCGTTCGGCCACCACCCGCTGCCTTGTTTGGTGACTTTACAGCTTCCTGGAAATAAGGGCCATTATTTATTTTTGTCTGTCATGATTGTATATATTGGAAAAAATATTTTTAAACTCAGAGGTAAAAAGCCAATAAACTTACCACACTGGGTAATGCATGTTGGGGAGCAGCCCATCCACGTTCGTATACTATATGAATAATCACATAGTAATAACAGCTGCAATGACAAGAACATATATAAAAGTCAAATTTATAGAGTGGACATTAGGAATTTGCCTTGCTCAGTTCCTTTAAGGCCTGCAAGAAGAATCAAAGGGTCTCCTTTCAGTTAATAGCCAACATTTTGAGGCAGTTAATAATTATTTTAATAAATTTTTTAGGAGAGATCATTATACACTCTCCAGCATAATTTAGCAATGCTGCTTATCATAAATAAATCTCTGCTTTGAAATCCTATTCTAATAGATAACAACCATAGCTCCACACTAGTTGTCATTATGTTATTGATATTATATTTTTTAAGGTTTCAATGACACGTTATTAAACTTATGATTTGATCTATTAGTCAAGAGTAAGGTGCTAGCTAAGCATGATATTAAAAGTATATTTTTAAATGTTTTAAAGCCATTAAATATACTTTTTTTTCACTAATTTAATCACACACTGATATATATATATATATATATATATATATATATGAAAAACAAAAACAAGTTATAAACTTGCTGTCGCCTGTATTTATGATCAATAGATGGTGTTTTACCAAAACCACTGAACAAGCATATGTTTACATAAATGTCAAAAGAGTCAGAATTCACTATCTCTTTCATTTGCCCTCCCTCAGATCAGTTGATTTCAAGCTAATTTGCTATCATCGGTGAAGGATAGAGCTCTATCTTTCACTGATGATAGCAAATTAGCTTGAAATCAGCTGATCTGAGGGTGGGAAAATGAAAGAGATAGCTCTATCCTTCACTGATGATAGCAAATTAGCTTGAAATCAGCTGATCTCAGGGTGGGCAAATGAAAAAGATAGTGAATTCTGACTCTTTTGACGTATATGTAAACATTACAGATTCAATGTATTAACTAGATTAATGATTTAGTTAGCCCTTTTATTTAGCATGATTACTATACACTAATCTAAGAAATGGATTGAATTAGTATTAGCAGATAGGAATTATCTGTTTAGGCACATTAATTAATTAATTCTATATACATATTGCATTAATCTGACTATTTTGAGTATGTCTTTATTAAGCACCAAATATGCACTAACATCATGCTACACCTTTTTGTAAGGGGTTCACTGTGTCAGGCTGCCCTATTCTTCAGTTTGAATGGCTATCTTTTAGAACTAGAACACGAGGGTCCAGAACTATATTCAAAGCCTATCCAACTTCCTGAACTGATATGTTCATTATTGTAGTGACAAACCATTCAGTATTAGGGCACCAAGTATTTTATAGTGAAGCCTGTAAACAATTACTCACTCATACCATGACCTTATCTTAGTATTTATTAGTACCATAGTCTCCAGATGAAAACCTAAAGATAATCAGTTTTTCCATCCAGTAATAACATTTCAGAATTAGTCTGAACCTTTGATATAGGTTACCAAGATGAATCTGTATATTGAGTTTATTAAATTGCTCAGCTCAATGTATTTATAACAATCAGCTTAATGCTACAATAATCATCCTGTCTGACATTTGGCTTATAACATTGGCAAACCTAAAAATAATTTGGCATATCAAAATATAATAGGCATGACTTCTCAATTGCAAATAATTGTATAAATTAAGTTACCATATTTAAGATGAGATCACTGTATTAAATTCATCTCATCATTGCTGTAATGCCTGCATGCATTAATTATACTCATGTTAATGCTTAGTACTTAATGTTGCTTGTTTTAGTGTATTATTATTTAATCATTTATTTTAATAAACTTATTTAAAAGTATAACTTGTTTTATGTTATTGCTCACAATTCAACCCCAAGTTATCCAAATTCTTATTATTAATATGCATCCTTTAGTTAAGTCTTAGCATATTAAATAGTCTATTAGCTCTTAATTATATATAAATTGTTAATTTTCATGAGTCTCATATTTCTCCCTTTACTCAGCTTGCTGAAGAAAATGAAAATCAGTATAACCTCATAAATGTCATTAATAGGGTTTCTAAATTACAGAGTTCTGGTAAATGTGTTGAAGTTTGGTCAGATTTGAGGTCTCACTACCTCATCTCAATAAACTTTGGTATATTTTGCTGGACTCTTGGATGAGTGTTACAATATTAAAAGAGCGACATAGTTGCAATCTCTTTACAAACACATGCTAGCAAAATTAATATCCACAAGAGAGATACAAAGCTATATACAATCTAAACATCACATGATCACTATCTCATACTAGCACATAATTGTTATTAAACAATTCAAAATAAAGCAAAACTCTCCATATAGTAGTGATAGTGGTGATATTGGATGAGTAAGCACTAGATAGGGATTTTATGCACAAATCTTCTGGCATCCATTGATTGCTCTTGTTAGCACAAGATGGCACTACTATATGGAGAGTTTTGCTTTGTTTTGAATTGCTATATACAATCTCTTAGAAAAATACAAAAATAATGGCAAGATAAAAATATATAATAAAAAAAACAAGAGAGAGACTAATGCCTCCACCTCTTAAATAATACTACAACAATTAATTGATTGGTAAAACTGATAATGTAAAAATTAATCACCAAATCTGGCTTAATAAAAGCATGGCCTAAAACAGAGGTCAGCAACTTATGGCACATTTGCCATGTGTAGCATGCAGAATGATTTTTAATAGCACTCTGACTGAATTGAAATAATAAAAAATTATATGCATGCACCTACATTTTGCATATGTGATTCACATGTAAATGGAAACCATAATTCAGTTTAATTTACTAATTATATGTACAATAAATGTACATTCCATCTTTGTTATTTTTAATAAAGATAAGAGCTAAGTGGATGGTAATATTTTTTTATCAGGGAGGATTCATTTTGCCTGTTTTTTCATGGTCAATTGACTTTTGATTCTTTTATAACCAACTGCATATTTAGACTAAATTTTTATTCAGACAGAATATTATATTGATTAGTTCATTTGAAAAACTTTTATTTGTAATTATATAATAATACATTTTAAGTTTTGGTGCATTTTCTTGGAAAACAAGTTTATAATTTGTGTTAGTTGGTTAATGCATGAACAAAGTCTGTAAATATGTGAGATTTGATAATATTCAGATCTGAAAGTTTTTTTCTTTTAAATGTCTATTGTATAATTAAAACAAATTTTTTATAAAGAAAAATTCCAAATGTTCCATAGTTTTAAAGAAAAGAAGAATATATGAAAAACTTCCAATTTTGAATTGATATTTTTAATCATAAAAATGAATTTCTTTACTAGAAAAATACTTGTTTTATTTTGATAGAGTTCATTAATCAACATTTTAAATTAAACCATGGAAATCTAAATATACTTTACCTATTCTGAATAATTTTTAAGTGCCAATGAGATTAATCTTCTCCATGCCAAAGAAAATTTTAGGCATGTCTTTCGAATGCAATATAATTTAACAAAACTTACTTTTCACATATGATTCTCTGTATTTTAAAATATTGAATGACTAGTAATATAAAATCTGGTTATACTGGGCTTCAAAAGTATATAATATATATAATTTTGAAACTCATTATAAATAGACCAATTTGATACTATATATAATAAGATTAGTAGAATCATTTTAGCACATGGAATAATAATGTAAGATAAGTTTGGCATAACACTATTAAAAGGTTCTTGATCCCTAACCTAAAGTAAGCAATAGGAATATACGCCATCTTCAATTTTTTCAGCATTAACATATACATTCAAATAAATAAATAACAGGATAAGGGACAAACAAGACATTAAAATACAGTGTTCATGAAAAGGTAAATATTCTGTGAACCTCTAGATAATTCAACCTATAAATAATTCATAAAATTATATCAGACAAAATTCATAAAATAAATAAAATAAATGATAAATTACAATAGCATAATATTGAAACTTAAAAATATACCCAGTTTACCAGAATAAATAAAATCCTTCATCCAGGATGTTCTACCATTCTACAGGATAGAGTATCTGTAACTACGATTCTGCAAATGCTAAAAAATTTTCCCACTTGTTAAAATACAGCAAATTTAAATTATTTGTTCAGCATTTGAATATTACTTCTAAGTAATAGATTTCTTAATGAACACAAGCACAAAATACATTAATGGCCATTCAAATTTTAGAACATTTTTAAATAAAGCATAGATAATATTGACGCATCTATAACATTTTATATGAATTCATTAAATTCTTATTATCTATTTTTGAAATGCATGTTAAAGATAGAACAGGAGTAGAATTTAGTGCTTTAACAAAGTAAAATTTCATTATAGAGCAAATTCAAACTAAGAATAATAATAACGAGATATAATAGGGCAGATTTGTAATAAAACAGATAAGAATATGATAAACTTTAATAAAAATTAATGATTTAGGAGTGTTTATATTTCATTCATATAGGATATGATTTGTTCCAGTTATTTAGTACAAGCAATAATTTTAGAGTAATAGTGACAATTTCGAACAAATATTCCATTAATATTTTAGAATATTATTTTTAAAAGTACATATTCATGTAATAATTTTTCGGAACAATAGCTTACATCCATAATCTTAATTCCACTGATTTAGGAAATATCTTTCCAGGCTCTAGTCTGAAGTAGATATACAATGCAATTTTGCAAGAGATCCTGCTGCTGTGATGATGATTAGTAAATAAAGTATTTCAAAATTCAGGTAAGAAATTTATAAAATTCCATTATCACTAAACAGATTTTATTTGAAATTTAAAAGTCTATTAATTTAAAGATGAACAATTCTAAAAAAAAAAAAAAACATTATTTAGAGATATAAATAATTTTAAAACAAAAGCATTTTTAAAATATATATTGTTGAAGAATATTTAAACACTTTAGAGTCTTTTAATAATCTTTTTATTTTCAACATATTGTAATATTTTGAGAAAAAGCATTTTTATGCGATTAAGAATTGCTATAATATATTAAAGTAGTACACCTGTGTCTCGTTTTATGTGATAGATAGGTTCCTCAAAAAACACGCGCAAATGAAATCGTGCAAAAATAGATGTAACTTACATTGAAAAAGGGGGAATGTGGTCTGTGATTTTTCAAAATTCACGTAAAAGCAAAGCACCAACATAAAATTACTTTAAAATTCGCGGAAAAAAAAAAAAAATAAGGAAATAAAATATGACTAACAAAAAATTTCAAATTTGAAAAAAATTGATCAAGACGAACTTTTTTTAACTATAATATTTAATTTTATTTAAAATAATATATTTTTATGCATTATTTACTGTACAGTAATTTACATTTTTTTATACATGTTTTAATTATTATCGATAAACAAGTTCGTTTGCAAACTGATAAAAAAATCAGATTTTTCTCAAGAGGAAATACAACTAGCACCAACTTCACTCTCATGTTGTGTTGATTTTCTGGTGACAACGTAATTAGTAATTAATCTTTGAGACGATGATTTTATTAATTGTTTATGAAGCTCGCAATATCCAGACATACAACCATTTAGCTCTCGTTGGAATTTAAGAGCACGTTAATGATTAGTGTCATTAATAAGAAAATAATAATTGATTATGTTCTTTTTTAAAAAGCAAAAACAGAATGTGATTTAAAATGCAAAATTAACACGCACAATGTTTGAACAAATTTACATTATAATCTTGTAAAATTTAATATGTGTATACATAAAATGTGAAAATCATGATTTTAATTTCATTATTGCATAAAATCTTACTATTATAAAGCACTGAAAATATTGAAATTACTAAGATGAAAGTTGAATTCCAATAATGGGCTATTACTTTCAATATAATGTAAGTGCGTGAAATTTATTATTTAAAGTAATAGCGCATTATCGGAAATCGACTTCCGGTGAAACACGAATCGTGTAACTTCAAAATCGTGTTAAATAAGTCCGTGTAAAAAGAGACCCAGATGTATATAGATTTTAGCAGCTTTAATTAATATTTCTGTATATAAAACATTAAAGCAACAATATTGGCTCGTATTATTGGGAATATAAGAAACAATATAGGTTTTTACGTATTAATGACGAATCATTGGAAAAATCCCACTAGATATACAATTTATATAGAAATAACTTGACAATCATTGCTAAATATTTAGTTAAAATTTCCATTATGTTTCTTTGCTATATAGACTTTAAACTCCCTTTCTTAATTTTAGCTTAGAATTTCTGGGCCTGGAGAAAATTAGTTAGCAGTACACATTTAACTTTAAGCAAATAAAAATTTGTAATAAACAATTAAAGTGAATATAATTATTCATCAAGCTAATTGCTTTTGGAAGTATATTAGTAAACGTACAATAGGTCACATGGCATTGTAGTAAATATTAACTTTCTAGTGAAAGGGTAAAAGAGATTTCTAGTTATAAAACTGAGGTCTCAGAAATATATAAAACTTGGTTTGGTTTTAGATCTTCACAGTTTTGTATATGATTTAGCCTGGGTTTCACTAGAGTTTTTTCAATTTCAGTTTATTGGCTTGAATAGTATAAAGAAAGAAATGATCTTCTAGATGCATTAAGGCATTAATTCCAGATGTAAATCCCAACTTTTATTGAGCAAGGTAAAATACAAAAAATTATTCTGGGAGATTGGGAATTTTATTTCCCTATAGACACTTGATGTCAATTGATTTTTCAAGTTTACTGTAGGTGGTTTTAGAATAAAATAAAAGTAACTGGTCTTGGAAAAATATGAGAGAATACAGTTGCTACTGTTATTAACTTTCCTAGTTAAAGGATAGAAGGTGCCACTGATTCATCTTGGTATCAGATTTGCATAAATATTCAAATGAGTTAGCCTGCAAGTAAATATTAGGCATTAGGCATATATTTAAATTTTAGGCAAATTGAATAATGTAAAGAAGTAAAAAGTGGCTTGTTCCAACTGTGAATTATTGTCTTCATTGGCATGGAAAAATTCCAGAAGCTGTTGATGTCAGGAAATGAGAATTTTGTTACATTATATTCTCTGGTATCCATTAATTATTTAAGCTTACAGTAGTAGGATGAAGATACCTGTTCTTGGAAGTATGTGAACATGAATATTATATTTTGTTTATATTAAACTTTCTAGCCCAAAAAGCAGAAGGAATCTATATTTGTTACAGAATTGAGGTCTCAATAATACATTTAAACTGACCTGGTATCAGATCTATGCAGTTTCCTGAATTAGAAACTTAGGATTTTTAAAATGTTTGTATTATTAGCTTGTTTAGTATAAAAAAAATAAAAAGTGGCTATTAGATGCACAAATGCATTAATTCCACTTTTGAACTCTAGTCTTCACTGATAAAGGCAAAACCATAAACTGTCAATCTACAGATGGAAATTTTATTGCTGGTGTTCATTGATTACTCAAATTTATAATATATACACTAAAATAAATGAAGGTAATTTGCTCTTAGAATTAATATTATTTAGAATTAATATACATTTGTGTGGTACTAATTATATTATTTACATTTTATTATCTATAATTTAATTTCATGGTTGAGTTTTATAATAATAACAATGGTGGATTTTAATTAAAGTAATTGATAAAATAATATCTTGGCTAAAAGAGACAATCTCTAGTTTAATAAATGATTAGTGATAATCATTACTATATTTATCTAGAATGCATAGTGTCAGAGTTGTGTGTAGAGAAAGTTTGGCACTTGTAAATGAAAATGTAACAATTTACTATTGATAAATACTATTCATAATAAAGATATATATATATATTGTAACCGACGGTATTGTTGATTGCTGTGATCCATTCAAATCTAACAAAAAGAAGGCCCAAAATATTGGTGCCAATTTGCAACTGATTAAATCGATGGATGAAGGTGATGGTTAGGATGATCAATCTGATCTGATAAAATTCTAAAATCCAATATAAATTAATCTGGTCTAGCTCAATCGGGTCGCCATTATATAATAAACCATCATAAAGCACAAATAATCTCTCTTAAAGTTTAATTTACTTAAGTTATATGAAAAATGAAGAAATAATGAGACTATCTGCTCCAGCCATCAACAAATCCATCAACTACAATATAAATTGCATAGAGCGGTGAAATCAACTACTATTGCCCTATACAATAATATAGGATTAGGCTAACACTTGATTGGCAATCTAATCAAAACCAATCCAATTAATAACTAATCTAGATTCCAATATATATATTTTATTAGCCTGTTACTGTTATAGTACTTTAACTCCACTTTATTATTTAAAGGTACTGTCTTTATAACTTAATGGATAATTTTCTAAGTACCTGTAATAGCACTTTACAAAACATTGGTTTGCATACAGACATTATTTAAACGACAAAACAAAATAATAACTGAACCCCAAATATGCATATATCCATGTTAGCAAACGCTAAATATAAAGATAAACACTCGCGTCAATAAACGATATACAATTCTTTCTACCTCAATCTATAATTAATAATTTTCTGTGGACCTCAACTGGTTTTATTATAATTTTATAATCACTTTGAAAATTTATACACTCATTTATATGTTTAAACAAATTAATAGACGTCGATAGATTATCAATAAGTTACAAAATAATTTATAAATATCTCTCAATAAAATGATGCTTAATTAATGCTTCGTTTAGGTTTTAAACTAAAATATTTCACTGGAGTTTAATATCAATACTCTATTAGCTCATCTCTAATTTTACAATGTCCAACTATATTAACTAAAAATATATCGAGCTTCTCTTGGATGTTTATTCACTTGTGAATATTAATACAACTTGTTTGAAAACTTTAAATAACTGAATAAAAAATTTTGATTAGCAACAATTAAAACACATGATTATATTTGATATTTCTATAAATGAAAATAATATTCAATTAAATCGGTCAATGAAGTTTATTCTCTTCATTTTATAGGAGTTTAAGAAATATTCAAACGAACTACTCCAAACCAAACGATAAAGTATAATCTATTGAGATTTTTATTACGGAATCAGACAAACATGAAATGATTGACTTTGTAATATTAATTAAGAGACATAATAATATGGATATATAATATTCGAATGCAAATATAACTATGAAATTTATATAGAAACAAAATAAAATATTAATAAGCAAAATATACCTTATCTTCTATTTCAATTCGCTTACCAAGCTGAGTTTGAATTCTGTTACCTAAGTTGCTCCGCTCTTACGCAATCCCAATAAAACAAAATAAGTAAACTAGTCTTGATATTTAAATTAACTCAATTTATTTAATTATAAAAAAGAAGATTGACAATATTAATGATAGTATACATCCGAAATGTCTTTATATTTTAGATTGGTTGACTAAATAAAATAATCATGTTGCTATATGTATCTCTATATACGTGTTGCAAGAACGTTAACGACACATAAAAAAAAAAATGAATGAATAAATGATGGGAAAGGTTCTTAGATATTTTACTAAAAAAAAATAAAAATTTACATATACCCTATACCAAAATGTGCAATAAGAGGGTATCAAAGTCTATTCGTTTATCAAAAATAATTACGGATAAATGAATATGAAATAATAACTATATTTGAGTCTTTCCGATCATTTTCATTTAATAATTATATTTCTTTAGATAATAAAAAAAAAAAAACATCATATAGTATTACATATAAAAAAAAATTAACACATATATTTTTCATAAAAAAAAAATAATCATACCATATATATAAATCTGTCCATTCACTGTTTATTAGTCTATCGATTGCCTTCATTTATAGTGTAAAGAGGATTTTCTCCGTCCGAAATAGTAATTGTAAACTTTGCAATACTCATTAAAAAGTTTCCTTTTTCTCTTTCCATTCTGTAGAGGTGAGTGTATTTCGACGATCCAGGTTATGAGGTGAATTGATCCATTGGGTTAATCGGGAGACGATGTTTATGCAAATCCATTTTTCTTTTCTTTATTTATAAAGCATTTTTTTTTTTTTTCATAGGTTTCTTTTTTTTACATTGCCGCCGCTCTTCGGAAACCCTTCAATTTGCCCGCCCGAATGATTGAACGGGCAGATAATTCTGCTACTACTCCATGTTTTATAGTTTTACAAACCAACAATTTTAATATTGAAAAGGTTCATTTTCTTAAGATACAACAAATAGATTTGTCCTTTACCATACAAAATGATAATAAGTGTGTGCGTGCTTGAGTGAGTGACTGAGAATGACTGACCGATCTGACCTCTTTTATCTTCTGTCACGTCATTTTTATAGATTCTCTTTCTGACGTTTTTTTTTTTTTTTATCTTTGCGACCACACACGGTCATAGATAAGAAGACGGTCATAGATAAGAAGACACACGAAGATCACATTTAAATTCGATTACAATTTTTTTCTTAAAATAATATTTTACAAACCAAAATATAAAATTGATATAATAACCTTTTTTTAATAACAATATTTTTTTTTTTAAAATATTTTACAAATAAAATATACACAACATAAAAAACATTAAACTGTATGTAATATTGTTACTATGGTGATTGCATTTATATATGAAATGTATAAAATAATATTAATCCTATTTCGTTAAATTTATTATGCTGAATTGCTTACTATGTTATTTTTTTTATATATATATATATATGTATGTGGATCATCAATTTGAACACTCACAATATATATATATATATATATATGAGAAATGATGAGCGGGGTCAATTGATGTGTGTTGATTCGACATAAAATGCATCTTGGGTGTCATTAGTCTTTTATTATATCTTTATTCATATGATCTCAAAAGAATGTGTGATAGTGTAGAAATTATTTAATACATTTATAAGATATTTGTCTGGGGGAATATATAATTGATACCAATATAAAGTTTTTCATATATTTTGGAATCTTTAGATTAAATTGTATATAGATAATTAGTATTAGTATAAAATATTTTCTATTGCAATAAGCTAGACCTTATATTTTATATCTGCAACTTTGTTATTTGGATTACAATTAATAATTGTATTTATTTATGAAAAAACTATAAACACTACAGTATTTGAATATGCATACAAATAAATTTATATTAAGTTTAGATTACATTATTAATGTTAGTAATAAAATTTTATACAAGTAGTCTAATGGAAAAATAAAAATCGTTATAATTTTTTTTGTGTGTCAAATGCGTTGATCGGGAAGCGAACCCGGGCCAGCAGCTCGGAAGACAGCTATGCTATGCTAACCACTAGGCCACCAACGTTTGTCATAAATTAGTTTTTGCAAAGAAAACTGATATAAAATACTATTTCAAAATGATTTTTAAAAATGTGCATATTAAAGAGAACTTTAATTCTTGTAACATGTTCTTTCTCCACCCCTCACCCTGTTTTTTTAATACATTAATATAATAAAAGTTTGAGATTTTTTTATTATTTAAAATAAAAAATTAAAAGAAATATTAATGAGTGTGAAGAATGTCGAAAAATTTATATTCAAACATGTTACAAGAGGATGAAAGGTGATGTTTCAAATTAAAATCAGGTTAAGTTCAGTAGTTTTATTTAAAATAAGTCTGAGCAGCTTGATTTATGTAACAGGTGTTATTTCTTAAGATATTTATCTCCATTATTAGTCTGCCTTTATTCTTATATTTGGATTCTGTCCTCACGCAAGCTAAGTTTTGTATGAATATGTAAGCGATCGCCTTCAGAAGAATTCACATGCTTGTAAGACATGTTTTATATATAAATACAGTTATGTATGATGACTAAAATTATTCGTCATACAGATGAATTAAAAGCGAATAAAAGATCAAGTTTTCAATTGTATAGGTTTAAATCCCCTCTATATTTAAATATACATATAGTATTTAAATTCGTAATAAAGTAACAATACATTGAATTAATTTGAGGACGTATAGCTTAAGTTACATAAACTATTTATTGATGCTGTTAATTTGCACGCTGTTTGTTTATAATAAATATTTTATTTTCTGCACAAAATATTTTAGTAAGTTCAGTTAATTAAGATAAGTGGGAGAAAGATGGGCATTTGGATACTATAAATATTTATGATAGGTTAGTATATAAAAAAAGAATGACCGTCAGATTATAAGTAAGTTTTAAAAATTTATTTATACTCTCATGCATAATAGTTAAATCAGTTAAATATTAGAGATTAATAATCCAAATTAAAAATAGTCAGTAGTGTAATATTTTTACCATCATGGATGAATGGCTTTATTTTTTATCCAATTATATATGGACTTTGAGAGTGTGCCTATTGATTCATATATGGATTACTTCTTTCATTTTCAGTAAAATTAGTAAATAAATAATCAAATGGTTGTACTGCTTAAAACTTTTCAAGAAATTCCAGCGATCGGAAGTACTAGAATTGAAATCGATCAGAGGATCATATAGTCCAGAGATTGACACTTCACTACTATGCCAGCAAACAACACAAGTTTGTTTAGTATTACGCTACAAAGCCAGGCATTGAAGGTATTACAGTCACATATAAATAATGATAATAGAAAAATTAACTATAAGGTAAATAATGAGGCAATTTAAAAATACAATACCTATGATTCATTATATTTTAACATTATATGCATATAAAATATATAGCATAATATATAATTACCAATAAAGCAAGTCATATATATCATGGCATTGCTTTTATAAGCTTGTATTTACAAAAGTGTAATACAGAGAGTGTACCAATAGTTTAAACAAGCTCTTAATTGATAAATGCAGTAAAAGAAAACATTTAAAATCTCTAGCCAAAATTTTGGTTTCGAGCTTGTGGCTCACCTCAGTGAGGAGATAGAATATTCAGACACTATATCTAAGATATCAACTCAAAACCCAGCACTTATTTTATACGTAATATTTAAGTAGAAACTCTGAAGTTTTCGAACATGAAAATGTCTTTTACTCCAGCTATCTAACTTAAATAACTATATGGAACTTAACCAAATTCAGATTTACCATATATTAATGGCCTCAGCAAAGCAAATCATATATAATGTGACATTGCTTTTATAAGCTTGTATTTACACTGAGGTGAGCCATAAGCTATTTCAGATAGAGATTTTGCATGTTTTCTCTTACAGCATGTATCAATTAAGAGCTTGTTTGAGCTATTGGTATCCTATATTACATTTTTGTAAATACAAGCTTATAAAAGCAATGTCATGTTATATATGACTTGCTTTATTGATAATTATAGTTTTACCTTTATGGCTTTGGCTATACTGAGGCTGTCAATATATGGTAGATCTGAATTTGGTTCAGTCACATATACCTATTTAAGTTAGATAGCTGGAGTAAAAGATATTTTCATGTCTGAAAACTTCAGAGTTTCTACTTAAATATTACATATAAAATAAGTGCTGGGTTTTGGGTTGGTATTTTAGATCTAGTATCTGAATATTTTAGCTAACCAATTGGTCTGGGTATAAGAGTATTTCGGATAGAGATTTTAAATGTTTTCTCCTACCACACTTATCAGCTAAGAGCTTATTTGAGCTATTGATACACTTTTTTTCTATTAGCATAATACATATATAGATTCAAAAATGTTCAAACATTTTTAATAACAAAACAGGTTTGAATTTGTAGTAAAGAAAATTTGTTTAAAGTTGAGTGCTTTCAATTCTGAATAGTATCATAATCATAGCATTATGTGACTAAAGGAACTTGAGATCAAGATTTAAAGTTACTGTTAAATATTAAATAGTAGATTAACATCAAATTGAATTTTTGGGAGTAGATTTACATACTAATGTGTGAAAGTGGTTGCCACAAGAGCCATTTTTTAAAAAGAGGGTTGCTAAAGTTTTTATTATTAATGAAGTGATAATCTTTAACTATTGACTATGCTTCCTTCACCTCTATATTTCTGTCATCTCTCTCAGACTAAACGATGTCAGATGTCAGCCATAGAGAGATCAAAGTTATAGCCTGATTGTAACTCATGATCCATGAAAATGGAATAATCATTGCTTTTCTTGGCCCAGTTGTGCAGATATTTATGTTGTGCAAGTTTTTTAATTAAGTTAGCTCAGGTTTTACTATAGTAATACTTCAAGCAATTAAGTTCTTTGCCCCACATAAATATCTGTACAACCAGGCCAAGAAAAGCAATGAATATTCTTTGTTTTCTTGGATCACGAGCATCAATCAGACCATAACTTTGATCTCTCTACAATGACATTGTTTGTTCTGAGAGAGACAACAGAAAGAGAAAAGTGAAGGAAGCTTGGTTAATAGCTAAAAAACACCACACCATTAATAAAAAGGACTCTAGTACCCCTCTTTTTAAAAAAAAATGGCTCTTGTGGCATCTACTTTTGCTATTATCATGTAAATCGACTCCTAAAAATTCAATTTTATATTAATTTATTATTTAATATTCAAGAGAAACTTCAAATCTAGATCTCAACTTCCTTTAGTAACATAATACTATGATTATGATGCTATTCAATATTGAAGGCTTCAGCTTTAAATAAATTTTCTTTATTACAAATTCAAACCTGTTTTGTTGTTTAAAAAAATTTAACAGTTCCATTACAATTATTGCAGAAAAACAAGGTAAAAAAATTCTAGAATATATATTGAAGCGATCAGTGTGTATGCACACACAGAGCTTCGTGTTAGTGGTTTAAAAATAGTATACATATATATACATTTTTAAAGATCAAATAGCTAAAAAAAATTATTGTTAAAAAATAATATACATATGCATGTGTGTGTTATTGAATGAGGGTGCATATATGTATATCTTGTTTTATTGAAATACATTTTTGTTATATATTTGGAAAAGAAAAATATATTTCCTTTGTCTATATGTTTTTCCTAAAAGACAAAGAAAAATGGAAAATATTAGTTGACTCATTCCTTCTTTGGAAATAACATTTTTTACAGTCTATTTTTTTGAAACATTCAGGAAAGATATAGTTGCATGAAAATGTTAATTATTTCTCATCTTTAAAGGCAGTTAAAAATGCAATCAAAATTTTTGTACCTTAATTTAATCTTAATAGGATTTTGCTAACTAGTTTAAATTAAAAAGATCAGTCAACCAGTCTATTTTCATTTCTAACAAAGGCAGTTATGATATAGGTGTTAAGAAAAAACATAAGATTAGACAAAGGCTGTGCTGATTTTTGGTTGTACTGAGAAAAGTTTTGTTTAATGTTACTGGCATATAAATACTGGGTTGGTTTTCTAAAAGGGCAGTAAAAAAGTTTTTAAGAGCAGAGAGTTGTTGAAGTCAAAAGTAAAAAGCAAAAGAAGAGAAAAAAAGTTTTAAGAGACAAAGTGAAAGTCAAAGTGACTCTCTCTAATAGACATTGAACTTCAGCTGATGTCAGATAATCACCATGACCTGTGAGTAGTCAAAGTTTACCTTTCCCCTCTGGGGGAATCTCCAGAAAATACATCTGTAGGAGAAAAGAAATCTAATTGATTCCATGCTGCTGCTGAGAAAATGGAGAACCAACTTCGAATTCAGCCTGTCCTAAGTCCAGTAAAACCAAAGGTCAATCCTGAAATAACTGAACCAGTAAGAAAATAGCTGCCTCATCAAAGTGACATCAAACAGCAAGTATAAACTTTTAATCCTTCCAGATAAAGTAATTAAAATCCCTTCTATAAATAAAAAACCTCTAGACTATCTATCTAAGTTTAAAATTCACAGATTTCTAACTGCTCAGTAAAAGACTATATCTTAAAAACAGGGGGGGGTGTTTCAGGAAGACAGTGATATATATATGAGTGTTTTGAATTTTTTATTATTATTATTTTTTTAACAAGTCAATCTATGTGATAACTAGATTTCTACTTATTAATGATAGAGAAAAAAAGAGTGTAATGTCTAATTCTAAATGGAACAAAAGATTACTATAGAGTTTATAAATACAGCTTTTGTTATTTATTTTGAAATATGTCAGTATGTTTTCTTTAATTATAAAAATATATATTTTATTGATTAATTTATCTATGCCAAACTTAGCCAGTATTGGACATATTATATTTTACTATTAGCTCAATTTGTGCATAAATTTGTTGATCTCAAATCTTAAATGGGAGAATGGTGGTTATTTCATAATTGTAAAGTAACAAACATTCAAACTTAAGTTTCTTAAATCGTTTGTCTAATTCTGGCTGGGTAAAAAGGTCATTTTAATTTTGTAAAAAAAAAGAGAGAGAAAATTAGATATCTGGATTAAAATTTGCCATCTACTCATATATACCTTGTTAATAGAAATTTAGAATATAAATGATTGTTAAAATTATTATTTCTTTAACTTAGATGTGATTAAAATTCGTTATAACAATTAAATGAAATAATATATATATATATATAAATATATATATATATGCGCATTTATTTGGGTGTTAAAATAATAATAATAATGATAGGGCTTCTTTTTCTTAAATGTAAAATGGGCAATATTACTTATTCCAAAAGTATGTGTTCATCTCACTATACATATATATATTTAGTAATGTATACATTTGTGAAAAAAGTATTATCTCAGCGGTAGTGTTTTTGCCTCTTTAGCAATTTTGTGGTTAAGCTTTATATTTAAGCACTTGGGCGTTTTATAGCCTATAAAATATGGTTATCTAAAAATTTCCCATTATTACTTATAAAACACAGGCTTAAGAAAATATCTATATAGATGAGTTAATGCTTTTTATGGTCAAATATATCAGTGTTGCTTAATAGAATGATCTGTGCCTATATGGCTTTTAATAATAAATATATGTCGAGTAATACTATGTGAGGTTCCAGATGGATATTTTTACCAGTCCTGGAGATAGCCGTGTTTTGAGCCAATAAATGGGTACTCCATGATGATAGGGATTCAAAGCTTACCTTCATTATTTCCTTCACATACCCCGTGGGCACTGATTGCGAATGTGTTTTCATAGGAACTTCTCTACATATTTTATTGCTCGACAATGGAGATTGGCCATCTTCCAATGCCAATAATAATAGAGCTGGCACAGGATTCAAACCCAGACACTACCAATCTTCTGTAATTAGAATTCTTGATCATGCCTGCTGGTAATTCTGTGTGGGATAGATAAACCATATTTACCATATAACTATTAATAATAAAGGGAGCTAGAATTATGCTTTGGTTCATGACTCCTGCTGGGAATACTAAAAGTAAATATAATAATAAAAAAATATACTTAGCTTTCCCTATGTATGTGAACACACACATAAATTTATATATATATTTCTGGCCTCTAACTTAATTTAACCAGGTATTGTGTTTACTCTTGACAATTGGCATATTAATTTTATAGTGGCATATTTCTTGATCAAATATTATCATTAGCAACATAAAAAAATTTTTTATGCTTACACACATATAATACTGATATTTACTATGTGTTGTAATTATTGTTTCTAGTAAATTTGTAATACCCATACAGTATCATACCGATTCATAATTGTTGTTGTCATGGATACCAGTATGACTTCATTGTAACACACACACATCTAACATTAATGTTTAAATACTATTGAAATTATTATTTCTGGTCCATAACTTCTGTTGTCATGATTGATAGTATGACTTCATTATAATGCTCATACACATCTAATATTGATGTTTATTATTGTAATTGTTATTTTTAGTTCATAACCTTGGTTGTCATTATTGACAGGTAATTCTTTGTAAAAATCATACATTTATCCTAATGATAACTAAATACTGTACATTTATAAATAACTGATAGTTGAATATTGTAATTCTTTGTAAAAAAATCATACATTTATCCTAGTAATATCTAAATACTGTACCATTATCAATAACTGATAGCTAAATATTATAATTATTTTTTTGGATCATATGTAATGCCCATACATGGATCATAATAAGATCCAAACATTGTTATTATTATTTCTATCTTTTGTTGAATTTGTTAATAAATCAGCTATATTTATGTCTATACGTTTGTCATGTCATTCCCTGGTTCATCACATCCGTCCAACTATAACCACACTTAATTAAATAATTTATGTATATTCAAAACCTATGAAATATTTAAAATAAGATTCTGAGCTGTATCAAAGTATTTGGTATCTTAGATTAATTTAATAATTCTAGTGCATGACAGGCTAATTTGAATTGATAGAGTTCTTGTTTTACCCTGACCACTGGGACAGAAGAAAAACAATGACCATTAGTAGCATCAGGAGTGTTGGTCGGATGATGGAGGTTTTGGAGCACTGGCAAATAAAATAAAGCTTAGTGCTGTTCCACAACTACCATATCCTGAACATGCTGGGTTTGAAGTACTTTTGCTAGATCTCTGAATCACATGATTCTGACCATTACAGTATATTCCTTTCAAATATTACTTATCTAATGTAGAATGGTCTCCAATCTTTTTTTCTCCACATAACTATCTAAATATTCTTATTTTCTCCATTCTTCTCATTTGTGATCTTTATATATATATATATAAGTGCACTTAATTGCAGTTAATGGTGAAGCTAAGGTCAGACTAGATGACCCTTTTCACTATGATTATGAGAAGATAAAACTTCTGAAAGCACTCAACCACTCAATATTACAAGTCATTCATTAGCTTCACCATTAACTACTTCCAGCGCACTTGGACATATATATTTATTTAATTGAGAAGTCCACATTTCTTTTGAACTTTATCTATGTATTCTTTTATATTCTATTGGAATCCAAATTAAGATTTTAATTGATTATTTATTGTCATCTTTTTTAAATTTTCATATTATTCTTTTAACATTTTCAACAAACATTAAAGAATAATCGAATCCCTTTATTGCTCCGAGTTCATAAGACATTCTATTGTTGGGGTACCTTGTAAAAAACCCTAGAGTTTGCCATTTTATCTCTGTCCCAAACAGTGATATCAGTTTATTTTCATACCTATGGATTTTGCTTTCCTTATTTGTTGTTATTCCCCACACACATTTTTTGATATTTTATTGTATGGCCTAAATTTTCTATATTTCGTTTCTATTATGGATTATTTATGTAAGAAATAGGAATATATGTTTATTAAATATTTTACTTTTTAAATATATAGCATATTGTGTTTTGTTTTGTAGATAGTTCTGTCAAAAACATTCCTATCCATCTATATTAATATTTTTTTTCTAATTAATTAATCGATATTTACTTTATCACTTTATTAACTAAATACTATTTTAGTCTTTTTAGCATTTATCTTTTCACTATTTATTTGATTTAATCTAATAACTCTTGTAACATTTTTTGAAGCTTTGAAGCACTCACCCACCCCTCCAAAATTCTCTTATTATCTACAAAATCTGGATAGTTTAAATAACCTTTATTTTTATTTTCTTAGCTTTCCGTTTGCATTCACAATATATCTCTTTTAAAACTTCTATAAAAGCTTCTCAGATATCAAATCACTTCATAGTAAACATTTATCAATGTCAATCTGTTGTTTTCATCATGTAATTTAATTACTGCTGTTGCATTCTAATAAATATGTTTAGGAAGGAGACAGTTTATTAAATCTAAGTTTTGGTATTTCAAAGTTTTAATCACATTAGAAATGATTAGGCTTTATACCATCGATCTTTTTCTTTTTTTTTGCCAAAATCCTAAGCATAATGTCAGATTCTTGTAGATGTGTGTCTGTCTTTGATGCAGGCCAAAAAATTTTCAACAATAACGTATATCAATCATATCGATACAACTTTTCTAAATTATTTTCTGTGCTTTATTCTGTGCTTTAAGAGAGACAGAAAACAACAATTTTCAAGATAAATATACTTCCCAAAATCATTTTCAATTTGCAAATTATATTATTTTTGTTAATGGAATCCTCATGAATTAAATTTGTTCAGATTAAAGATAAACTTGAAAATAATAAATGTATAATCTCAAAATCAGTAGATAGCTAAGAATTTTGGGTCCTTATACAAAATTTCAAAGAAAGATTTTTTTTAATATTTATAGCTTAAACTTTAATATGCTTTTAAAAAGAGAACCTGGGATACAGGAGCCTTACATACTGCTTTTGATTGCTTCAAGATAGCTATATAGCACTGCTCTAATTATTAAACTTTAAAACTGACTTTAAGTAACCAGTACAGTGATATGTCCAAATGCGAAACAAAATATTACAATGTTCATCCATTGCCAGATAGCGGCAGATCAGCGACTAATATTAAATGTTTATTGGATTGTTTATGGATCAATTTGTGGTAATAAGCATATTATCACTATATTATGAGAGAGAGGGGGGGAGGGAGAGGGAGAGAGAGAGGGGGAGAGAGAGAGAGGAGAGAGAGAGAGAGAGAGAAAAAAAAAAAAAACAATCTTTGGGAATTTAAAAAAAAAGTTTTGTTTATTTTTAATCTTGAAAATAAATAGAAAGAAAATGTACTTTGAATAAGCTTTTTTTTTCGTTTTTCAAGATAAAATATTATTATTTATATTTTTTGAATAATAATTAACATAATAAAATAATAATTATTAAAAATTACATAAACTAGAACCTGTTTAATCTTTAAAATAAACTCACAGGAAGCAATTTATTATATCTTTGCCTCCTTTATATTGTGTCCCCATGATTAATTAATGCATTAAGCAACGGTATAACTAATTTACAAGGTTTTGATTTTTATCAGAGTGCATCTTTCATGTTTAGTTCAATTCTATCATAACCAGCCATTAGCCTAGAAGTCAGACCAACCTCTGACACTAGACACATTAGCAACATACACTTTTTCAAGTAATCTATATAGCACATATTACAATTTAACTTCATGTACACATTTTTAGAGTTACTTAAACTTAATTTCATAAATATGTATTTAATCATTAAAACCACTCAACACTTAGACAATCGCAATATCAATAACAATCTCAAACTGTGTCATGGCAGCCTCCTTTAACAATATATTTAAATCATCTATTCTATTACACATTAGTGAAATATATAATCAAAGACATGTGAAAAAGATAAGTGATCCCCAAGTTGGGAGTCAATCATCACTCATTAGTTGGCCCAGATCACAATTTCTTACATACATCTTCATCATTTTTTTCAGTATATATAGGTAGCAAGTTACTATAGTTTAATTGTCAGGTTTCAAATTTTCTGCTTTACAACTTTGATACAAATCACTTTATGGAAATATATTCATAATTTTTACCAATCATTTATTAGGTTACACATTATCCATAATCTAAATTTATATTTATGTTTCAGTTTATGACATTTTGGTAGGCAATTTTGAATTTGCTGTCTAACACATACAATTATATTAAATTATACCATTTTGTAAGTGATAAAATGTAGATGTATTTGAGCACATAAAAATCCCACTCCCCTTGATTTTGCTTAATAATGGAAGATAGCAATTTGATCTATATTCTTCCATTATAATATGCTAGAGGGTTTGTGAATTAATCTATTTGAGGAATAATATAACCTCTTATCTAGTAAAGATATAATTGTTTTCTTTTTTGACAACTAGCAAACTTTTTTATGTAGATAATGTATATTTTTACATAATATGTTTGGAAATGCTTGCTATTTAATTAATCCAGAGTTCTTTGGATTTGTACTAAACATCTTATCCAAAAAACCATTCATCTTAGCAATGACATCTTCATGTGTTTTATTAGTATTTTATAAGAGTTTTTGTGTTCATTATTCACTTTGCTGCAATATTTTATATTTGAGTTCAAAAGAAAATATTATTTGTAGTGTTTTTACAAACTGGATAATGCTTTCAAATTAGTGAAGTCTGTTATTTTACATTCAGAGTGATTAATTTGAGTTTAAATATGAGAATCAATTCTTATTGCTTTTGATTATTCTTTTTTGTCTCTTTACAATAGTGAGTAACTGAGATTTCCTTGATGCAGATGAATTCATCCAGTGATGCCCCAAATAAAATGAATTCTAAAAGAAAACATGGGGGGGGTGATGTTCATTAATTTGTAGATCCAATTACAGTAAAAGTAAGAGCTTTTTAAAAAAAAAAACTGTAGTACATTTATTATATTGTCTTATCAATAATTGAATTATTAGTCAAGGTATTATTTGGCATTATAAATTTTTTTACTGTTTATATGTTATGATTACAACAATATCTTTTTATAGAAGATTTTGAAATCATGTACAAATAGAAGAAAATTTAATCAGATAACAAATGATTCAGATTTCATTGGGCAATAATTTAAGTTTTGAATTTACTGCATTTAAAACAGCTTTTTATATTGTACTTTGAAACTGAATAATATTGGAATCATCTGAAATACATTGTCTCCTCTCCAATTAGAATAATCAATTATGGCATTTGATTTTTATATATTTTGGGGCAAATGTCATCAACTATATGAAACATATTTTTTTAAAAATTCACAAAACTGCTTAAGAATATGTTAAATATAATTTTTTAAGAATTGACAAATCTACAAATGCAGCATTTTTTACAAAAAAAGTCAATAAATAAAACCGTTTTAACAGTACAGTCAATGTTACTAAAATATATGTCAAATTATTACAGTATCGTTTACCTCAAAAAGATTAGATATACATATTGTGTTGAAATGATCAATAAAATAAAAAATAGCAGTGATGAAATATTGAAAACCAATGACAAACTACCCAAGACATCCATTGATGTTTATATCAATAACTATAGTTTGAAGCACTATTTTATATTTACCTGAATATTTTTGTTGCTAAAGAGATAACGTAGATGTAAATGTATTTAACTGGAGGCAGGGATATCTATTACGATGACTCTGAGTGATTATCTAAAGTTTCACCAAGAATATTGAGTTTAATAATGTAAATTAAAGACAAAGAGAAAATGTATTAGCTATCTAGATAAGTATCAAAATTAAATAGTAAATATTTATATTTTTATATGTGTTTTTCACTATAAATGATATTCTTAGTCATATAATATTATATAGGTTTCATGTCATAAATTTGAGATGTAATCTAATATTATTACAATATGGTTAAATTAAGAAATGTTTTTAACACTTTAATATGTTGTACTCCTTTCCACATGTATGAGTGTGGCCAAGTTAGATTTGAAAACTCAGTCATTAAGATAGATTATTCTATTTAATAAATTAATAATAAAACATAAAATCCATTAAGGTATAATATGTATAACTACTAGAAAGATATTAAAATTACTTTATAAAATGTAATTAATGTATACAAATAATAATATCAGCATTTATATTAAATAAATAATTCTGAAAGTTTTTGTCATGATCAATTAATCATTATGCAGTTCTGTTTTTTTTTACCCTTTTTAAATGATATTTTAAATCGATAATCTCAAAATACTTTCATCTACATATATACATACTGAGAGTTAAAAAGACATTAACATTAACCATTAAAAGTATTTTTATTTAAAAACAAATTATTGAATTAGTCTATATATTTTATATGTTAATTTCATGAGTGTACTTGGCATATATGTGAAGATTTATGCAATTAAAATCAAGTAAAATTGTAACAATTATAGAAAGTTAAACAATCTTTATTTAAATAACTGAATTGACAGAATTTGAAAATTTTAACATTATAAATGTATTAAGATAAATTTTACCTGAATCAATTAAATGTCTTATTAGTAAACTTCATTATCTTTAATTCTATACCAATATGAAGATGATAATTTTTCTACTGACTAAAGTAACTCAAAATACTAGAGTTTTCAGTGTAAGCTAGTTAGTATTGGCAAATCATAGGTAGTGGAAAAAATGCATGAACACTTAATTGATCTAAAGTCTTTCTCAAATCTTTAGACAATCACAACATTAATAGAGAAACTCTTTTAAAGTTTAGGATGGTTTAGTCAGACATTAACTCTCTTCACTTCTGTAACTGTATCTGCCTCTCTCTGAATTTTAATTGACACTGAGCTGTAACTAAATTCATATAATCTGATTTTTTCCCTCTTTGTGTAATTGTGATTTAAAAATATATTTGTTTTTCTATATATGTATTTTATAATTGTTTTTATATTGTTTAAATATTCAATTTATTCCTAATCTGCCTTTTCATTAATTCATCTCTATCCAAAGATATTTTATGCATTTTTTCCTTTTTTAATTAATTACACTAAGAGGGTCTATCAAAAAAATGCCTTTGAAAAATAGTGATAAAAAATTTTACTTTTCTTCTTTTTTAACTTAAAAATTAAAGATATGTAAAATCTATAATTTTATTTTTAAGTGAATATAATTTTCTGATCTTTTGATTCCTTTATTTACAAAACTATTAATTTTTAATATAGGGGATTTAATCATGAACTTTCATGTTCCCTTTAGTCATTTACTCCATCCCATACAATTGATACACATGACCACACATGTAGAAAAATAATCTTTAATATACATATTTCATGCTGGATCAGCATTCATCAGTTATTCCAGATCATCATCTCCTACACACATATATAATCAGTATTCATTTTATATTAAGGTAGCAAATCTTCACACTATAATGGACAGTCTTCAATCTACTCTATCCTCCAATTTTTTAACAATTCATACCATTAAAACTCTCATGACGGAATGCCCAAATCTTTTGTTACTGTCAATATTATTATTATGACCATGTTGACTGCCAGAGACTCTGACCACTCATGTAAAGGGCCTTGTCCTTTTAAATACACAGAAGAGATATGAGCAGTATACATAATGAATTCATATTTTAAATATAATTATATTTATATACCTGAAATCTAGGAGATTTCTGTGTATTTAAATGGACAAGGTCCTATACATGATGGGTCAGGGTGACTTAAAGTCAACATGGGCATGACAATAATACTGTCATTAAGAAGAAATTTGGGCATTTCAACATCAGATTTTCAATGGTATGGATGGTAGAAAAGTTGGAGAGTGAAATAGCTTGAAGCCTGTCCATTAAAATCTGAAAATTTGCTACCTTAATATAAATCGAGCACTAATTATATATATGTGTGTGTGTGTGGAAGATAATGACCTGGACCAGCTGATGCGTGTATATTGAAGATTATTTATCTTTTTCACATGTGTGTGATCATGTCTATCAGTTGTATGGAATAGAATGGATGGCTGAAAGGAGGTTGAACAAGAATAATCCACTGTTATCTCTTGTGACTGGATTTAAAAAAAGATTCAATAGTCAATACTATATTTAGGACTTAAAATATAACAATCATCTGGATTCACATATTTAAGTGATAAAGTATCTATCATAATAAATAATGCTGGTATAAATTTAATTGATAAAGTATCTATCAAACCCATTATAAATTAATTTCTAATGTGGAAAAATAAAATGCAGTAAATTCACATTAAAGATGAATGATATTGACTTTTGTACTATCTAGAGATTTACCTAGATGTTCAAACACAAACATACCTCCCCCATATATATATATATAAGTTAACAATTATTGCTCTACAACTAGCTCAGAATCAAAGGATTCTAGGAATTGTGACTGTGAACAAGAAAAAATTTAATTTATATATTTAATCTAATTTAATTAAAATAATTTTGCTGGGATAATTTACAAATCCCTTAATACACTATACTAATATGAAATTAAGTCACATAAATTGTCAATTCATAGAACAGATAGCTGAATGAACACTATTATGTTTTAACAATTATTTTATAAATTAACTAATAAATAAATTTAAAAAATTGGAAAAAGATATGGTAATATAACAATTCCAAGTTAAATACATTTTAATCAATGAAATATAATCATATATATCAAGTAATATTAACTTATTGCTTCTAAATACTAAATTAATTATCATTTACTTTTTAGTTTATTCTTCCCTTTTAATAGTTAAATATAAGAGTAATATCTCACAAATAAAAGTTAAAAAAATTTAAATTAGCAATTCCCTTTTTGTAATTTTGGAGGGAATATCAAATGAATAAAAAAAAATGTTTCAAAAAAAATAAAATAAAAATTATTTATTATCAATTATGTATATGCACTTCATAATATCTTAGATTATCATAGTTTTTTCAGTTCTTCTTTGGTAATTATCTTTCTTGTGCACTTCTATTGTTGAGCTTAAATAATCCTCTTTTTTCTAACTCATCTATTAACTTTGTCTTTATGGATTCAAATTTCTATTATGATGATAATTTCTCCATCAGTGCATATTTTGAAGTGTAATGTACACAGGTAAATTTATCCATTTTTACAATTTAGGACACATTAACATAGCTAAATTCCTCCAACTTTCCAATATGATTATTTGCATATTGACTTATTATAGAATGAGAGTGTGATGCTTTTGAATGGAAAGAAACCTTGTTGCAGATTTCATTAGGGGTATTCTCTTTCTATATTTTCTTTTTGTGAATAGATTACATGGTGATGGTTGATAATTCTCAGCTTCTAGCTAAAACTAAGCACATGATTTTTTTCAAACCCATTTTAAGAATCACTTTTTAAAACTAGTAGTGAGATGAGTCTTACTTTGGACTATAAAACTATTTTTACTGTTCTCTTTACAGCTGAACTGCTGCTTCTGTTTTCTTCAACAACTGAATCAAAAATAACTTGACCTGTACCCTAACTTAATTTTGGAACAATTCTGTTTTCCATCCAATAACATCTTATTTCAGACATGGCAACATTAAACCCTGGTCAATTGAGTCTATTTTTACAAATAGTTATTTGGTAATTTACCTCCTTTTTTAAATCAAAAACAAATTTCCAATCCCTAAAAAATGTTCCTGTAGTTATTTTTTTGTTAATTTCCTAAAAAAGAATAATCTTTACCTTGTGCAAAATATATTTTATGTTTTAGAGAATTAATGTGAAAAGAAAAAAACAACTTTAAATAATTAAAGTAAAAAATTTAACACAAGGATAAAATCTTTTTTAAAAAAGCCTAATAAACAGTATGAAAAAAATTACTTATTTATTTCTCTTATTATTAATATTTTTAAAAAATTTAAAACTAATCAATAAATTATAAAGAGAAAAAAAATTTTATTACATTTTTAAAAAAATTAAAACTGGTTGATAAAATTACTAAATTTAAAACCCGAAAAAATGTTTCTTCTTTTTCTTTAAAAAAATATAGTCATAAAAACAATATTATCCAATATAGATTCACCAACCAATTTCTTTAAAAAAATTGTTCTTTATTTAACTATATAAAAATTACATTCAATAAGCAATGTTTTGACTATTTCTATCCTTATAGTCTTTTTCAAGCCACTAAGAAAAAATACAAACAATATTATCAATAAATAATAAATAAATAAATAAATACACAAATAAAATGAAAATAAAAAATTAAAATTACAAATATAAACAAAATAGAATAAAAAA
Organism: Epiperipatus broadwayi; assembly: GCA_028023455.1. Classification (NCBI taxonomy): domain Eukaryota; kingdom Metazoa; phylum Onychophora; class Udeonychophora; order Euonychophora; family Peripatidae; genus Epiperipatus; species Epiperipatus broadwayi. Next base: position 2,374,968 of record JAQFVV010006251.1, on the reverse strand, counting down.
TAAAATAGAATAAAAAAGAATAAAAATAAAAAATAAAATATAAAATATAAAAAAATATTACCTTCTCCAAAAAATAAAAAATCCAACAAAAAAAAATCTCTCAAAAAATATATATATAAAAAACCCTTTTTATTTATAACTAACAATTAAATTATTTAAATGGATAAAATTCCTCAAACTAGTCATTAATTGTTATCTTAATCTATCAGTTTTCTATTCATAAATGGTTTAAATTCCTTAATGTAGAAATTTTCCTTTAAAAACCTTTCTTTATAATTATTTACAGTTTCTAAAAGTTCAATTTTGTAGTCAGTATGACCAAATTTACACTTATAAAAATAAATTGCAGATTTTTTTTATCAGATAAATGTTGTTTTAACCTTGTTTCTAATTTATTCTTAGTATTTCCAATATAAAAAATACTTTTACCCTCCTTCCAACAATCTAAACATTTAATAATATATACTCCTTTCATTGCCTCAAGCATGTTAAACTTATCATAATAATTAATCATCTTTTTTAAATCTTTCTTTTTCTTATATACAGGAAACAATTTAATATTAAATTTTTTATTTATTTTTTTACAAATATTTTTAATTCTAATAAAAATATTTTTTGATACTTTAAAACCTATGTATATCTCATCTAATTTTTTATCCTTATTTTTAATTTTGTTTTCTCCTTCAATTTTCCTCTTTATTAAATTTAAATTATATCTCGAAAAATTTTTTTCAATAATTTTATTAGGAGATTCATTCAAATAACATTCCTTTTTTATTAAAACTAGTTCCTTGTTCACATATTAACATTGCTCTCCTAATTCTATTTTTTATAGTATTAATTTTACAATGCTTATCAATATCTGAAAACCAATTTACAATTAGACCATGAAATGTTTTTTTTAAAAAAAATGAAGTATTAATATTAATTCTATTATTCCTTATAATCTTTTCAATTTTTACATCCATGTATTCAATTTTATTATCCAATTCTTCTTCCATAGTAAATTTTATATTTTCCTCAATATTATTAATGTATTTTAAAAAACTTTTAGCTTTTCTTTTGTTTCCTTTAAAAACCATGAAATAGTCATCTACATATCTAACAAAAAAACACGGACTAAAATTTAAATCTAAAAATTTTTTTTCAAAATTAAAACCACTTAAACTACTTCCCATACTTAATCCATTTATTTGCTCATAAAACTTATCTTTAAATTTAAAAATCAAATTTTTACAACAAATCGATAAAATTTAATATACCAAATAAGTATCAATTTTTAATTTTTTATTTTTATCATTAATGTATAATTCCAAAACATTATTTATAGCTATATCTGGATCAATATTATTATACATATTAATAATATCTAATTTAATAAAATAAATATTTTTAAACTTAACAAATTTTAAGAATTCATTTAATTTTTCTATAAAATCCATTGAATTACATACCTTATTTTTTTTATTTTCTTTATTATATTCTTTATTATATTTTTTAAAAATATTATTAAATATCCATTTTGAAATATTTTCATAATAAGTATCCCTATAATTGTTGCACATCTAATGTCCATCCTTTTAAGCATAAACATATCTATTTTTTTAATATATCCTTTATTTTCCATTTCAGTAATAATCTTATTAATCTTTATATTAATCTGCATACTTTTATCTTTTTTTATTATCTTAAAATAACTTTCTTTTAATAAATAATTCATTTTATTATTATATTCAGTTTTCTCTATTACTACCATACTAGTAGATTTATCTCCTTTTAAAAAAACCAAATCTTTATATTTCAATCTAATATTATTAATTATTTTTAATTCCCTTTTATTAACTAATTTATATATATTATTATTTATCATGTCATATTCCAATTTTTTAAATTCATATTTAATTTAATTAAACAAAAGGTCTTTATTAATTCCTATATCTATTCCATCATTATTAAATTTATCAAAATATTTCAAAATGGATATTTAATAATATTTTTAAAAAATATAATAAAGAATATAATAAAGAAAATAAAAAAATAAGGTATGTAATTCAATGGATTTTATAGAAAAATTAAATGAATTCTTAAAATTTGTTAAGTTTAAAAATATTTATTTTATTAAATTAGATATTATTAATATGTATAATAATATTGATCCAGATATAGCTATAAATAATGTTTTGGAATTATACATTAATGATAAAAATAAAAAATTAAAAATTGATACTTATTTGGTATATTAAATTTTATCGATTTGTTGTAAAAATTTGATTTTTAAATTTAAAGATAAGTTTTATTTGCAAATAAATGGATTAAGTATGAGAAGTAGTTTAAGTGTTTTTTTGGCAGATGTATACATGAATAATTTTGAAAAAAATTTTTTAGATTTAAATTTTAGTCCGTGTTTTTTTGTTAGATATGTAGATGACTATTTCATGGTTTTTAAAGGAAACAAAAGAAAAGCTAAAAGTTTTTTAAAATACATTAATAATATTGAGGAAAATATAAAATTTACTATGGAAGAAGAATTGGATAATAAAATTGAATACATGGATGTAAAAATTGAAAAGATTATAAGGAATAATAGAATTAATATTAATACTTCATTTTTAAAAAAAAAAACATTTCATGGTCTAATTGTAAATTGGTTTTCAGATATTGATAAGCATTGTAAAATTAATACTATAAAAAATAGAATTAGGAGAGCAATGTTAATATGTTCTAATGAGTTATTATTGAACAAGGAACTAGTTTTAATAAAAAAGGAATGTTATTTGAATGAATATCCTAATAAAATTATTGAAAAAAATTTTTTGAGATATAATTTAAATTTAATAAAGAGGAAAATTGAAGAAGAAAATAAAATTAAAAATAAGGATAAAAAATTAGATAAGATATACATAGGTTTTAAAGTATCAAAAAATATTTTTATTAGAATTAAAAATATTTGTAAAAAAATAAATAAATAATTTAATATTAAATTGTTTCCTGTATATAAGAAAAAGAAAGATTTAAAAAAGATGATTAATTATTATGATAAGTTTAACATGCTTGAGGCAATGAAAGGAGTATATATTATTAAATGTTTAGATTGTTGGAAGGAGGGTAAAAGTATTTGTTATATTGGAAATACTAAGAATAAATTAGAAACAAGGTTAAAACAACATTTATCTGATAAAAAATCTGCAATTTATTTTCATAAGTGTAAATTTGGTCATACTGACTACTAAATTGAACTTTTAGAAACTGTAAATAATTATAAAGAAAGGTTTTTAAAGGAAAATTTCTACATTAAGGAATTTAAACCATTTATGAATAGAAAACTGATAGATTAAGATAACAATTAATTACTAGTTTGAGGAATTTTATCCATTTAAATAATTTAATTGTTAGTTTTAAATAAAAAGGGTTTTTTATATATATATTTTTTGAGAGATTTTTTTTTTGTTGGATTTTTTATTTTTTGGAGAAGGTAATATTTTTTTATATTTTATTTTTTATTTTTATTCTTTTTTATTCTATTTTATTTTTTATTCTATTTTGTTTATATTTGTAATTTTAATTTTTTATTTTCGTTTTATTTGTGTATTTATTTATTTATTGATAATATTGTTTGTATTTTTTCTTAGTGGCTTGAAAAAGACTATAAGGATAGAAATAGTCGAAACGTTGCTTATTGAATGTAATTTTTATATAGTTAAATAAAGAACAAGTTTTTTAAAGAAATTGGTTGGTGAATCTATATTGGATAAAATTACTAAAGAGAAAGAATAAAAAAAATATTTACTAATTATATTTTTATCTCACATTTACAACTATTTATAGCAAATTGTAAATATTCACATTATTTTAAAAAAATGTTTGGAATATAAAAAACATGAGAAAATTAAATCCTACCATTTCCTCTTTATAACTTTTCTAGTTCTAATAAGATTGTAGTATCTGACATGATCAGACTTGGTCTCTGCTCTCAATATATTATAAACTAAATGTTAAGTTAAATTTTTTGCCAAGTCACCTAAAAAAATTCTTAGTTTTGTCATGGAAAATCTATTCCTAATAATTTTATAATGCTATAATTTTTACATGTTAGAGCTGCTATATCAGTATTTATCTGTTATTTAGCTGTAAAATAATTTTATATAGTTTAAATAATAAAAGTTTTAACTTAAGTAAATGTTTAAGATGTTAAATTTTAAATAGCTACTAATGTCAATGATAAAGAATATATTTTTAAATTAATAATGCTAGTTAATTCATGAATTAATCATATAAAATGTTTAAAATACTTGTATTAATTTTTAAAGTTGAGAAACCAAGTTCAAACCCTATATTTTGGTTTGCTGATTTTTAAAATTAACACTATAATAATTTCATTCATTTTAATGCCAACACATAATATTCTAGTTGAATATTTTTAATTTATTTAAATAGAAAGAGTTTAATAAAGCTAATAATTAAAGTTAGAATTTCCAAATATTGAATAAATGAATATTGTGTAAATAAATAAATATTACACTTATTTAATATCATTTATCTTTAAAATAGTCTTTAAAAAATACTATTTTAAAAATTATTCTGAGATGTGTTTAGTTTTTAAAATATTAACAAATAATGGTACTAAATTGTAGTAATATTTGTTTTATTAAAAATGTGATATAAATTTTAATTATTTAATAATTTATTCTAACCTGGTATGTAATTTTTAATTTTAATTGGTTATTCTTGTGTGCGGCCAGGAAATGTTTTTAATTAATTTTAAGTATGTAAAAAATTGATTTATTGTAAAATTGAATATTTAATTAGATAATTTTTGATTAACAACCTTCCCTAGTGCTAAATAGGTCAAGGATTCAAGTGAGTCAAAGAAGAAGTTGTAGGTTAAAGGGTTAATAAACAGTCTGGCAAAATGGTCACATAACCAATAGTATAAATGGATGAGATTGTCACCTGATAATGTCCTCAATCAATTTTAATTTTATTTTTGTTTGTAGCAGTTGATTTTTAAAAGTCTTGTAAAATTTAACAAAGTGTAATTTTATTTAAATATCATTTTCTTAGATGAGTATTGTATAATCATTTAAACTATTTTGACACAATTGTTTGAACCAGAAACACTAAAGAAATTGAAACAATGTTCATAATATTATTTTTAAAGTTTGCTACATTAGAAAACTTGAAAAATTATTGTTGTTACCATTATCATTATTTTAAAACCATTGTTAATTTCCAAATCCAACAGAACATCTGTATTATAACTAAAATTGCCATTGAATTGTTAATTATCCTATTGAAAAGAACACAACAGAAATTATTAATCATTTCTTGATATTTTCCTTAAAAATATTAATTTATAGCAAATTGTCTCGAATTTATTTACTTGTGTGAATAGATTGTAATTCAATATAAAAACTGTTTATTGATATAGCAAATATGTGTATTCCAGACATTTTATAATGATTTAAATCTACAAAATAAAAAGTTAAACTAATAATAATTTTATGCATCAATAAAATAATTACTTGTGCTGCATCTTGTTAAAAGATATTATATTGTTATTATTGGAAAATCAGCATCAAGAATTTACTTTTTGCAACTATTTTTTTTATTTCCTCTTTCCTGAAAAAGCAAAAAAAAATCATTTTCTCCCGGAGAGAAGTAATAATGAAAATCACCTACAATGAACTGTTATTAAATAATATGTGAAATTTTAAAATGTTTCACAAGATAAAATTTGGAAAATATAATTTTACTTGCAAAATGACATTATATTTAATAAATTTAAATAACTTCTACATTTAAAAATTTATAAATGCCTGCAAAATGTTTAAAAACCTGCAAATTATTTCTTCTCTTCATGTGTTGCTATGGAGACCACTGAGATCACCGATATGATATTTTCTCCTAAACATATTTACTGATATTTGATAAATGTTCTGTATTAGAAATACTTTATTATACAATATTTACATTACTGTTAAAAATTTAAATAATTTGTATAATGGATTAATGAGTTCAAGTGCTTGAGGTATATTTACTGCAATAATATGAACATTTATTGCGATTTAAATCCATGAATATATTTAATGAATAGCTATAAATTTTATTCTATATGTATGTGCTAGCAGAATCATTTGAAACCTTTCTAAAAATATTTAATGAATGGCCATAGATTTTGTCATATATTTGTAATAGAACTATTTAAAATTATCTCAAAGATACTATACTATCATTTGTGTTAGATTAAAAGTATTGCTACCAAAGAAGTTAAAATATAGCATCTGTAAGATGCCAAATAGACAGACTTAAATATGAATATGGCATATATATTGTAACCCTGTACTTTGTATATTGTTTTCTTTTCATACTGTTATAAGTTAGTTTGCTATGCTTATTAATGTTTAAAAAAAAAAAGAAATAGTAAATAATAAAACTTCATTATATGCAGGTTATTTATTATCAACCTGGATATAAAATTTATCTCAATGCTATGTTTCCTATATTGTATTGAAATAGCTTTTATTATAATGAGCTATGTACTTGTATAAAGTTAAAAGATAGCTAAATTGTTTTAAAAGTTGTAGGAGTAAATAATATTGAGTTATTTAATACTTCAAACTAAGTTTTCAGTTAATAGAGTTATTTGCTAAATTGAATGTTTTAATTTCAAATAAAGCTTGGTAAAATCAGATTAACGAGAGGTATAATTCTTTTAAATCGTTTATAATAGAGTGGTTAGCGTAACCCTATATGTAAAATTTTCTTGAAAGTTAAATATTCTGAGCTACCTTCTTAAATTTGAAATTCTTTTAAAATAAAATTGACTCGAAAAAAAGTGAAATAGTAAAATGTCTAGTATTAGTTTATAAAGTAACATTTTGAAACGCATCACCTGGTCTGTTTTATATATCTTTTTTTTTTTTTTAGAACTTAAAATTGAATAAAAATGAAGAAATTTACTTTTAACAATTAAAAGACTTTTCAGATAGCAGTATAAGAGGAAATTCAAGTATTGAACTAAGCATAGAATAACAGGGTTACCTTTAATTGATAAGCATGCCACTATTGGTTTTAAAAATGAAATAAAATGTATACTTTACACTTTATAATTATAAAAAATTAACACTATTCAGCACAAGCACGAATATGAGTACAAGGATAAGCAATAGTTGACAAAGTCGCAGTTGTTACTTAAAATGATGATGGTCTGCAGTTTTATAGCAAATTTTTAAATCAATCAAAGTTTAGCCACTCCCTTGAAAAGAGATTTCTGCAGTTAAAAGGTTAATATATTATAAATATTGTGCTTATCAGTTAAAATTTTTTAATTAGGCAGTTATATGAAAATAACTTACTGTTTTAGCACAGGAGGAAATGCTAATATAATATTTGCTTTTTTCTCCGAATATTGCTAGTAAATTAATATCTGTAAGAAATCTGGAATTGACTAACTTTTGTATTGTAAAGAAAATCTAAATAAGTTTATATGGTTCGTTCTTTCTGAATATTAGTAATTTGAAAGCCTCTATCAAGACGTGAATGAAGAAAATTTGAAATATATTCATTTATTTAAGATAGTTTGCCTTAATAATCCGAAGAACGTTTTTTAAATGCATTGTGACTTGCAGACTATCCAATTACTTTTTAAAAAAAGATGCTTTAAAAAAAAAAAAAGGAGCTATTGAAACTCAAGAGTACCTAGAATTGACTTTTTTTATTATTCAGTCAAACTCATATGTGTGTTTTCTTTGAAATATATTTAAAAAAAACAAAAAACAATTACAAATATTTTTACTATATGTTTTCTAAAAAGGAAAATAATGCTAGTTTTATTATGGGAAACCAAAACCAGGAAATGACTTTCGTTATTATTATGAAATTGAATTTGCATCGTGTGCATCTTTTAAATTTAAAATATATATATAAAAAAAGAGATTATAATTATCTTGCTTATGCTACTAAAACAAATGCTTGGAAATGACTCTTGTTATCATTTCGTTAAATTAGTCTGTGTATGCTTCTTTGAAAAATGTCAAGAAGTTATAAATATTTATTTTGCTCATTCCATTAAAACCACAGATCTGGGGGAAAACTTTCTATGAAATATACTACTACTACTCTTTGACGTTGTTAATTGAATAATTTTTCTAATTAAATATCATATTGGCCAACTTCTCAAATACTAATGAATGTTATATTTGAATATAATCTAGCATTAAATACTTTTATTATTATTATTATGCTTATCCAGAATTATATTTGCTATTTGTCAAAAATGTGTATTCGTTGTTGGAGCATCATACATTTGCTTACGTGGACAAGCCATCACAGAAAGACTCTATGCCCTCAGCAGACCACTCTTAATAGAAATTTTCCATTAGAACTAAGGTGTTTAAATATATATATTTAACATTTTTTTTATTATTATTATAATATTCTATCGTGATGTCAGATGTAGAGGTAATTTTTATTGCTATTAGTATTTCAATGAGTTTATGCTAGAATGTGTTCGTACATCCACACATTCTCAGGTAAATTTTATGCATTTCATTAAGTGCTGGTTTTATTAAGTTTTGCAATATTTTATCTATCAGAGATATTTATCTCTAACTTTTGTTTTTTCTTACAAGGTTTATGAGTATTTCAGTCACTCAATGGTAAAACAGTCTTTAAAGAGTTTATCGGAAGTCTAGTATGCTTATAATTATTATAATAATATAATAGTTTACCATTATATACCAATTTAATTGTGTATTTACATACTTTAAATCACTACACTTTATTTTGCATTACATCCATTTATTTATTTAAAGTTTATTTATGTGTGTATTTTTGTTATCTATTACCAGAAATTTATTGTCCTCTTATTTTAAAATAATTTAATAGTCACTTGACTAATCTCAACTGTTGTTTTCAGAGATTGCTTATTGTTTTGAATAATTTTATGCGCATATTAAATTAGTCATCTTATGAGTATTAAGTTGTTATCTTGCCATTGTTTATTTTGTATGAGGTTTTTGCATTAGAAATCAGACCTAAGTTATAATGATTTATTGTGCTTTGTGGGATGAGATGCTCTCCCCATGGCTTATATTTATTCCATGAGCTTGATAGTGCTTTTGTAGTTTGTGATAGTTATCACTTTCCATTATTATTGAAGCACTTGGATCCCTAGAGAGGATCATTTATATTTGGTGTGTTTTCCCACATTTTCCTGATGTGCTGCGACAATGTCCAGGCATCTGTTGTTTTGCCTCAGAGATAGATATTTGGAAGCCACCATTTCATTGATATTTTCTTGCTCTGTGGAGCCTATAGTTTGCCTATCACTCATGATGAATTTTCATATTCTCCACCATGCTAGGTGAAGATATCTTTATATTAGAATTGACATGGCACTGATTAGTAAGCTTATGAAGAGCTCGTTCTTTAGGTAGCATTATGCACAATGCTTTGTGGTGTATAACAATGTCTATATTGTGTTGCTGAGTCATTTGACCAGCCACAAGTAAATCAACAATATATTTATACCTTTTAAATATTTAATATTTAGCACTTGGCATTTAGATAACACATGCACTTTATGTTAGCTGTATGCCCATCTGTATCACCTCACTGATGGATTTGTAAGTCATTTGATATTCAAAATATTATTATTATTATGTGGCCAGTAATTTGGTATGATTATGTGTATCATTCCTGGTAAATGGCCCACTTTTAATTTAAAAATGTATGTAGAAGCTTAAAACAGTATTATAAATTTTAGTCAAATTATTTAAATTTTATAATTAGTGATATTCTACCAGCCTGTTTATTCAAACCCAGTTAGTATGGAATGCAATGTTAATTTAATTGCCTAGACTCCATAATTATTAGTTTTGTAATAATTTTATGATTTATTTAAGCCCATTTGATTTTAATTTAGCCTAATCATGTGCTAATTTGCATTTCAAGGCTATAACCAAAATTTACTTGATAGAGATGTGTTTTAAATTAAATGTTAGTTCAATGTTGTATAAGCTAAAGTTTTGACATTACTTATTTCAAATTGTTAGTTATTTATGAGCTAATTTAGGATACCAGTTAACACATTGTTAAACTAAGTTTGTGGAGATATTTGATGTTAAAACCCACCTAAATATTTTTTATATTTTAAACCTTAGAATTATTGTCAGGAAAAGGTCTTGATGCGCTTATGTGCCAACTAATGTAAACAAATTGTAACAGTGTTTCTGTTGGCAAATAGTTCTGAATATTTAATGTAAATATTATAATAATAATAAAAACTTGTAAATATTATTTATTTGTTGTATTTAATCATTAATAAATTTAAGTATTATTATTTTAAAAGTATTCAGTTTCTGTTTTTCTATATGTCACTTGTCTTGAGTTCACACAAATCTTATATGTCTATTGCAAAGAGTATAATATTCACTTTCTGATTTCTATCAAAAATCTGGGTGACATATAATCAAATTTTGAAGTTCCAAACTTGTCAATTTTGAAGTTTCAAAACTTGTCATTTTCCAATGAAAATCTTTTACAAGAAACTTCTCAATTCCAAAGACTGGATTTTCATATAAGAGGAATTAAAGTTGAATATTTAAGAGAAATTCAGATCACTACAATTTTGGTGAAGATTATTCTAGCTATTTTCAGACTGCACTCATTATTAACCATTTCTTTATAATTTGAAGATACAATTATTGCACTTGATAACTTAATTTGTGTTGTATATGGGATAATAGAAAGACATAAAATGCACTTTTTTATTTTTATTGTTTTCGAGTGATATCCTGGATAAATGGCTATGATTATTCTAAATTGAGTATATTTTATTATGCTATTATTTAGCAAATTAAGTATTTTTTTTGTTTAATTATTTCTATTGTGATGAAATTTTAGGAAGCATTTTCTTCTAAAAGAGGTATGTGCCTCCTATAGTCTCCCAGGATATTAGTCATACATTGGCAACCAGTGATTACAGAAAAATTCTTAAAAGACATTCAGAACCCTGAGATGATTATTATTGCCATTTTGTTCATATTATTGAATAAGTCATTCGTTTAACTTGTATATTGTTTAGCACACTATAGTTAATCTGTATGCTATTTGATTAGTGCCCAATATTTTATTATTACTCTGCAAGAGTAGAGTATTTAAATTTATACCTTTCTTGACATTCTGATATGGCAAATGTTAAGGATTAAGATATTTTAAGATGAAGAATTGTATAAAATGTTTCTGTTGGTGCAGATGACTTATATACTTAAAGAATATATTTTGATAGAGGGGAAATCATATCTTAAAAGGATTTTGTTGATAACAGTGAAGTTTTTTCTCTTCTTAATTTCCTTTGTAATTATTTAATTGTGTAATAGATATTATTATTACTTATAAATTTCCTTTTGTCTTCATAGATGTCTCTGAAGTATTCTTTCTTTTATTGTAACCGCCACTGAGTTTAGTCTATGCTTCAAACATAAGAGTCTCTCCAATTAGTCATTATTTTATAAAGAGGAGTGGTCATCGTCGTCATTTTATTTATTCATTTTTTATTTTTTTTGCCATTTAGGTTACAATTGGCACCCCCCTCCTCCTCCTAAGGTTACAATATATAGAGAGAGACATATTTGTAATTCATAAATTAGTTTATTTAGTCTTGCAACCTTTACTATTTATTTGTTCATTGACTTTCTGTCTTAGTTGTTTTGTTGTAGTTGTTGTGCTCTAAAATTTAAACAGTCAAACTCGATTAAGAGTGGCTGGTAATATTTATGATGGGTTACAAAGTATATGAATATTTATTTAAGCATATGTTTTGAACATTTCGCAAATTAACATTTTCCATGCTATATACATTTATGTAGCTTAACATCCATACATGTTAATACAATGTTAGCATATTTGCTCAATTTTCAGAAGATTTTTTACTTGATCCTGTACAAAATTCAAATATTTACAAAGATGTTATCTTAAACTGTTTTACAAATGCGTAGGTTGAATGTTAACCTTTTAAACTCAGTTTAATTGAACGCTTTCGTGTAAATGTATTTACACGTGTTAATATTTTGATTAGTGGTAGAGTAGCGGAATTAAGAGATAAAGATCTTTGGATCGCAACGCGGATCACAGCGCAACTTTGCAATTCAGTCTTTGAATATTATATTACCTTCCGGATAAACCATTTATTATTATTTTGATGTAAAATATTTTTAATGTATAATGTTCTGTGTGTGTGTGCGCGCGCGAGTGACAGAGAGAGTTGGTGAGAATAGAATAATATGAAGAAAGGAAAAAAATTAAATATTTACTACTTTCACATCTACTTTGACGGCTAATCACTGTCAAAATATGCAGTCAAGAAAAAAAACAGGATATACTGAAATAAAGCAAAGGTTCTAATATGTTTTCTCTAACTGCCAATTATTGAAAACAAAAAATGGAATCTTTCGGTATAAAACTAATTTATTTAACATGTTTTCAGTGACTGAAAATCCTTAAAAGAATTTCATTTGTAGTAAAAAATGTGTATGTCAGTTTGAATAAATTTCAAAAGGACTGTTCTTTATAATATTTCAAATGTCTTTTTTCTTTTAAAAAAAGGTAATATTTTTTACTTAATGTCTTTATATATTTAAATTTATTTTATACAAATATATATATGTACAATTGAGTTATTTATAATTGTATAATTTAGCCTATGTCTATAAGTCTCTCTTGAGACGTAATAAATTGTGAGAAATTAGGGTTTTCTTAACATAATTGATATAGTGATTTAAAAAAATAAATCAAATTAGCAGGGACGTCTTATAGGGCGATTTTTTGTTTTGCAATATTGTCTTATACCAAAAAAAATCTTAACCCATCTATTATTTAATAAGAATCCATAAATCAAGTTATAAATTATATCCAAGAGTTTTAGGATATTTTAAATTAAACGTGTCTGTTATCAGAGTTCTAAGAAAGGATTGTAACCAATGAACATATGAATTGCCTTATAAAATTTCATTATATAGTGATTAATATAATAATAGCCGTATGTGTGCCTTAAGATTTGAATCTGAAGTTAAGCTACAAGATATTTTCAAGAATTGAGAATTTTCCAAGAAATCATGTTTATCTAGCAGTATCCTATATTTAACTAACCATTCAAGATTCATTCATAATCAATTTCTATCTACTGATATAAATTCTACGAGTAATTTCAATAAACATAGTTTGGATATGATGTAATCTTATTACCATGGGATTTCCATACATCACAGTTTATTAATCAATGATGAAATGCCATATTTCTACAGGATCTCATGCCTCATGAAGGATGGGTCATCTATCTATCGATTCTCATCTCTGATAAAGAGGGATACTCTACAGAATCTTATTTCTGATAAAGAGATTATCACATCTTTATTATGTTTTGAATATTAGTGAAGAAATTATTTTACTTTTATTATGATCTGAGATTTGGCAAAGATAAGGATCTTAGGGGAGGAGAGACTTTTATCTAAACATTCTGATCTCCAATGTTTTGAATTTTCGTGAAGGAATTATCTCAAATTTATTATGTTCTGAACCTTAGCAAAGATACTATCATAGTCCTATCAGTTCTGATTCTTGATGACTATATTATCATTCACTTACATGCTATGCTTTATGAAGAGACTATAACATTTACAAGTTCTGTTCTCTAATTCCAAGTGAACAGAAAGAATATGACATAAGAAATAAAACATTGTGAAGGAATGCACACACTTATAAGATGTGATTCTAATAAAAGTAGTATCATACTCTTACAACTATTGCATTCTACTAAAACAAAATGGCTCTTAATGCCCCATATCTACAAGTTCTGATTCTTGATGAAGATTGTATATACATTATTAGACTCTTGATTCTGGTGAAAAGAGTATAACATAGATATAAATGTTTGGCACCCAGTTAAAAAACTATTATAACATTTGCAGACTCTAAGCTAAATTTCAAGAAATGTCACATACCTATAGGTTTTCTTCTTTGATAAAATAGGTATGACATACTTATATGACATTTAAGTTCTGAACTTTAATTAAAAAAATATAGCATATCTATATAAGCTCTGATAGAAAATGCTTCACATATTTGTAGGATATAATACCTGACAAAGAGAATATCACATATATTGCAATGATCAGATTTATACATTCATGCAACTGAATCCAGAATCCAAGCAAATATACCAAAGCTGACTGGAGTGGGATGATGAAGTTCCAAATCAGACCAAACTCCAACTTATTTACAAGTACTCCATAATTCAACGCTCGACAAATGACATCTCTGAGGTTACACTCAGTCTCCATTTCTTCATGGCTGTCATAACTCAGGGAGAAACATGAGACTCAGGGGCTGACTCAATATAAAACTGACTAAAAGGATTTAAATAGACTGATAGTGTGAAGAAGGGGGTAATATCCATAAATTCACTTATATATAATATAATAACTGAGATTTAATTGGATTGGAATTAAACTACAAGAAATACATATGAAGCCAATGTAATTTAAACATATATTTATTAATTAATAAAAACAAATTAAACAAAATATAAGAGAACATAATTTTAAAGGTGTGGCAACCACACACACACAGGCATCACAATGGATGAGACAGTATCATATTAATCTCATCTTTACATTTTAACTCAATATGTGTATGTGGAGTCATTGAGATTATCTTGATGTTGAGAATGCCAAATTCTATCTTAATGTTATGGGTTGCTATTTGATAAGTAATTTTACTAGCCTTGGATAGATCATTCATTATAATATTATACAAATGTATATGTTTCTAGCTAAAGTGTGAGTGTATAAATAAGCTTACACTGATGTAGATTTAAACTAGTAGCCAAGATGCAGTTTTAATGATAGGGAGAAGAACTGGATGCTTTAGGTTTCCAATATGTGCTATAGCACTGGCTAAATATTACTAATAATGCTGCCCTGTGGATGGATAATTCTTCAAGGATTCTTACAATCAATGCACAGTATCTTGGGATTTTGCTGTTAATGATAAGAATATTGAAATTCAGGAGTGAGGTGGCTTACTCAAATGATCTGGCATTAAAGGATAATCATGATGCACAAACCTGAAATAGTAGAATGGGATGGCCTAACCAAGGTCTCATTTTAGAAAATGCAGCAACATGTAAAGTATATGGACTTGATACAATACATCTGCAATGCAATAAATGATATAACATATATATTTAAATTTAACTGTGCTCTAACAATATCATTTATTGGTTTAATTAATAGATACCAATTTTTAAAGAGCATTACATTTAGGCTAATTAAAGAATAAATTATTTTGTCAATCTTGTTAATATACTTTAATTTACATCTTATTAATTAAGTGAGAGGAAAGTACATTTGGATGGGTTTAGCAATAGATTTAATATATATACTTTATAATGATCCCTAACGCTAGTCTATTACTTATTAACTTATTATAATAATAATTAAAATCATAAATCAAGTTTAGAAGCAAACTACATTATGCATTTATATAACAAACAAATTATCAATAATAACGGGCATATGGCACATCATTATTATTACCATATAGGATTTTGAAACAGCATTCATAATTGGCTACATTAATAAAGATAATTAAATGGAGATTTTTTTTAAAATTATATCTCTGCTAAATTTTACTGAATTTAAAGATTCATTGTTTCGAAGCATTGGCATATAAATAATATATAAAATACATTTTAAATGTAAATGTAGAGAAGGTATAATCACAACTGCAGTAATGAAGAAATAATTAAATAAGACATTGATTTGATTTAAATAAAGTAGAAGTTACAAGTGGAGGTAGGCAAGTTACATAATTTAAAAGGTTAATTAATTTAAACACACCTTAAAGTTAACATTAATTTGAACATTCAATTATTTTTTTATTTACATTTAGCTAGCTTTTAAAAGTTAGAATATTAAATATTGATTGATTCAGAGCTCTGCAGTTCTGGAATATTACTGATTTATCATTGCAGTTGGTGATGTAGGCACTTGGACTTCAGGCATAGTAGCAGTCTTTTCTGGACAGGTTCATAATGTCTTCTTTTTCTTCTGGTAGCAGGCTGTAGCTGGAGAATTTCATTCTTGTGATAGGCAGGTTTTAGACACATGGGATGGCAGTAACTTGCTATTCTCCATGGAGAAACAACAAACATTGACCTTATTAGCCAGACATATCAAGATTTCAAATGTGGATTCTGGTAGCAAGTTCTCTTTCAAAAATTGGTGTGTGTCTTTGTCAAAATGTAGCCTATTTATACAATGTTCATCTCAGACACCTGGTTTTTAACAATTTAATATCACCTGAGAACCCATTAGTGGTAGATATTAAGTTAAAATTTTAGATTTTAAAATTGATTTTAAACTTTTGTTTAATTTTCTGCAATATATCCAAAATCCCCACCAGGTATTTGAATAGCGCTGATCCAGTGACTTTACCTATATAACAGTTAATTGTAAACAAATTAATTTACAAAATTTTCTAAATTTAAAGTGATTTCCCTGCATGTGCAGTGGCTTAATGCTAATTTGTTTACAACTATTTTACTTTTAATTTACAAGAGCTAAAACTTTTAACAAAACTAAATCATGCCATCCTTTATACGAATCACTATATAGGATGGATTATACATATTCATATGATTTTATAACAAAGCAAATTAATAAATTGACCTTTATATAATTTAATTTATGATATAAATATTTTAAATTGCAAATTGAAATTTATCTGCTGTAATATTTCAATATAATTGATATTAACAGTGTCTGTCTATATGTAAATCTATACTGTGATGCATATAGCCATGATAGTGCTCCTGTCTATTTATTTTCAGTGGGTTTAAATCCAGCACAGATAGGGCTAGAAACAAGAGTTTAGGTGAAATGGTAGGGAATCAAAATGTGCTGTTTCAATATGCATGCTCATGATCTAAGTTATGAGTACTATATATTTACAATCTCTAAGACCTGAAAATGGGAATATTATATTTATAGGCTCCAAACTCTATTCTGATACAGAGAAGGTGACACATCTGCAAGTTTTTATTTCCAGTGAACTACATTTTTTTTATTTTTCTTAAAGATAATGTCATATGCTTCCAGATCTATAGATTCTAAGTTAGAAGGTATTATCAACCCTTATTTGGAGCTCACTGTTGGTTTTACTTTTTATCTTAGTTTCAAAAGTAATAAAAGAATGACATTTGTGTTAAAATTCATTTACTACTTAAATAGATATATAAACATTAAAAAAATACCTGTTATATATGTGAGTTTGTACTCCCATGCTAATTTAAATTATATTATAATACATTAATTGATAAAAATTTAGTTATATATAAAAATACAACCTTTAACAGTAACTTATTATACCTAACAGAAACTATCTAAAAGTAGGAAAATAAACAACTTATGCTTGAGTAGACAAAGAATATATTATGTATCCAAAATATGAATTGGTGTAACATTCAAACATTATATAAATGAACTTATGGGTATTTTTAGATAATTGATGTTGTAAGTACTGACTTAATTCTCAAGAAAAACTAGTTTTATTAATGCA
Source organism: Epiperipatus broadwayi (assembly GCA_028023455.1). Taxonomy (NCBI): domain Eukaryota; kingdom Metazoa; phylum Onychophora; class Udeonychophora; order Euonychophora; family Peripatidae; genus Epiperipatus; species Epiperipatus broadwayi. Next base: position 2,357,349 of record JAQFVV010006251.1, on the reverse strand, counting down.
AATGATCCTTAAAATCAATTGCTTTAAATCAAATGTCTATGATTTCTGGCCATTTTAATATTTAGCTGGTTTTCTGTAAGATAAATATTTCTATCTCAAATATTTTTAGATCAAAACATAAAGCTGTAATATAAAAGAGTAAAAAAAAAATTATGTTATCAGTTTGATTGCTTTCTTTCTTACTGAAAAATGATGAATGAAAAAGTATTAAATTTTAAAGATGAGGAAGGAGATTCAGTTGTCTGATATATCCAATTCATCTGATGCATAGAGACAGAGGATGGTCTGAGTTTTTTATGCTGATGAATGTTTGTGATATATAGAAATTAAAATATAGGATGAACTAATAAAAATAATTTTAAATGAAGCAGATGTCTGACTCTAAAATAAACTCAAAGAGAGAGTTCATTAAAAGAACATGTAAGAATTGATATACCTTTTAGCCCTTGACTATAAAAATACAAACTAAAAAATACTATAGTTAGTTTATCTACCTATGATTACTTTCATTACTAATACTGGGCAATTATTAACAATCTATAGCCTTTAAAAATCCTCCATCTTTATTGATAAACCTAAAAAAAAAAAAAAAAACAAGCAATAAATACTATAATAATCTGAAATCTCAGTCCTTAAGTTAAAAGTTTAAACTTTTGAAACTCTGTTCATAAGTTAGTAACAATTAATCACATTCATTTTTGCTACAATTTTCGGTATTACTAAAAGAAAATTTAATGTGACTAGTATTTTTAGTCTTATCAATTAATTTCAATTTTATTTCCCATCACAAGATTTATACATGGGTTTAATTTTCTGGTTATTTTTAAAAAATAATTAGTCCATTGACCATTCATTACAGTTTTCTTAATATGAGTTTATTGTTGATTCTTTTCCTACAAGTAAAAAAGGTTTCAAAATGTTCCCCCAGAACTCTGTTCTATTCTTCAAGATTTTTAGTCTCACAAAATAATTTTCATTAATTCTTTTAATTATAAATCAGTTTTGTTATAAATTCATTCTAACATTTTTTATATTTTTTTAATTATAATTTTTTTATTTTTTTTTAGTTTGTATTAGTTTAATTTTATTTGTAATTTTACATATACACAGAGGCAAAACTCTCCATACAGTAGCATCACTGGTGCAAACCAGAGTAATCAATGAATGCAGCAAGGTTTGTAAATAAAATTTCTATCTAGTGTCTACTCATATAATATCCCCAGACTAGTTACTAACTTGTGGCTTTTATCAACGTGGAGCCTTGGATCTGAAAGCACTGCAACTAAATGTTAGTATTTAATGCAACCTTCCAGCAGCCACCTTTTACCTTATTAGCTAACTATAACGTTTTGAGTCCAAAATGAAAACACAATAATGTTTTCAATTCAAGCTCATTAGCTTGTCTAGTCAGTCATATAGATCTGAAATCAGTTCAGCATCCATACTTTTAAGTGTCTTTGATTCATTAATAACCACAGTCATTATAATTATAGTTAGCTAATATGGATATTGCTTTAAATCCTAAAATCTAGATACAGTGCTCTCAGATCCCAGACTTCTCATTGATAAAAGCCATAAGCTAGAAACTAATCTGGGAATATTGGATGATTAGGCACTAGATAGGAAATTTATCCACAAATCTTCCTGCATCCGTTGATTAATCTGGCTTGCATTAAATGGCACTACTGTATGAAGAGTTTTGCCTCTGTATAAGCAGCTTGTGTAAACATAAAGAATGGTATTCATGTGATGTGTAGTAGTTTAATTTTACATATATGAAGGATTATTCTTTATCCCAATGTATCAATTGCATGCCAATTTAATTAGAGAAATATAATGGGAAAAAATCAATAATATTTACACTTTTTTTATTAAACTTGATTTAGTTCATATTATTAAAAATAAAATTCCACCTACCATTTTTTTTAAATATTTATTTGATGCATATAGAATTAAAAATTAACATTATAAATATCAAAATAACATTTCACTGTTTCAGACGTTTGTTGTGGTCTTTTTTAAGAATTTAAACAGTACAAAACATTAGTAACGATATATTGTACTCTGAAAAATGATTATTGTCAAAAAAAAAAGTTATTTTATTTATTTATAGATTGTTTTATAAGTGAACGATAAAAACAATGTATTGAGAGCAACGCTTTATTACTGTAGACAATTATGAAGTGCTGAGTATGCTTTCGACTGGATTCAGTCATGGACATAGCAATGAATGTAACAAAAGTGGGAGGGTACATTAAGTAGTCCAAAAACAAGTGAAATAATTTGCATATTATTATCATTGTAAATTAAATGCTTAGAGTTACCTATTTCTTGGAGAAAGAAACGCAGGATTCTTTTCGGTTGATGGCGTATTTGCTATTTCTAAGACTGAATCCAGTGGAAATCATACTCAGCATTTCATAATTGTCTGCACTATAAAGCGTTGCTTTCAATACATTGTTTCTATCGTTTACTTATATTACAGTTTAGGAAATAACGCGTTTAAAAGTGTTATATTTTTATAGATGGTTTTTTTTTTTGGCATTATTATCCTACCCCAAAATAAGTAATGTTATATATATATGCTGGTAAAAAGTAACTTCTTCTTTTTCTTATTGTTTTAAATATGTAATAAAACATTTGTTATATGTTTTAATAAAACATTTGTTGTATTGTTGTTTGTACTGTATTTCAATAATATTAATTTTTTTTGATTCCGTAAACAATAAATGATTTTAAAAAAAAACAAAAAAGCAAGTCATATATAACGTGACGTTACTTTTATAAGCTTGTATTTACAAAAATGTAATGCAGAGAGCGTATCAATGGTTTTAAAAAATAATAATAACTTTACTTTTTAAATTTAAAAGATTTTGCATTAATGTTTTTTTTTTTCAAACTCAAAAATAAATTGAAAAAAAATCTGTTCAAACTTCAAAGTAAAGTTTTAAAATTATTAAATATCAAAAAATAACATTTTATTTTTTTTCTACGATAAAAATTAAAAATAACATTTTATTTTATGGCATTAATTAAAATTAAACTGTACTATACTTGCAAATTATATTTTTACGTTATTATCTTATTGCAAATGTAGTAATAAATAATACCATCATAACTATATATAGTTGAAACTGAAGTAATTGTACCTCCTATTGAGTTATATAAATGCCCTGGTCCTATCTTTCGGTAGTTTGTTGACATTTACAAAACTCAATAGGAGATATAGTTAATTTTATTATAAAAATAAATATATATTATCTATTATAGTCTTACCTTATAATTACTTTTTGCTTTTATAATTTTCTTGTATTTCTTACTAAATCAATCTTTAAAAATAATCTATTATGGTTATTTCTTTTTTACAATTTTTTTTTTTTTTTAATTCTTTATAGATAAATAATGCAAATACATTGGTAGGTAACATCTTATGTCTTTGTAATTATTAGTTGAGAGTGTCCTTAACTTTTTTTTTTATCACAACATAGTGCCTTTCTTATTTGCTTTTATTGCTAACTAAAATTTTTACCGTATTTAAATTAAGAAATTTTCAACTCTGCTCTCAAATTTTATAATATTATTATCATGTGATGCTTTAGTGGTTTTAATATTAATTCCTGTAATTCAATTAGAGAAAAAAACAATTTTTAGCTATTAAGTTCTAATATTCACTATACATACTGCCACACACAGCAAGCTAGAGTAATCAATGGATGTCAGAAGGCTTGTGCATAAAATCCCCATCTAGTGTCTACTCATCCAATATCCACAGACTAGTTTTTGGCTTGTGTACTTCATCAGTGAGGAACCTTGGATCTGAGAGCACTGTTTTAAAACAGTTATACACAAGCATAAAAAGTGATGGTCATGTGAAGTTCTAATATTGATAGTAACTAGTTGCATTTTTATTTTATTATCTATTGATAAAAATATCATTACTTGATTAAATTAGTCCACATTTTTAGAAATTATAAAATAGGTTCTCATAGAATTCTCTGTTTCATATTGGTGTATTATTTTATTATTAACTTTTTTCTTTCAATAGAAGAAAATATGGATTGCATTTAGTGAGTGTTCTGCTGTGGTAATTTATTAAGCATAATAATAATGTTCTTTTTGTAAATCTATAAAATAGAGAAAAAAAATGACTTTAAAAAAAAAAAAAGATAAAACAACTTTATAATTTTGCAAACTTATGACAATGAATTAAAATACATCAAAAATATATAAAAATGAAAAAGCATAAAATATTTTATGGTATTTAAAACCAAATTGAAATATATACAAAAATGAATAATAAAATTTGACAAGAGGTTTGATCAGTGTCAACTGAAGAACATTGATTGATGTAAAAATGTCCTTTGATAGATGTTATTATTCATATGTTTCAATAATTAGAGATGAAATAGAAGTTTTAAGAGGTTTAAACTAAAAAAAAAATTAGACTTTTTAATTTAGCATTCTATAATAAAAGTTGGCCATAAAAATAAATAAATTGTTTAAAACTTAATAAAAGGATTGGATGCATAAAAGAAGTTATGTATTTGTATGTGTTATATGTTATTTGGCATCCTATCAAAAAAAGTAAATGAAATTGTGCTAAAGAAATGTGCTGAAGAAAATTTTAATATAATTATATATTTAAATCTGAAAAAAAAAAAAACATTCCACTCATGAAATTACATCTCCACAACATTATTTCTATTAAAACAGGCAAAACTCTCTATACAGTATTGCCACTCAGTGCAAGCCAGAGTAATCAATGGATGCCAGAAGGATTGTGCATAAAATCCCCACCTAGTGCCTACTCATCCAATATCGCCAGACTAGTTTCTGGCTTGTGGCCTTTGTCAGTGAGGAGCCTTGGTTCTGAGAGCACTGCACCTAAATCTTAGGATTTTATGCACAAGCCTTCTGACATCCATTGATTACTCTGACTTGTACTGAGTAGTAACACTGTATGGAGAGTGCTGCTTGTTTTAATAACAATTATAAGAAAGCATAAGAAATAGTGATCATGTGATCATTATTTATATTTTTCTTAGTTTCATTGATTATGGCTAAATTTTGCTAAGAAAAATAAAATAAGCAAAACTTTTAAATGAGTATTTAGTTATTGCACACATGTGTATATATAAAGCATATTTCAAAAATATATAAATACACCAATGTATCATAAATTCTGTTACATTACACTATTTACTAATATTAAAATGCCAGAAAATCTTTTTTGACTGACAAAGAATTCATATCCTTTAACAGCCAGTCATAGCAAAAATTTCTTAGTAATTTTTAAATTGAGTGATTATCAGCTTGAGAATGTGAGTTAATTTAAATATTTTGATAGCTTTTTATATATAAAAATGGACTTAGATGTTGAAGTGCAGTGCAGGCTTCAGTATCTGCTGCTCCTTTTAACAAATTAGAAAAGTATTTCATCGCATTAAAATAATTACTGCAATTTAATTAACTATAAAAATCTATAATTTATACCTAATTTTTAGCATGGAAGTGAGTCTTAAATATGTTTAAATATTCTATCAATGTAGCATCAAGTTATTAACAAATTTCATTTAAGGATTCTCATAAAATTCTAAAAATGTTATCACAAGATCATAAAACAAATCAATGTGTTTTTCAATTTGTTAGGTATGATGTGTTAGATTCCACTGTTCTAAGATCATACTTTTGTTTGATTGGGCATGTGATACAAATTAACACTACAATACATTTTAAAACAATATTTTATATGAATTTGAACATAGTTTTCATAGAAGAGATACTGACACGATAAAAGATTATCTCAAAAACATTACAAAGAAGTGCGATAATGATTGTGTTTTTTTTTTTTTTAGAAAGATATAGCTGAAGATAAAATACGGTGAAGAGTTATAATTAAGCATAAAGGATTGAAGTCTTTCAGAGAAATAAATAGAATATGTGACAGACCGTATTCTTTAGGTAGATTCACAATTGGTTTGTATAATTATCAGAAAATTTACCTCTAGTTTATTTTTTTATTTGTTTTTCAATATTTTTTGAACAATTGAAATGGCTACTATTTTCCAGAAGCTGTTTGATGATAATAATATATAAAATCAGATTTTTTTAATTGAAAAGTCAGGCAAAATTTAATATAATTATTAAATCGAAAAATCAAACAGAATATTTTGTTATATTTCTACTGTTCAGATTACAAATTTAAAAAAAAAACTCTTTATGTGATTCCATTGTGATAAAATAAAAAGAAACTGACAACGTAACATCAACAAATTAAGTTTATGTCTTATTTATCTAAGCAAAAATTTTGACAGGTTTTTAAGATAATTTTTAATAAAATGCAAAAATGACAGAATCGGAAAAAAATGAATAATAAAGCATTAAATTAAAATTTTATTTTCATATTATTAATAAACTTTTAATTACAAATAAAGTTGACAAAATATTCTTATGTAAAGTTTAAATTTTTTAAATTATTTCAAAAATATCTATAATGAAATGATTCTAATTTGCTTTAAAATTTACTGAAAAACAAAAAAAAAAATAAAAGATTTTCATAATCAATACTTGTTCAATATATCGCATAATATCAAATACAATAATATATAATAAAAAAATTTAAAAACTAAATTTATTAAGGTAAGTTGTGGAGGATGACAGTTATCGTAAACTAGAGATCGCTAATATTTAATTATTTACACCGTCTATCTTTGGAATATTGTCTTTTATAAAATAAATTCCAGGTTTTTTGTTTATCTATTCCTATATATGTAAAATAGCTTTTTTAATAACTGATAGGGCTAGCACTTCTCTAATAGCCTAGAGAAATAATGAAAAAGGAATAATATTATCAAATATTGGGTGATAAGGATTTGATTGATTTTCTGTTTTTATTGTACTTTAAAAATAGATAGAGATAATATCCTTTGCTGATTAATGTTGGATGGTTAGCTCAGTTTGTTACTGGACTGTTCCCTGAAACAAAAATGCTAAATCTATTGAACAGAACTTCATTTTGCTTGGTCCAGATTTGAATTCCAAGTCAAAAGTTTAGATGTATGGATGCAACAACAGTAGCAAACTCTCCATACAATGGTTCCACCCAGTGCAAGCCTTAGTTCAGATCTATATGACTGCACAAGTAAATGAAGTTGGATTGAAATTGTTATTGTTTTTATCTTAGATTCCTAGTTTTATAGTTAACTAAATAGATAAAAGATAAACCACTAAACATCACATGATCACCATCTCATATTGGCACATAATTGTTGTAAACAAAGGCAAAACTCTTTTCTTCATACAGGGTGGCACTACTGTATGGAGAAAAGAGTTTTGCCTTTGTTTAGATAAAAGATGGCTGCTGGAGGATTGCATTAGATCCTAAGATCTAAATGCAGTGTTCTAAGTCTGGAAATATTGGATGAGTAGTCATCAGATACGGATTTTAGGTACACACCTTCCTGCATCCATTGATTACTAAGGCTTGTACTGGGTGGTACTACTATATGAATAGTTTGCTACTGTTATTAACAGCTTGTGTAAACATAGGAAATGGTGATCATGTGATGCATGCGTAGAGTTCTACTTCAATACTATAAATTCCTTTGCATCTATAATAAATTCAAATAATTTCTAATTTTCATGTAAATATATTTTACAATTAAATATGGGAGCATGATTAACTAAGTCTGAATGCCAACCATAATAATAAAATAATCATATTATCTGACTTGTAAATTATTATTATGGTTGAATATTCAGACAGTTGTTTTATGAATAAGACTATAAATTTATCTGTGTGTGATGTATGTGTGTAATTATGTTGGACTACTTTCATCATCTGACTTAATTGTTATATGTTTTTAGAAAAATTCAAACATTATTTAAATTTTTCAAGACTATCTTTTGAATGGTATTATTCTCTTTTTTTCTTCAAGTATTGCTTGCCTAATCAATAACAGTCATCATCATCATAATCAATTATTATCAATTAACTGCAGGATGAAGGTCTCTCCTAAGTTCAGTCCATCTTCTCTGATCTTTAGCTTCTCTTCTTCACATCACCCCTGCACACTTTCTTATTTCATCCATCCATCTAACATGTGGTCTCTTTCTGGGTCTTTTCAATCTCTTGGAATCCAGTTTAAGATTTCAATAACAGTATTATTGTTGAAATCAAACCAGTGATCTTTAAACACATAAATACTGAATTGAAAGTGATTCCCTAATCAATAAAGCTATTCTGCTATTCTTTCAAAGACAAGTTAATAGAAATTTTATATTCTTATTTATGAGGTTCAACCTGATTCATCTATTTTCTTTTAAAAGTAATTAATAGATTGTTTACAAACATTATAAAATATCACAATAGGCTGATTTACAGTTATTTTCTATTATCACAAATTGGAGATCATTTATCTTTTTCACATGTGTGTGGTCATGTGTATTGGTTGTATGAGATAGAGTTAATGGCTGAAGAGAGCTTAAAAGTCTGTGTTCAACCCCCTATATTATTTGTATATACTTGTATTTAAAACATCATATGAACAACTTTTTAAAAAAAAAATTAACCATATTTATGACTTTTCCTAAACAAACATATGTTCATTACTACTTGCATAATCTGCTATTTTTGTTACTTGCTTTTTTCTCTCTAATCATTAATTTGTAGTCGTTTATTTTTGATGCAGCAGCTGGTTTCAGGATATATAGCCTTCCATATTCTCATGATGTTTCATAGAGACATTTTTTGTTTTTCACTATTAAAAGTTTAGGTTTTGTAAAGATTAGGATAACTTGCAATACATTATGACTTTAGAAAACTGTTCTTATATTGTAGATTTTCTTTAGTTTGCCCGCTTTTTTTAGTAAAGCACATACACATTGTAGAATATATAATTTTTTTTTAGTTTTATTTTTGTTGTCTGTTTAAAGTTTCTTTTAATGATAACTGATAAATAACCATTTACTGTGAGAACTCATCACTTGCTTTTGAGCAAACTTCTTTTAATCTGTTCTGTTTTTTAGAATTAAGGCAATGCAATAAAGGAAAAAATTAAGATTTAAACTATTCCATAGTAGTAATATAACTCTACTTGGTTGATGATAAGTATTTTTGTATGTATGTCTTATATGCCATTTTTTCATAAATTTAGTTTTGATTTTGCAATGAGGAAATTTTGCCATAAGAACGTTTTAAAATGCCAATTTTTGTTTTGTTTAATTATATTATGAATTTAATTGAAGGTTATATGTTATTAGTATGTGTCCAGAATTTTTAATAATAATCCAGCATGTATTCCTCAACCAAATGTATCATTGACATAGCAAAGCCAGACTCTAGATGGAGCAATATTTATTATTATAGTTTTAGTTTTTTTATCATGAACTCATGGACATTTTTTGATTTTGTTGAATGAATTCTGTGTTGTATTAATAGTATGTTGCTGTTTGCAAAATGTTAATAGTTCCTTTATATTATCAATTCTAAGATCATACATATTTATTGAAATGATTGAAAATAAAAAGTAGCATACTTCTCAAAAATGTTTTACAATGGACTTAAACGTTTTTATAACAAAGAAAGGTGCTATTTATATTAGAAAGATTATCTTAGCATCTCTTTAAAACACAGTTTAGCATTGAATGGTTTAATTGGAATAATTTTCTGAGTGAACTTTTCCGAGATCAATTCTATGCTGTTTAATATAAAGAATAAACAAACACTAGATTCAGCATAAGTGAATGGCATTGTTAAATGCTCAATCTGTCATTAGAGTGCCCAAGCATCATATGATCTCTAAAGCAATTTATCATATGATTATTTTATATACTGGAATAATATAGCTGAGAATAAAATACAGTAGTGAAACAAAATGAAGTTTTTAGAAAGAAATGTTTGCTTTAGAATCTGATGAAATAGAGTACTGCAAGATGTTGTTTAAAAAGTATCAGGTATGTTCACACAGATATCTATAATCATCAAACAAAACTCACCTTTTATTCTTTTAACTTTTTGTTTCTTTTTTCTCAATCTTATTTTTAATTTCTATTAAAGTTAGCATGATTGTAGTCATTTGCAAGTGAGTTATATATACGTATTTATAAACTGAAATTATGTTTTCATAGTAGTAGCTATGTACATAGGGCATATATTAAAAAAAAAAAAAGCTGTGATGTGTAGTATTTATTTAATAATTAAAAAAGCAAGTCATATATAACGTGACATTACTTTTATAAGCTTGTAGTTACAAAAATGCAATACAGAGAGCTTACCAATAGCTCAAACAAGCTCTTAATTAATAAGTGCGGTATAAGAAAATATTTAAAATCTCTATCATCTCCAGACCAACTGATTTCAAGCTTATGGCTCACGTCAGTAGGGAGCTAGAATATTCGGACAGTAGACCCAAAATATAAACTCAAAAAAAAACAGCACTTATTTCATACATATATTTAAGTAGAAACTCTGAAATTTTCGGACATGAAAATGTCTTTAAATCCAGCTATCTAACTTAAAATAGCTATATGGGATTGAACTAAATTCAGATCTACCATAATTTAATAGCCTCAGCATAGCCAAAGCCTTAAAGGTAACATTATAATAATTAAAAAAGCATGTCATATATAATGTGACATTACTTTTATAACCTTGTAGTTACAAAAATGCAATACGGAGAGTGTACCAATAGCTCAAACAAGGTCTTTGAAATAGGATATTTAGAAATTCATTATACTTATACAAAATAGGCACATAACTTTAAAAACTATTAAATTATTTGAATACAAGTATAATTTATATACTTGGAGTTTAGGTGTAATTATAGGAGATTTGAACACTCATTTTCAAGTTTCCTTTAACTGTCCACTCCATCTCATATAACCAATCCACATGGTTACACATTTGTGAAAAAGATAAATGATCTCCAATATACATATTTCATGCTGAACGAGCACTCATCAGTTGATCCAGGTCATCATTTCTCTTGCACATAAATATAATCAGTGCTCGGTTTATATTAAGATAACAAATCTTCAAATTTTAATGGACAAGCTTCGAATTACTCCACCCTCCAACTCATCATCAGATTTTCAATAGTATGGATGGCTGATGAGTTGGAGAGTGGAATACATTGAAGCCTGTCTATTAAAGTTTAAAGATTTGCTATTTTAATATAAACCGAGCACTGATTAACTATTAAATTAATAGTTGTATATGTATGAGCAAGATATGTAAAATATATGTGAGTGAAAAAGCCACAAACATAATAAAAACATTTAATTTTTTAAATTTAATTCTAAATAAATACTTCATTCTTGTTACAATCTATTTATTTATTCAATAAAATTTTAGTTCAAAAAGGAAACAAAAGTTTAATTAAACAAATATTTTAGATTGTATTAAAGTGTATTTGATTGTCAAACGTTTTTATTGCAGATAATAAGAAATGCAGAATTTGTTTTAAAACAAATTAGTAGAATAAAATTAGCTTAAAAATATAATTTGTATTTTAATTTAAATCATTCTCTTTACACTTGGATTGGTATAATCTATTAGTATATTAAATAACATCAATACTATCACAAATTCATAAAATAAAGATACATTAAAGACAAATAACCCCCAAGATACATTTCATGCTGAGCCAGCACTCATCAGTTGATCCAGGTCACTATCTCTCATATATATCTCTATTCACCATCTTTTATATAGATATAGATATGAGAGATGGTGACCCTGGACAAGTTGATGGGTGCTGTTACAGCATGAATTGTAGCTTGGGAGTCATTTGTCTTTTATAGTATCTTTATTTAAATGAATTTAAAAAAATATGTGGTAATATTGAAGTTATTTAATACATTTATAAAAATATTATATGTGAGAAAGAGAAATGTGAATATCTAATGTGTTCGTATACCTAATTTCGAAAATCAGATGTATTAATCTTTAATTGAGTTTTAAAGTTTATATCTGTGCTAGAGACAATCTCTAGTTTAGTAAATGATTAGTAATAATCATTACTGTATTTATCTAAAGTGGATGATGTCAAAGATGTGGAATGAGTTAGTTTGACACTTGCAATTCAAAATGTAATTATAATCTGTTATATAGCTGATATGATTAAGATTGTGTACTACAATCAAAGATTATGTGTGGTAATTACATTTCCATTGCCTCTTCTGTTTAACCATCATTATGTGAATGATTTTTGCCAATTGTGGCAATTCACAGAAGTTAAATAAAATGTAAAATTAAAATTGAAATTATATCTCAATTAAATATAGAGATTGTCAATAAAATCACTATTTAAAGATATTTCTGAATACAACTGCTATTTAAAAATCTAGATGAAAGTAATTGCATGAAAGCAAAGAAAAACTTTTGGTATTACTTGAAATTTTCTTGCAGTTCATCATAATAAATCCTTGGAGTTTTCTGATCAAGATTGATGAAATCTTTCTACCCCGAGAAGTTTTCTCAGTAGTGTATGATTAAGGTTAAAAAATTTTTTAAATTTTATTATTGGTGTATTATATATCATTTTAGCCACAATTAGCATGTTGTATAATGAAATTTTGGCATATAGAGAGAGATAAGCTTTTGTTAGGGAGTTGATTATGTATTCTATTTTATTTGTTAGCTAATTATGAATACTTGTTCTCATTTGTGTATAATTTAAATAAAATGGAAAGCCTAAAAAGAGGCCAGTTTTTCTTTAAAATGTTCTATAATATTGCATCCTGTATAAATTTTCCATGCATATGATTTTTCCATATTAAACATGATTTTGAATTTATCAATGAATTGTTTTAACAATTTTATTACAAATGGGATTTGTTTTCTCAGATGATAGGAAAATTGTAATATCATCCATGTAAGCAACACACTTATACTGGTGTTTAAGTTCAGGATATATATACCTGTCATTTCTTTTTCAATGGCTGCCAGTAAAGGGTTTGTGTATATTGAGAGAAGAAGTATGTTCAATGGAGAATCTTGAAGTATAGAACAATTGGGGATGATAGCCAATGATATTCATCCATTTAGAGTAATATGCATCTTTGTGTTCCAAAATAAATTTATTAATACATAAAAGTACACTTTAGCTATACTCATGTCAGCTAGAGTGTTAATCAGGTGTCAATAGGAACTGTATCAAATGCAGATTTAATATCCAGCTGAATCACAACAGAACTATTTTTTTTAACTTTAACTGTTTTACTAACTATTCTAACAATAAAGGCTGCTTGATTAGTGAATGAGACCTTTTTTGCAAATTGGTATTTAAAGAGCATGGGTAAAATGTATAACTATATTCTATCTTTTAATTCAGCTTCCAATTCTTAATCCCCAATGGACTCATTGAAATTGGTCTTACTTTTTCAATAGTTGATCCCTTTTTTAAAAAAAAGGTACTAGTGATATAGGGTATAGATTTTGTATTGTATATATTTCTTTTAATAGAAAATTTGCTAGATTTGCTAGGTAATTGGAGGTAAAGACAAAGTGAGGTATCCAATGAAGGCTGGGATAGTAACATACAGTTATGGACTCCAATTTCATTATAAATTTATTAGGACAAAATTTATCTTCTTCATATGACTCATCAAAAAGTTTTTTTGGAGAATTATAAGAGTTTCCAGTTTGAAACATATCTCTATAATACAAGTAGGTTGGTTCCAGCATATAAATCCCACTAACTACCCCTGTTTGCATTTGAATGGCTGATGGCACTCTGATTGATGGTGAGTGACTCAAAGCTCATCTGATATAGTTTCTAAACCATGTATGAGTTTAGTTAATAAATATTCTCTTCTTTATTTCTAGATATTCTTTGAGTGTTAATTCTATTCCATTATATTAATTTTTAAGGTTTATTAATTTTTGTTGTTCATTTCCTGAGGATTGAGTCTGAATAATATTTTTGTAGAGTTTATCCATTAGACCCAATAGACTACTTTATATGTTTGCTCATGCATTTTTTTGCTATTGGACATATGTGCACATTTCAGTACTCATGTCATCCATCATTGTGGCCATATTGTGTCTACTTTGATGCTACTGTCCAGTAAGTAGAAGGAATCAGTGCTAATCTAGGGAAGTTTTTTACTTCAAATTATTCTTTTTATGTTTATTAAATTAACTATAAACTTATTGTTAGCATAACCTTATTTTAAAATCCCCCTCCCCAAAAGAAAAAATATTCATGATATGACTTGACCTTTACACTATGACAACAGCGCCATTTTAAATCTATAATGAATATTTTATTAGGCATATTTCTTATGTTTTTATACATGTGTATTCCAGTAATGTCTTATATAAATAATTATTAAATTATCTTTATCTAATATTTCAATCCATACTTTAATTGTTTTCCATCGCAAAAAAATTATATATAAATACAATCATTGAAGTTATTGGTCATTAATAGTGATCAGTAATTGAGGATTTTTATTTATTTGTTTGATTTGGCATGCTTAACATTTATGTATTACTTTTGGCTTGTCATTTGAATATACATATGATAGTGTTTCTCATGAATATGATTTTCTAAATTTTAAATGATGAGTATAATCTACAAAAAAAAGTTAAGGAATGATGAATGTGTTTAAGTATATTTATAATTTGATTTGTTTGAGAGAATAACTGTCAGAAGAACATTCTCTCCAGTTAGATAATTCTAGAATTTACTTAAGTTAAGTAATTATATGCCAAGAAGAGCATCTTTTTAGTAAAAGAATAAAGATGATTACTTAAAAAATATTATTAGTAAAAATTCTAGTAAGGATTATTATTTAAGAGTAGAAATAGGTGTTGACATTTTGTAGTAGTAAGATATTTTGGATCTTGAAAATTTGGCATGCTGTGAGAGATTTACTTATTATCAGAAGTATTGAAAGGTAGTATTTGAAGTCCTTAAAAATTATTTTTTGTGTGTTCATATGCACTTTAATTTATTTTTATCCCATGTTTTATTTTGTATTATCATACTGATTGCATTATGATAAAACTATGCTATGGTCTTCGATTCAATAAGCAGTGCTAAACTATATAAACAAATAATAGGACAAGTAAAACAAATTTCTAAGATCTTTCTTGCATACATATTATCAATCAATAGTTAGAGACATGCCTTCTCAAAACAAAGCTATAAAGATCAAAGCAAATTAAAATAGACATTTTTGTATACATAACTGTTAGAAAAATGTGATATAAACTTTATTACAAGTTAATAATTTCTTATAATATATTTAGAAAAGAAAAAATATATATCTCTGCTAAAAGATAATATAATTCAGAGAAAACATCACAATTAACTATATATCTTTTATGTCTTTATTAAAAAATAACATAATTCAGAGAAAATATCAATATTTCATCAATTAGCACTACATCTCTTATGTAACTGTAGATTAATTGGAAATTAAAGTTTAATAAATCTTTTGTTATTATTATTAATTCAGCCTTAGAAGTATTTTTAATAGCAAACAGTGAATATTAAAGTAACAGCAGTCAGAGAACGATCTTGTCAAACACCAATTTGGCCTAGTTGAATACTAAAATGCTGTATGACCTGTGATAGAATCAAACCAATATAAATAATGATGCTGAAGGCAAAAAAATATAGAAAGGATGATGATGATGCAAAACCCAAGTGAAAAGGTAAGTATCACCTATACATTTTATTATATTAATTACACTATATTTAAAGAATGTTTTGCCTATTTCTTATAATTGTCAAATAATAATATATATACACAGTTCAAATTATGATACCATATTACTTTGAATATAAGCTACACCCAAATTTAAGCTGCAGTAGAATTTTAAACATGGAAAATTAGAAAAAAATCTAAAGATGATTTTATAATAGATATGGTAGTGAAAAATAATAAATACTTTTATTTACTTAAATAGGAAGTAATATAACTTTTGTTTTGAATTTAGCATCATATGGCGACTGCTTTTCCATCATTAATGAGTATGGGTAATAAAAAAATTCAAAATTAAAATACATCCAGATAACATGAGATTCTACTACACAGCTGTTATCACTGATCATAACACTATGTTCATGCCTAGAGTGTATAGTAAAGATATAATTGTTGAATAGAGCGAGATTGACAATAGTAAGATGTTAAAATATTTTGCTTTGAATTAGTATGGGTATTAAGAAAAACTCAAAATTAATATACAGCCAAATATGACATGATTCTCCAGAGCTGCTATCAAACAACAACTGGATTACCTAAAAAAAATGCTAATGGGGAATAATGAATTAACTTCTATCAATGATCATAATATTATATACATGCCTAGAGTGCAAAGAAAAGACATAATCATTGGTGAATGTGAGATTGGTAGAAATAATATCTTAAAATGTTCAATTTGAATTTTAGCTGCATCCTAATTGTATGTCTTCAAAATATGAGTAAAAAGTGCAGTTTAAATTCGAAGTAATGTGGTAATTCAAATACCTAAGATACTTGAGAGCATCTAGGTGAGGATTATTAACATTTTAAATAGTAAACATGTTTAAATGTATCAAAAAAATGTAAAAGTTCATAGTGAATATCATTATTGCCTGATACATCAAATTTATTATACTGAAAAAATGAAAATAATACAATTTACAACACATATTATCATTTCAATCTGGCAAATAGATCATCAATGATTATCTGAGTTCATATATATATATAATTTTATTTTCATTTTATTGTTTATTTGTAATATCATTGCATACCTATGTTTGTATGTCTGGTGAAGTGGGTTTTCTTTATTCATTCATTTTGTGTTTAGCTTAGAACACTTTCGGTGCCAAGTACTATAATATATATAATTGAAATAGAAGTAATTACTTCACACTGAGTTATGCGATGTCAAAAACAAGAAAGGAGACTATTCATTGTTTTTGATGTCACATAACTCAATGGAGAGTAATTTCTTCCATTTCAATTATATTTAATTTTTTTAGTGCAGATATGTCAATACAGATATTTAAAAAAAGATGATTATTTATTGTATATATATTGTGGTGTACATTTAAAAATAAAATATGTTATTTAAATTATTATTGAATGATAACAATGCCTTATTAAGATTAGAAAAATATCATATGTTCATAAGCCAGTGTTTAACAAAAAAAAGGAATGCATTTTGTCCTATCATTGTTACAGAAACCATTTCAGTGAAAAGAACAGACATACTTTCTTTTGCTTAAAAATTTGTGATCATTTTACATTATTTTTATAAATATAGTCTGACTTATAGTAAAGAAAGATGTGCTTTGAGTAGGACAAACACATGGAAAGTATAAACAAAAGCTTACCCCTGCCATGGAACTAAGATCATTGAAATTACCATGAATTGTAATATCAACAGGGAGTATAATTGGACATCATCTAATGATTTAAAATACTTACGTATCTATATGTTTGTGTTTTTCTAGAAAATGGTGCCAAACAAAACATCATTGAATAATGGAATCTCAGCTAAAATAATATATATGCTAAATGTGATAACAGATGCTAATAAAAATTTTCCTTTAAATTATTTCCATCAGATACTTCTAAAAAAAATGGCTAAAGCATAATGATCACTTTAACAATAAAATATTTATTAAACACTTTCTTTTTTTTATTAATAATTTTGATTAATATAACCTTACTTATCATTTAATATAATTTAAACAATATGAGAGATATAATTTTCTTTTTTAAAAAAGCAATAATATTAAAAAAAAATTATTTTATTCTTTATATTGTGAGAAAAAGTTTGTCATTAACACTTTTATGACTGTATGCTGTAATATATATATATATTGAATCTACTAATTGCAATCAAAAAGAGAAAAATATATTATAGGATAATGAAGCAGTCGACCTGATACTCAGATCGAGCTTCACAGCCCATTCAGAATCTCCCACCATCAAACCATATTCAAATCCCATCCTTATGTACGTATGCATATTTATTAACACATATATTTTGTAGCTTAACTAATAAAGTGATGACTGATGTAGATATATATCTTAATATAACTAAGTTTAATAAATAAATATTTGATTTTATTTTAATTCATATGCATGCATAATGGATATGTACATGTTATAGGTGAGAGGAGATTACTTTTAAAACATATTTCAAATTAAAATGTATTATATTAATGTTTGTTTTTAAAATTATATTTCATATATTATTTATTTTAATCATGGTGGTCAGAAAATGATGCAATCCTTATAAGAAGATTCTCGAATGTAATTAAGACAATTTACCGGAAACCCATTAGTCCAGATTAAAGTGTTATAATTTTATAATAGTAAAGTAAAAATCCATTAGTGGAAATTTTATCCATGTCAAATTTGTTTTAAAATCATAAGCTATATTTTAAAACAATCATTCGAGAAATTTGTAACAGGATTGCATTGTTTTCAAAACTTACTAAAACAAAACATGCATCTGGTCAGCAAACTTGAGATCCACTAAATGCATAAAGTGCCTCAGGTCTAGCAGCTAAGTGCTTTCCAACATCATCAGAAAATATAGTATAAATACTGCTAGATTTGAATCCAAAAAAGAAAGAAGCATAATATTCTAATAGCAATGCAGATATAATCCATGCTCACGGTAACAACAATACAATGTATCGTGAGTAGAGAAATTTCACCTTTCTCTCCATTCAAACATGTTCTTTTCCACAATCATAGCTCTGGATCATGTTACCTATGAACTCTAAAATGCTTAGAGACTGAAAAAATAAATGCTACCTGCTTGCCTGATCCAAACCTAGATCTAGTTCACCATTTCCAATGGACAATGAACCATCAAGAATCTCCACTAATTTGTATAAAGGTAAAGGAACTTTAGCTGCTGCCTAATGTATAAACTCTTAAATTCAGCCTTCTGTAATAATAACCCTGTCTATAACTTAAGATATTGTTTTATTAGATAATTAATATTATGTAAAATGATTTATAATTTACTTACCACTAGTTTGTACATAACTCTATATAATTTTAATTTCTTTTTTATCATTGAGCATCTATTAAATAAATTGTTTTCTTTCACTTTCATGCGGCAATAATTTTTTTAACTTTTATGATCGTATTTTATATATTTATATTTTTAAATATGCAATAATTCCTCAAATTCACTAGTATGTAATTTCTCTTTTTATTTTCCCCTCCCTATTTTATGGGATGACTAGATTGAGTTTAATTAAAAACATGTCTTACTTTTCTCTTAGCAAATGCTCACAGATTTGGGGGAAAACAAATTAATTATCTCATAATGTTATTGTAGAAAAACAGAATAGAAATCTGTTTTTCTAAGAAATGTTTTTTTGTTATTTGAATAATAAATGCTAATCTTAATTGAATTGTGTTATATGAAATTAAATCTGTTTATTATGAAATAAACAACCACCACCCCATTTGTATAAGTATAATTATGTTTATTTTAATGACAGTATTTATAACCAAATTCTTATATTTATTTAATGTTGTGGGAAGTTTATAAATAAATTAAAGTAAAGGGAATCTTTATTCCAATGAATTATGTATTTTAATAAGTTTAATTGATCCATTACTGTTTAGTAATTAAATCATACCATTATGCGGGATATTCCATAATGTATAGGTAGTAATTAAGTAAATATTCTTTAAAGTTATATGTGTTATTCCAAGTGTTGCGTGCATATAGGCATCATCATTCGTTTATATATATATTTATGTTTCTCTCTACATGGCGTATCAGAAAGACAAACCCTGTCTCATATCTCCAAGTCCAAGAACCAGGCTCTTAACCCCCCTGAAGACTTATTTGGTCACTTAATCTGGCTTTATATGGGAGTACTCTGGGAAAAAGCCCAGCCCATTAAACGCACAGCCGACCACTCTTCATTCATGAACTGATTTTGCCAAAGTTTGCAGACATATATTGGTCTATTTCTTCAATGAATTCTCTGAAGCATCTATAAGTATCTGGGATTGGATCACATAAGTATGCCACCATGCACACACTGCCTTTCTGCTATACTTCTAGATAAAACCTATGAATATCCATAAGCCGTAATCTACTAACCAGATCTATTTATTATATTTATTAATATTTTCAGGTGCACGTCTTCTTGCGTTGGCATTATATATATATATGTTAACGAGCTATCCCACACACGTTTCTCACTCAGCAAAAACTGAAATCATGTCATCTATGTTATTTATTTTAAAGTGATAAGAACTTCAATGAATGACTATCATAAAATTTAGTGTGAAAGTAATCATTTATATTTTCTTTATGTAAAGTTTTATTGTTATATTATATTAAATATGTGTGTGCATGTATATGTAATAATGTTTGCTTAATTTTTATTTGGTCTATTCTTTTCCTCTCTTGTCACTGCATCACCATTAATTTAAGGGATTCCCTGATAAACAGTAGGAGTTAGTTTAAGATATTTCAAATGCTCGATTTATGTGCCCATCATCTGAGCATGCTTTGTTCTCAAAACAATGGATGGCAGGTTTTGTTCCAGCAGTCAAGTGATACTATAGCCAGGAAATATGATCAAGCTATGCATTTGTACAACCTCAATCTGACCATAAGTATCAGGGATGGTTAATGTATCAATGGTATTTTACACCTCTGCTTAAAGGTACAATCTGTTGTCAAGGGTGTTAAAGAAGAAAATAATTGCATAAAGTAAAATGGTAACAAATAAGTCTTATAAGTAGATAATAAAAATAAGATATATAAAAAATAATAATATATCAAGAATAAATATGAATTAAGCTTGTTAAAGCCAGATGGATTGGCACAATATATATATAATCTAATTAAAATTACCCCAAATCCAAAACTCTACCAGACTAGCCAAGAAATAAAATCAAAAACGCAATGGTTTCTCTGCTACAAACGGACTTCTCAAATGTAAAGAACTACAAAACAACACCATATTTATATTAAACATTTCCATCCACCCTTAATATTAAAAGAACTTTTAAATAAGTTATTTAAAAATAGGAATTGGGTTCTTAATTTACAAACATATATTTTGAATAGTGTTTTGAAAGAAAATCTTATTAAATTGTACAAATTTGTTTATGAATATAAAAGAAATAGATATTGTTTAGACAAGAGGCAAGATTTTAATTATTAGATTTAAAATTTTTTCATGAGACAGTTTCGATAAAATAGATCAAATTTCAATTGTAGGAAATATGAAAAAAAATTTTAATAGTTGTTTTGAAAAATGAATAAAGTTTATTGTAGTGATAGGATGTATGAGGATAATGTTTCTATTAATAAAATTGTTGATCTTTCTAATATTAATTTAAATGATAGAGAATTAGAGATTCTTGGTAAAGGCCATAACATTGTTGCTTTTCATTTTAAAAAAATATAGTTTTTGATACAATTTTGTCTATTGAATCTAGTAATTTGAGTGATGAGCAAAAAGTTGGCATTCAATTGGTTTTAAATAAAAGCTTTAAAAGGAAAGAAAAATTTATTGTTAATTCTGCTGAGGTTAGACATCTTAAGGATAAGTTAATTGCTAATGGTGTGATCATTTCTCATGAAGACAAACCTCATTGGTTTGTTATTATGAAAGGAGATGAGTTCAAAGAGATAATGGATAGAAAATTAAATAATGGTAAATATATGTTTTTGGAAAAAGATCCAGGTAATGTGATTAAAAGAAAGTTGATAGATATTATGAAGAAAATGTAAATTTAAAATTTTTTAATAGAGTAGATTATTTAAAATGTTATCCGAATGATTTCATATCAGATAAAATGTTTGTGAATATTAACACTCATAAAGATGGTTTTCCTTTAAAATTTATTTTTGATTTTACAGTCAGTGTTGTAGAGGGTATTTCTAGATTCTTGAATAATTTTTTAAAACAATTTGTTGATTTTGGTCATTATACAGTTTCTTCTTCTTTTGAGGCTTTTGATAAGATTAATAATTGTAAAATGGAAAGTAATTGGGTACTTCTACTTTGAATATTGAGAATATGTATCAGTCTGTTAATAGCTTAAGCAGTATTGATATTCATATGTCTGAGTTGGTTAAGCAAGGATCTTTGTCAAAAAATAAAATTAAAGTAATTAATGATTTACTTTTATTATTAGAGGATTCTATGTATTTTACTTATAATGGTAATTTTTATAAAATTAAGGAAGAGTGGATAATAGGTTTTATTATTTCTTCTTTAGTTTGCTCAGTTTATATTAATTATTTGGAAGAGAAAATTATTATTAAAAAGAATTGTTTATATTTAATGTTATTTATTAGATATGTGGATGATTGTTTGTTTGTAGTTGAGAATGATAAATTGAAGGAATTGGTAAATGAGTTTAATTATTTTGATTTTTCTATAAGATATGTGGTAGAAGGAGGGGATTCAATTTTGTTGTTAAATTTTTTAGATTTTTGGTGATTAGAATAAAGACTAATTTTTTAGTATAAAGTCATTTTGTTAAAAGTAAAGAATTAAGGTCTATAATTAAACCTGATAGCTATCAGTCTGTATCTCATAAAGTAGCTGCTTTAAGAAATTATTGTTATAGGAATAAGAAATTAAATAATTCTAGTGGGTAGCTTTGTTTCAGAAAGATCAATTTTATAAAGATTATTTGAGTGTTGGCTACTCTGATAAATTTGTTAAAAATATTTTATTTAATAGTAATATTTGTAAGAATGTAAAAGATGAAGAAAAATATGATTTTATTTTTGGCCATTTAAATTGTCTCCTTATAAAATTGTATGTAAGAATAGTAATTTGTTTGGAAATAAGAAAATTGCTTGGAAAAGAGGTATTACTTTGAATAATTTATTAAATAATACAAAGGAAATTTTTGATAGGAAGACTATTTCTGGTGTAGTGTATATTATCCCTTGTTTTGTAAGAAGGTTTATATAAGTCAGAATAGTTTGAGCTTTAAATGAGAGAATAAAAACACATAAAAATAGGGTTAGAAATATCTTAGTTCTGTATGTTCATAAAAAATATACAGGCCACATTATTAATTTTGATGAAGCTAAGGTTGTTTTCTTTGAGAGAAATTAAATAAAAAGAATTAAAGAATCTTTATTGAAAATTTATTATTCTGAAGCAATTAACTTATTTACAAGTTCTTTTAATATTAAGGGTAAATGAGAAGTAAATGGATTTGTGGGTAATGTTTAATATAAATATGGTGTTGTTTTGTATTTGTTTGCACTTGAGAAGTCTGCTTGTAACAGTGAAACCATTGGTTGTGTTTTTGACTTTATTTTCTTGGTTAGTCTGTTTAAGTTTTGGATTTGGGGTAATTTTAATTATTTATTGACTAGTTTAATTTTATGCTTGTAATATTTATATATATTCTAATATTCTCATGAATGAATGATGAAGTCATAGTATTTATTCTGATATTTCAATACAATAATAAGTATTTTTCTCAGACCTTCTTTTTCAAATCATAAGAATGTGTGTGGTGAGATTTAAAATCATAATTTTTTTTGTTTGTTATTTTCGCTTCATTCTCAAATTCTATTGGTTGGGAAGTTTTTAAAAAATTTTTAACTTCCAATAGCTTTTTCCAAATATTGTTAACTTTCTTTAATTCACACTTTGCATTTATGTTCTTTTATCCTCCAATAGCTTTTTCTGAATATTAAAAGCCTAAAGCTAAACTAGTCAATAAAATAATTAAAATTACCCCAAATTCACAATTTAACAAGACTAGCCAAAGAAACTAAACTCTAAAACACAATCAATGGTTTCAAGGCTACAAGCAGACTTCTCAAGAGCAAAGGACTACAAGATAATAACATATTTATACTTTATTATAAAAAATTTATCATTCTAAAGCAATTAACTTATTTAAAAGTTATTTTAATATTAAGAGTGTATGGGATGTAAATGGAATTGTGGATAATGTTTAATATAAATATGTTGTTATTTTGTAGTTCTTTATACTTGAGAAATCTGTTTGTTACAGTTAAACCATTGGTTGGGTTTTAGAGTTTAGTTTTTTTTTGCCTAGGCTTGTTGAGTTGTGAATATGGGATAATTTTTGATTATATATATATATATATATTGTACCAGGCTCAATTAAATGGTGTTTACCTTCCAGCCTCTTAGGCAGAGAAGAACATACTCGAAGAGTATGTATGTCCAAATGATAGCTATAAAATATATAACTAGCATTACATTTCCAGTACATAACTTCTTCTCGACTGTTGAATTGAACACCATGTTCAAAGCACTTTTTTGTTTTGTATACATGGGCACCAGTTATATATCCAGAAGACAAATAATGCACTTTAAACAATGGCCACTAACTCAATGCCTAAGTTACACCCATGACTAGGTCAGCTACTTGTAATCAATAACAAATTATAGTTTCAATTAGTGGTGAAAAGAATTGACCGACAAAATAAAGCTTTAGTTTATAAGACAGTTTATTTTAATTAACACTAATTAACCTAATTTTAAATATCTTATTTAACTAATATAACACAGGCACATTTATAATTTACACACTATAATGTCTTATGAGAAAGCATTAAATAATATTTGAAATTTAAAATACAATGACATCAATATACTAATGCATGAATACACACCTTTTAAACACACATATTAATAGTTCTATGTATGCTATAGAATTATTAAACTTGACTCTTGAGGTTTTATGAATGTGATGGCTACTTTAAAAATTAGTATAATAAAAATGTTATTACCTAGGATTTTGAACGTGGATGCATTTTGCTGTTTGCTGCTCCTAATGAGATATCTTTAACCGGTTAGATTTGAAGTTTTCTTGTGGAGATTTGATGCTGATTATTCCAAGGCATTTTCTTTAAGACAATTAGATATTGAGTGCCTTCAGGTTGTTATGCAAGAATCACTTTTATCGGGTAGATTGGCTGATTTCATCGGACTTCAGGCTGGAGAAAGTCGTATGTTTTCCGAGGTTTTAACACTGCATTCTTGATTCTGGATCCATAATAAACTGACTGATATAATTCTCTCAAACACAACTCAAACTCAACTAACTGTACGATAAAAATTTGTCTATTTATACATGAGGCATGTTGTCATTTTGATATCCTCCAGCGATATCTGTTGTCGAAGTTCTTTTCATTAGTAGTTAATCCTTTGGAGATAAGCTTTTTAATCCTGTTGTTTTTCTACATTTGTGATTAGCAGCCCATCGCTGAACTTGTTGTTTTATATTTTTAATTAATAGCCATCGCCGAGTGTTTTTTAACTTTCATTTATTCTTGATATTTAATATGCATACATTTATTACATTTACAGTTGCACGCACATATATAATTTGAGATCCATTCACTATTTAGTTTTAAGATGACTTTTTTTTCTTTAAATAAATAAAAGAGATTTATGTTTTTAAACTTTTAACTTATATTTCAACTAATAATAAAAAAAAGTCCTTACATTTTTTATAAAACTTTTAACTTGGTGCTTCTAAACAAACCGCCCTACACTTCTAATTAATTAATTGTAACTTTTACTTCAACAACACTTAGACTTTTAATTTTACATTTACAAAAACAAACTGCAATAAAAATCTTAAACTTTTAATTTTATATTTTTTTTTTACAAAAGATTTTTATTTTAATAATTTTTTTAAACAAAATTATTATGTGCCAACACAATATTGGTACATTACACCGCCCTCCGTTTGAGAGTAAAATGCATCATTTTTTATTATTTTATCTCTGACAACTTTAATTCTTAATTTTAAATATTTATTAATTTTCTAAGTTTGCTTTTTAATATCTTTTATTTTACATGCTAAGGGCAATGTTCAATTATACTTTACTTCTTTCGATGCTAGTAACATTGCTTACAATGATCTTAGTCCTGGATAATGACCACGAGGACAAACTAAATTTGTGGCAGGGGAATCCTTTGGAAACAAGATGGATGCAGATTCACTGGCTTATACTGACTTACATGTATGAAAAATAAAGCTTCAGGTGCTGGTTCTCTTGACTGGACTTTGACAAAGAAAAGGTCACTGCGAATGGCAGGATTCATTAAACTGTCCATTTTCGTCTTACACTTTGGAAATGAGGTACGAGATATGGGGATTCTCCCCTGAAGAAATGACTTGTGGCTTATGCTGGTTGTCTCCAGTGCACATTTTAAAAGAAGAATGATCCCTGATAAGTCTGTTACAGGTACTAAATTTTATCCAGCTGACAGCTTTATTTTATCCATATCTAAAACTTATTTCACTGCTACCCTCATTCCCTTTAATTTTAAACCTTTTATACTCCTAATAAAACTTAGATTGACTGTCATTTATATTATTTTATTAACCTTACAATATTATTTTTAAATTCATATGACCATTACAAACACTATTTTACATATTTACTTATATTACACTATTATTTTTAAACCATTTATTCAACTTTTTTTTTTAACGTGCATATATTCAGAAAACTATTTTATTTTATTGCTCTTCATTATTATACAAAGATTTTATTGGACTTGATTACTTTAAACCATTTATTTATTTCCTTTTATTAACTAGTGTATATTCAAAAACTATTTTATTTTATTTTACACTTATTTGCTTAACTTGATTTCTTTCTGCATATTTCCAATATCTTATTCATTTATTTAATTCTACAAACTTTACTTTTAAAACATTAATTTGATCCATTTATTTACGAACATTTTTTTTATTAATATGTGCGTGGAGAAAAATCTTTTATTTAGTAAAGACTCCTTGTTGTTATTTTACAACACAATTCATCATTTTATTCATTTATTTTTGAATTTATTATTATAGTTTTAAATAGAAGTTTTCAGATTTATTTACGTTAGCATAATCATATTCGTGTTGGTCCTTTTTTTTTTTTCTTTACTATTCTGCCCAATTACTAACTTTTAAACTATGTCAGGCAGTTCCTTCTTTCTTTCTACTAATTCACTAACATAAATTATACTCAGTTGTTTTCTCATCCTTGGTGTTCGCCTCAAGATGTCGCTATTTTTAGGTAAATTCATAGAAATATACCATTTCACCGGCCTTCACCCAACAAAAGAGGAAATTTTCTAGTAGTCGATTTTGTTCATCATTTTCTTATAATAGTAGAATATCTATTTTCTCTGTAGTTTCATGTGAGAGTGTGTGTATTTGAAGCAGTCATAGCTTTTTAAAATTTGATAAGATGTCTATTTTTTTAATGTGTTGTAACTTACTTTACTGTTGTAAGTTTAGTAATAATGTCCTGAAAATTCCATTACAAATGGGTAACCCTCACAAATTGCTTTTAAGGGTGCGAAACAGAAAAAAAATTAAGGATCATGCGAAAAGTACCGTTTTTGCGAGAATTCGTCCGTGACCAGTTACTTTTGCTATACTGTATATACACACAAACAAAAACAACCCAGTGTCTAATTATTAGGAATTACTTGTCCAAAAAAGAAAATTAGTCGAGTATTATTATTATTTTTGTTACATTTATTATTTCAAAATAATATTAGTTTTTATATCTACACACTAACAAAAACAACCCACTTCCTGATTAATTACTGTCTTAAAAAAAAGAAAGCAAATTCAATGGGGTTTGGATTTTTTCAATGGAGTATTTGAATTACGGTATTTTATATATATATATACACAAGATTTACCTCCCCCAAAAAAAGAAACCCACTTTCTGATTAATTACGGTCAAAAGAAACACAAATTAGTCGGCTATCATTTTTAAATTTAGTATTTCAATAACGGTATCCTTTTTATATAGACAGAGTTAACAAAAACAACCCACTTTCTGATTCATTACTGTCCCCAAAAAAAAGAAAATGGAAATTAATCGGGTATCATTTTTCAATTGAATCTTTCAATGACGGTCCTTACTAATAGTAGTCTGGTATCAATTCTAAATTGTAGTATATAAATGACATTACTTTTGATAGATTTAGAATTACATCTTGCTTTTTTAATAAAAATAATTGATTTTTACTTTTGACCAAAAATACCGTAACTTTAAAAAAAGACACACGTAAAATCCAACAAAAAAAATGAGAAAAAGCCCCGTCACTTTAAAGACACACACACAAACTCAAAAACAATCTAAGATTAATAAACATTGACTTATTACATCTTGCTTTTGAATCAAATGATTGATTTACTCTTGCAAAAAAAAAAGTAGCGTAACTTTAAAAAGACACATAAAGTCCCCAAAAAATATTAGAAAAAGCCCCGTAACTTTAAAGACACACACACAAATTCAAAAACAAGATAACATTAATAAACATTTACTTATTACATCTTGCTTTTGAATAAAAGTATTGATTTACTCTTGCAAAAAAAACCTGTAACTTTAAAAAGACACACATAAAGTCCCAAAAAAAAAAGTTAGAAAAACACCGTAACTTTAAACACACACACACAAACTCAAAAAACAAGATAAGATTAATAAACATTTACAAAAATGAAAAAACTAATGTCATATAATAGTATTAGTTAGTAGAATATTTTATTATAAATGCAAGAAATCAGATCTTTTTAGATCAAATCGATCATTTAGGTCGGGCCCTGGAATCGTTATATGTATATGTTTTTGATTAGCATCAATGCCATCTCTAGGCGAACACCAAGGATGAGAATACAACTTATACTCCATATTCTCACATTTATCCCTCGATTAAAATTTGTTGCTTTATTTCTTTCACATTCTGTTCTATTTTCTGCTTTATAGATTAGAAAGCTTTTAAGCTTCGCAGACCTTCATATTTTTCCTAACTGTGAATATTTTTCCTCCGCTTTCTTTTTGTTTTAAATCTACATTTAAAACAAACACGAACTTTTACTTTAACCTTTTTAAATTTTGGCAAAAACATTTCTACGCTATCTTCTACCTTGAACTTATGTCTCTCTTCTATTTCTTGATCTATATTTTCTCCCACACTTTCTGTCTTAGCACTATACTGTTCTGCTTTAATTTCTATCTCTATTTCGCCTTCTCTGTTTCAATGCTATCTAGTTCTGCTTTAATTTCTATTTTTTTAGTTAAATCTAACTCTCTGATTTTTTGGTTCTTCTCTACCTTTCCTGTTATTCCATGTGTCCTTTCTCTTAGTTCCACAATGAATTTTTGCTGATCTTGCCTGATTTCTTTTAGTTTTGCAATGAGTCCTTGCTGACGTTGCTTGATTTCTTCTCTGAATTCTTGCATCATATTCATTATTATTTTCATCATCATCTGCATCTCAGATATCTCTTCTTTTTTTATTTCCTCCATTTTTTTGAAACAATATTTTTTTTTATTTGACAAAGTTTAAATACGAACCGTTTATTTATTTTTCTTACTAAAACGGAAGCATATGGGTAACTCTGCTCTTTGTCCTTTTCTCTACCCATTCTTAACACTTTAACTCTGCCCAAATATCCAACTGTCTTTAATTTAAAAGAATAATTTATTTTAAATTGCATAAATGTCAAAATCTCTTTTCATTTAAAGAAAAAAAAGTTTTCAATCAATTCTTTTTTTTTAAAATTAAACCACTTTAACGTACGTAATTTAGCTTTCTTTAAAAAATTTTTTTTTCAAACAAGAAACAAATTATTTAATTATTGTCATTTATGACAGGTTCAGCCCATGTTTGTTATGCCATAAGTACCAACATGGGCTGAACCTGTCATAAATGACAATTAACTAAATGTTTTGTTACTGTTTGAAATAAAAATTTTATAAAAAAAGCTAAATTACATATGTTAAAGTGGTTTAATTTTAAAAAAGAATTGACTGAAAACTTTTTTTTCTTTAAATGAAAAGAGATTTTTACATTTAAAATAAAATTATTCTTTTAAATTAAAAAGTAAGATATTTTGGGCGGAGCTGAAGCTTTAGGAATGGGTAGAGAAAAGGACAAGGGTGTGGAGTTAGCCATAAGTTCCATTTTAATAAGAAAATAATAAACAGCTTGTACTTAAATATTCTTTTAAAAATGGAAAAAGAAATAGAAATATCTGAAATGGAGATGATGATGAATATGATACAAGAAATCAAGCAAAATCAGCAAGACCTTGAAGATTTGATGCTGATTATTCTGAGGCATTTTCTTTAAGACAATTAGATATTGAGCAGCTTCAAGTTGTTACACAGACATCATTTTTATTAGGTAGATTGGCTGATTTCATCAGACTTCAGGCTGTTGAACATCATATGTTCTCCGATGTTTTAACACTGCATTCTTGATTCTGGATTCATAATAAACTGACTGATATAACTCTCTCAAACACAAATCAAACTCAACTAACTTGACTCTAATGCAACTCAAATTCAACTAACTCGACCATAATGAAACTCAACTAACTCGACTAACTGTCTGATAAAAAATTGACTATTTATGCATATGACATGTTGTCATTTTGATATCCTCCAGCAATATCTGTTGTCGAAATTCCTTTGATAATCTTTTAATTACGTGTTTTTTGAAGATCGTTTAATTAGCAGCCATGCAAACATGTTGTTTTACATTTTTGATTAGTAGCCATCACTGTGTTTTTTAAATATAATTTTTTTTTATTTCATGTTAACATGCACATATTTATCCAATGTTTATAATTGCACATATATATTTTATTAACAAGCATTCATCATTTACGCACATGTATATTTTAATCCATTTACTATTCAGTTTTTAAAATGACCTTTTTTCTTTTACTTAAATAAAAAGAGATTTATATTATTAAACTTTAAGTTATATTTCAATTAATATTAATAAAAAAAAACTCTTTAAACTTAACACTTTTAGTTTGATGTTTCTAAAGCAAACCCCCTTCCCTTCTAATTAATTAATTGTAACTTTTATTTCAACAACACTTAGAATTTTAATTTTACATTTACGAAAACAAACTGCAATAAAACTCTTAAACTTTTAAATACTATTTTCTTTTAATGAAAGATTTTTGTTTAATAATTTTTTGATAAAATTATTATGTGCCAACACAATGCTGGTACATTACACCACCCTCTGTTTGAGAGTAAAATGCATCATTTTTGACCATTTTATCTCTGACAACTTTAATTCTTAATTCTAAATATTTATTATTTTTTTAAGTTTGCTTTTTAATAACTTTTACTTTACATGCTAAGGGCAATCTTCAATTATACTTTACTTCTTTTGATGCTGGAAACATTGCTTACAATGGTCACGAGGACAGCACTTTTTTGTGATGCAAAGATCTTTGGAGATGAGGCGGATTCAGATTTGCTGGCTTATATTGACTTACATGTATGAAAATGAAGCTTCAAGTGCCAGTTCTCTTGACTGGACTTTGACAAAGAAAAGATTGCTGCTAATGGCAGGATTTATCAACTGTCCATTTTCATCTTATGCTTTGGAAACAAGGTACGAGATATGGGGATTCTCCCCTGAAGAAATGACTTGCGGCTTATGCTGATTGTCCCCAATGTGCATTTTAAAAGAAGAATGATCCCTGATAACTCTGTTACAGGTGCTAAATTTTATCCAATCGACAACTTTAACTTAATCCTTATCTGAAACTTATTTCAATACTACCCTCATTCCTTTAATTTTGAACCCTTATACATTCCTAGTATAACTTAGATTGACTTTCATTTATATTTATTAACATTACAATATTATTTTTAAATTCACATGGACATTATCTTAAACAATTTATTTATATTAGCCTTTACTTTAACCTTTATGAATATTATTTTAACATATTTACTTATATTACACTAATCTGACAATATTATTTTTAAACCATTATGAACATTATTTTACATACTTATTTATATTACAATATTATTTTTTAAACCATATATTTACCTTCTTATATTACTGTGCGTGTATTCAGGAACAACTATTTTCATTTTATTATGCTACTTTATTAATTATACAAATACTTATTTGACTAACTTGATTTTATTCTACGTATTTCCATTATTTTATTTATTTATTTAATCCTACAAACTTTACTTTTAAATCATTCATTTGACCTATTTCTTTAACTTTGTTTTATTGATTTTTTTTATTTATTTGAACTGTTTATTTGTGATCATTTATTCTTAATTAATATGTGCATGGAGAAAAAAAATCTTTTATTCAATGAAGCGTTCTTGTTATTATTTTACAAAACAATTCATCATTTTAAACAGCGAAATTCTGTTTCAGATTTTTTACCTACGTCTAATAATTATATTCAACTCATAGTCCATTTCCAGTCCTTATTGTTTCCATTTACTTTAATATTCCATCCCTTAAGTAACTCTTAAACTATGTTAGGCAGTTCTTTCTTTCTTTCTACTAATTCACTTACATAAATTATACTCCATATTCTCACATCTATCCCTCGATTAAAATTTATTACTTTATCTCTTTCCCATTCTGTTCTATTTTCTGCCTTGTAAATTAGAAAACCTTTATGCTTCACAGACCTCCCTATTCATCATCATTTTTATCACCATCTGCGTCTCAGATATTTCTTTCTCTTTTTCCATTTTTAAACAATATTTAAATACGAGCTGTTTATTATTTTTTTACATGGAACATACGGCTAACTCTGCCCCTTTGTCCATTTCTCTACCCATTCCTAATGCTTTAGCTCTGCCCAAAATATCTAACTGTCTCTGATTTAACAGAATGATTTATTTTAAGTAGCATAAATATCAAAATTTCTTTTCATTTAAAGAAAAAAAAGTTTTTGGTCAATTCTTTTTTTAAAATTAAACCACTTTACAATACGTAATTTAGTTTTTCTATAAAATTTTTATTTTCAAACAAGAAACAAAGTATTTAATTACTATTGTTTTTTAAATTCAACACCACTATGTTGAGAGTCAATTGTACCGAGTTTGATTAAAAGCTGTTTACCTACCAGCCTTTTAGGCAGAAAAAAACATACTCAGAGAGTATGTATACTATTCCTGTTTACATACCAGCCTCTTAGGCAGAGAAGAACATACTCAGAAAGTATGCACGTCCAAACAATAGCTATAAAATATATAACTAATGTTACATTTCCAGGACATAACTTCTTCTCGACTGTTGAATTAAACACCATGTTCAAAGCATTTTTATGTTTTGTATAAACACAGGCACCAGTTATTTATCCAGAGGATTAATAATGCACTTTAAACAATGACCACTAATTCAATGCCCAAGATACACCCATGATTAGCTCAGTTACTTGTAATCAATAACAAATTATAATTTCAATTAGTGGTGAAAAGAATTGACCGACAAAATAAAGCTTTAGTTTGTAAGATACTTTATTTTAATTAACAATCATTATCCTAATTTTAAATATCTTATTTAACTAATATAACACAGGCACATTTATAATTTACACACTATAATGTCTTATGAGAAAGCATTAAATAATATTTGAAATTTAAAATACAATGACATCAATATACTAAAGCATGAATACACACAACATTTTAAACACACATTAATAGTTCTATGTATGCTATAGAGTTCTTAAACTTAACTCTTGAGGCTTTACAAATGTGATGGCTACTTTAGAAATGACTATAATACAATGTTATTACCTAGGATTTTAAACATGGATACTTCTTGCTGTTTGCTGCTTCTAATGAATTATTTCTAACTGGTTAGATTTGAAGTTTTTTGTGGAGATTTGATGCTGATTATTCTGGGGCATTTTCTTTAAGACAATCAGATATTGAGCAACTTCAGGTTTGTATGCAGGCATCACTTTTATCAGGGTAGGTTGGCTGTTTTCATCGGATTTCAGGCTGGAGATGGTCATATGTTTTCTGAGGTTTTAACACTGTATTCTTGATTCTGAATATATAATAAGCTGACTGATATAACTCACTAATAGATTGTACTGAACTGTTATCTCAAACACAACTAACTCAACTCTAATGCAACTAACTTGACTAACGATCCAATAAAAAATGTCTATTTATACACGAGGTGTGTTGTCCTTTTGATATCCTCCAGCAATATCTGTTGTTGAAGTTCTTTTCATTAGTATCTAATTCTTTGGAGATAAGCTTTTTAATCGTGTTGTTTTTTACATTTGTGATTAGTAGCCAATCACTGAACTTGTTTTATATTTTTAATTAGTAGCCATTGCTGTGTTTTTAAATATATTTTTCTTTTATTTCATTTTAATATTTATTTTCATGTGTTTTTTTTTTCAATATAATTTTAACATGCACATATACACGCATTTATCATTTCTTTGTTTACTCTCACACATACATATTTTATTAACAAGTACACATTAATTTGTCATTTATGCACGTGTATATTTTATTCTAATAAACTCCATATTAGTTTTAAGATTACCCTTTTTCTTTAACTCGAATGAAAAGATATTTATATTTTTAAACTTTACGTTACATTTTAACTAATAATAATAAAAAATTCTTTACTTCTTTTATAAAACTTTTAACTTGATGCTTCTAAACAAATGCCCTCCCCTTCTAATTAATTAATTGTAACTTTTATTTCAACAACATTTAAACTTTTAATTTTATATTTACGAAAACAAACTGCAATAAAACTCTTAAACTTTTAATTTTACATTTTTCTTTTACGAAAGATTTTTATTTTAATAATTTTTTTAAACATATCCATAGTAAAATAATAAAGAATGGATTGTAATAAAATAAAATAGTTCTGAATTAAGAATTAAAATTATCAGAGATAAAATGGTCAAAAATGATGCATTTTACTCTCAAACGGAGGGCAGTGTAATGTACCAATATCGCGGTTAGTACATTTAATAATTTGTTTAAAAAGTATTAAAATAAATCTTTCATTAAAAAAAATAGTATTTAAAAGTTAAGAGTTTTATTGCAGTTTGTTTTCGTAAACGTAAAATTAAAAATCGAAGAGTTTTTGTAATAAAACTTACAATTAATTATTTTAAAAGAGGGGAGGGGGGTTTCTTTAAAAACGTCAAGTTAAAAGTTTTATAAAAGAAGTAAAGAGTTTTTTACTATTATTATCAGTCGAAATATAACTTAAAGTTTAAAAATATAAATCTCTTTTTATTTAAGTTGGAGAAAAAATAATAATTTTAAAACTAGTGTTGAGTTTAGATTAAAATATACATGTGCGTAAATGACAAATGCTTGTTCATAAAATATATATGTGTGATTATAAACATTGCATAAATATGTGCGTGTTAAAATGAAATAAAGGAAAATTATATTTAAAAACATGGCGATGGCTACTAATCAAAAATGTAAAAACAATATGTTTGGATGGCTGCTAATTGATATTTCCAACAACAGGATTAAAATCTTATCTAAAAAAAATGCAATTAACACAAAGAAAGAACTTCAACAACAGATGTAGCTGAAGGATATCAAAATGGACAACACGATTTATGTATAAATAGTAATTTTTTATCAGACAGTTAGTTGAGTTGGAGTTGCATTAGAGTCGAGTTAGTTGCATTTGAGATAACAGTTCAGTACAATCTATCAGTGAGTGATATCAGTCAGCTTATTATATATTCAGAATCAAGAATGCAGTGTTAAAACCTCAGAAAATATACCACTTTTTCCAGCCAGAAGTCCGATGGAAACAGCCAGTTTACCCGATAAAAGTGATACCTGCATAACAACCTGAAGCCACTCAATATCTAATTGTCTTAAAGAAAATGCCTCAGAATAATCAGCATTAAATCTCCACAAGAAAACTTCAAATCTAACCAGTTAGAGATATCTCATTAAAAGCAGCAAACAGCAAGATGCATCCACATTCAAAATCCTAGGTAATAACATTTTTATTATTCTCAATTCTAAAGTAGCCATCACATTTGTAAAGCCTCAAGAGTCATTTTTAAGAACTCTATAGCATACATAGAACTATTAATATGTGTGTTTAAAATGTTGTGTGTATTCATGCATTAGTATATTGATGTCATTGTATTTTAAATTTCAAATATTATTAAATGCTTTGTCATAAGACATTATAGTGTGTAAATTATAAATGTGTGTGTTATATTAGTTAAATAAGATATTTAAAATTAGGTTAATGAGTGTTAATTAAAATAAACTGTCTTATAAACTAAAGCTTTATTTTGTCGGTCAATTCTTTTCACCACTATTTGAAACTATAATTTGTTATTGATTACAAGTAGCTGAGCTAGTCATAGGTATAACTTAGGCATTGAGTTAGTGGCCAATGTTTAAAGTGTGTTATTTGTCTTCTGGATAAATAAC
Source organism: Epiperipatus broadwayi (assembly GCA_028023455.1). Lineage (NCBI taxonomy): Eukaryota > Metazoa > Onychophora > Udeonychophora > Euonychophora > Peripatidae > Epiperipatus > Epiperipatus broadwayi. The sequence continues at coordinate 2,321,120 of JAQFVV010006251.1, read as the reverse complement.
TGGCACCCATGTATACAAAAAAAGTGCTTTGAACTTTGTGTTCAATTCAACAGTTGAGAATAAGTTATGTCCTGAAAGTGTAATGCTAGTTATATATTTTATAGCTATCATCTGGACATACATACTCTCCAAGTATGTTCTCTGCCTAAGAGCCCAGTAGGTAAACAGCTTATTATCAAACCTGGTACAAATGGCACCCCATGTTGGGCACCAATTGTACCAAGTTTGATTAAATGGTGGTTACCTACTGGCCTCTTAGGCAGAAAAGAACATACTCAGAGAGTATGTACGTCCAAACAATAGCTATAAAATATATAACTAGCATTACATTTTTAGGACATAACTTCTTGATTGTTAAATTGAACATGTTAAAAGCACTTTTTTGTTTTGTTTACACAGGCACCAGTTATTTATCCAGAAGACAAATAACATACTTTAAACAATGGCCACTAACTCAACACCTAAGTTACACCCATGACTAGCTCAGCTACTTGTAATCAATAGCAAACTATAGTTTCAATTAGTGGTGAAAAGAATTGACTGACAAAATAAAGCTTTAGTTTATAAGACAGTTTATTTTAATTAACACTCATTAACCTAATTTTAAATATCTTATTTAACTAATATAACACACCCACATTTATAATTTACCCACTATAATGTCTTGTGAGAAGGCATTAAATAATATTTGAAATTTAAAATACAATGACATCAATATACTAACGCATGAATACACACATTTTAAACACAATATTAATAGTTCTATGTATGCTATAGAGTTCTTAAACTTGACTCTTGAGGCTTTACAAATGCGATGGCTACTTTAAAAATGAGTATAATAAAAATGTTATTACCTAGGATTATGAACGTGGGTGCATCTTGCTGTTTGCTGCTTTTAATGAGATATCTCTAACCGGTTAGATTTGAAGTTTTCTTGTGGAGATTTGATGCTGATTATTCTGAGGCATTTTCTTTAAGACAATTAGATATTGAGTGGCTTCAGGCTGTTATGCAAGAATCACTTTTATCAGGTAGATTGGCTGATTTCATCAGACTTCAGGCTGGAGAAAGTCGTATGTTTTCCGAGGTTTTAACACTGCATTCTTGATTCTGGATCCATAATAAACTGACTGATATAACTCTCTCAAACACAACTCAAACTCAACTAACTGTCCAATAAAAATTTGTTTATTTATACATGAGGTGTGTTGTCATTTTGATATTCTCCAGCAATATCTGTTGTCAAAGTTATTTTCATTAGTAGCTAATCTTTTGTAGATAAGCTTTTTAATCCTGTTCTTTTCTACATTTGTGATTAGTAGCCCATCGCTGAACTTGTTGTTTTATATTTTTAATTAGTAGCCATCACTGAGTGTTTTTTTAATTTTTTAACTTTTATTTATTCTTGATATTTAATACGAATACATTTATTACATTTACAGTTGCATGCACACATATAATTTTAGATCCATTCACTATTTAGTTTTAAGATGACTTTTTTTTCCTTTCTTTAAATAAATAAAAGAGATTTATGTTTTTAAACTTTTAACTTATATTTCAACTAATAATAAAAAACTCCTTACTTTTTTTATAAAACTTTTAACTTGATGCTTCTAAACAAACCCCCCTACACTTCTAATTAATTAATTGTAACTTTTATTTCAACAACACTTAGACTTTTAATTTTATGTTTACGAAAACAAACTGCAATAAAACTCTGAAACTTTTAATTTTACGTTTTTCTTTTACGAAAGATTTTTATTTTAATAATATTTTTAAACAAAATTATTATGTGCCAACACAATGCTGGTACAATATATATATATATATATGTGTGTGTGTGTGTGTGTGTATGTTGCACCCTCACCATCGATCACTTGTCAATAAATAAAAATAAAATGATGCTCTGGCTAAAATTTTCAATCTCAATATAATAAAAACTTGTCTTGATAATATCCTACAATAATTTTGACCACTAGACTAGCTCAATTTGATAATAAAGAATATATGGTTAGATTTAAATAAATACATAAATAATATAATAATAATCATGAGACATTTGGTGAAAGGTAAAGCAGTAGGATTACATTAAGCATATATCCCAAAGGATACAATCTCAATGGCATAAGAACACTATCCCCCTTTTATTTCAAATAATGGTATAAATCCATAGCATTTTTAAGACTTTAAAAATATAAATAATTTAATATAATATTACCAAATATATTATATTCTCTGTTATTAAAATATAATTATCTCAGGTTCTTAAAATAAAATCATTCATTTAATTTATAATATTCTGTAGCCAAGTCTGATGAGGGATTTTGCATCATTTTTAACTACACCTAAACACTAATAATAATAAATAATACTCTTACACTTAATTTAATTCACAATTGGTACTATATTTACTATTCAATAATTTAGTCAACAACAACAACAACAACAACAATAATAATAATAATAATAATAATAATAATAATAATAATAATAATAATAATAATAATAATAATAATAACAACAACAACAACAACAAGAACACATACTCAAATATCTCTGCAAACAACAACAAAATATTCATATTGGCAGATATATGCAATGCTATACCCGGAATATACATGAGATATTTCAACACAGATGCTTGGAATAAACAACTGACAGTTGCTTAAAAAATTTAAAAAATGGTCCATGGTGCCCAAATTCTTTGATTTCCTCCTGAAAGTAAATCTATATGCTTTGCCAATATCATATTTCTTAAGATTCAGACAATTTTATACAAAAATAGACACCTTCTGCATGCTATGCCACCAAGCAGAAGAAACTCAACAACATCTGTTTTACAACTGCCCAGCATTAAACAATATTTGGCATGAAATAATGAATATATACAGAAAACCAAACATCTCCCCACAAGATATTATCCGTGCATTCCACAGAACATCCACCTCAACAATCCGAGCAGTAACCTTTGTGCTTTATGCATTTTGGTGCACACGATGTTTGACAATAATACAAGACAGCATCCATCAACTTTTCACAAGTTTGCACAATTAAAAAACAGAGACAATAAAATAGCATATCCAGACATTTTCATGGCTACTTGGTCACTTGTAAAACAACGCTCAAATCTCTAATAGTTTTGCTTTTCCTCAATAATAGACTCAAAAAGAGAGCAAGAAAATGGACAGCAAAAAATCCATGAATCAATAAATGATAACTTACAATCCATCTCTCACCCTTTATATATATGTAAGAACTTGGAAAGAACTTAAACACAATATATATATAATCCTCAGAAATATCAATGTAAATGCATGTATATGAAAAATTATTAATGTAACCTGTTTTCTAGATTGAATAAAGTTCCCCTTTTTGAAACATCATCATCATCATCATCATCATCATCATAATAATAATAATAATAATAATAATAATAATAATAATAATAATAATAATAATAATAATAATAATAATAATAATAATATGTGTGAGTATGCCCTGATCATCGTGAATGTAGGTCTAATTTTTATCATTTATTATTCATATTCTTACTGGAGTTAAACCCTCAAAATTGTGACTTACTTTTGATTAAGACAAAGGCAAGTACTTTTATGTAAATATTGTGTGTGTATTGATTAAATATCTGTAATTAATTCACTTTTGCTGTTGGCAGCAAGCAACTATAATAACATGACCACCACTAGTCCTATGCCACATGGAAAAATTTCACACACTTATGCTGACATTACTAAATCACTAGCTAAAGATAAAGCTACAAATAAAAACACTTTCTTTATTAATAAGAACTTGGATTCAAATCCGAGATTTAGGAAAACAACAATAGCAGATATAGCAGAACTAGATTTAAATGCCACTTCAAATGAAGACAACCAAGTAAGCTACCCAATTATGTGGATGGAAGATCAACTGCAGAACATCTCGGAGAATTTCAATGAAACTGTGCCAAAAAGTCTTTTTGCTTCCTTTAAACAATTCTTTACAGAGCAGTCTGTCATTATAGCAATTACTGATCTCAATCTTTCTCTCCTTTGCAATCTGGCTAACCAGATGCAAACATGTAATTAGTAATATGACAACCAATATCCTGGATACTTTCAAAACATTGATTAAGAGCATCAGCACTAGAGACAGAATGTTAGCTCCAGACTGGCTGCATAAAGAAACATGGTCCAAAGTCATTCTAATAGAAGAAGAAGAATCATAGAACTTACTCTGTCTCCCCAAGCCTCCACTCTACAGCAATACAGAGTAAATTTTCTCAAGCTGTTAAAAATGTAGTTCATGTATAAACAAAGTCAATATTTTTTTTTTTAAAAAAAACTGCTCTTTATGTAAATTCCCTAAGGAATTATTATATGAGGCACTTAGCCACAACAACTTATGGGATAGTATTCTGTGAATAGTGGATCATCCCAATTCTCGATACCTCATACTAGAATTCTTTAACACAGAGCAAAGAAATTTTTTTTAAAAAAAAATCAAAACCCTCAGCAATTACGCGCTTATAATAATAAATCAGAATAGACAGAATGTAATTTCGGGCATCTTGAAAAATGCCTTTTTAAATTATACTGTCAACGATTTTAAAAAACTAATTGAACCATTTGGAACAGTGATACAATTTCAACCAATTTACTTGAAAGATACCCCATCTAAAGCAATAACTATGAGTACAAAGTGAAATTGCATAATAATGTGGAACTGCTAAACATGCCTATGCAAATTGCTGATCACAAAGCCACCCTACTTCTGTTTATATGTGGATTAAAACCTCAATGCTTCTAGTGTGGCCAAAGAGGTCATTTGGCAAACATCTGTATTAATATACGATGCAAATGCTGTAATAAGATAAACATGCACACTGAGATGCCCTGAATATAAAACACAAGAGAATACAAGCTGTGAAGCAGATATGCAAGAAACAAATGATTTATTTATTAACTTTGAAAGTAAATTAGAATTAGAAAAACCACCTAAAGTCGAAATAGATAATGACATACTAAAAGAATCAGAAAATAGAACTACAACTGTCATAAGAAATAAAACATCCATGGAATAATACAAAGTTACAAAAAAATAAAAAACCCACACATATCATGGATGAAATAGTGCCAAGCTCGTCACAAAAAAGTACAAGCAATACCACATGAGACAACTGGGTCAGCCTCCATGCAAGAAGTGTGTATCAAAAAAGGGACTCAATCACAGAATTCAAGTGAAGAAGAAGAAACTGTCAACTTGCATATACAACATAAAAAAGTAAAAATTGCCAACTTAAACCTTGACAATGAGATTGTAAATATCTTAGAAAATGATGTAGTAAATAAAGCCACCAAAACCACACCCTGCTCAATTCTTGATGAGGGTCTAAATTCATTTTCCAAAAACACACCATGTTCAATTTCTCCTGAGATGCAGAGCCAGCATTACTTGTCAGAGTTCAGGTTTTTTGCTAATGACATTAGATTATGGTCAAGAGATGGAGGGTGAGTAGTGTGCATGACCATTTTGTTTTTGACATAGTATTGATTACAATTTTTTATAAATTAATATGAAAGTAAAAATTGGTGCTTTTAATGTAAGGGGTTTAAACTCCATGGCAAAAGTCATGGACCTCTCAAAATAGCTTAGTATTACACAATCCCAAGTACTTGGTTTGTTTGAAACAAAAGAATATGGCAGCTCATGTATAGAACCATCAGACTATTTACATAGTCATGGTTTCTCTATTTTCTCAAAAACATCCATTACACCATCAGCAGGCATGGGTGCAATTATCAATAAAACATGCCCATTCAAATCATTTACAATACTTTACATGGACTCTCATATAATGATCATCACATCAAATCATCAAGCCATAGTTTTAAACATAGTTTTTGTATACATACCTTTAGGGCCAACAATAGTAAATTGGCTAGTATTAACAATTAACTCCCTCCTTGCATCATCATCATATCCATGTTTATTATTAGGGAACATCAACATATCTTATGGTCAATTTGTTAAGAAATGGCTTCACAGACTCACTGTTCCACTGATGAGTGGAGAAGGATGTCTGCCAAATAATACAGTATCCTTTAACAATGGTAGACATTCTTCATTGATTGACTTGGTCTTCTACTCTCCTATGCCCTAGATGTACATTCATGTACAATAATAACCCTAGAAGACACCCAAACACTTTTTCAATCAAATTGGAAAGTATTAGAGAAAGGGACAAAGAAATCACATCAGAAAAAGTCTTTCAAGACACTTGGTCTTTAATGAATAAAAATCTTAAATCCTAGCCTAATGTAATGACAATTGTCTCATTTTGTCACCCCAGTGAGATGATGAAAGAGAGATGTGAATAAACTTATATAATTTTTTAAAGTATAGATTTCTGCCTTTTTATGTATGTACTCTAATTTAAGATGTAACTGACTGTTTCCATTTAATTTTTGATATATATACATAATTTTTTTATAATTTATTTATACAGCGCTATATTAAGTTTTTTAGTGCTCATTCATAGTCTTTGTATATCTATCATGTACATGTTATTATACCATTGTTATTATACTAAATGTATCAAATTCCTGTATCATACTATATGTAAAAATCTAGGTAACCCTCGATTGCTTAATAAAGTTCTTTGAAAAGTAGTAGTAGTAGTAGTAGTAGTAGTAGTAGTAGTAGTAGTAGTAGTAGTAGTAGTAGTAGTAGTAGTAGTAGTAGTAGTAGTAGTTGTAGTAGTAGTAGTAGTAATAGTAGTAGTAGTAGTAGTAGTAGTAGTAGTGGTGGTGGTAGTGGTGGTGGTGGAGGTGGCAGTGGCAGCGGTGGTGGCGGTGACGGTGGTAGTGGTAGTAGTAGTATTAGTAGCAACAGCAGCAGTAGTAGTAATAATAATAATCATCATCATCATATTATTATTATTATTATTTATCATGTGGCATATTATAAGTATGGAATAATCTGAACAATATGTGGCAACAAGAAATATACTTAATTATATGGCAGTATTTTCAATAATAAATCATGACTAAAATAATCTTATACTATATTATTTTGCTGTCATATTTTGAAAACAATTATTATTATTTAAATAAATAAATCATTTAAATTTATAATGTGCAAAGTATGTTACATGTTTAATTCTGAATTCTGTGAATCGAATCTTACAGTAGTAAATAGATCAATAATAACATGGACACAAGTTTTATAAAAACAATTTTAACAAATTTATTCTATTCTATAAAACAACTATGTACAAAAAATATTTACAATCTTAAAAATTCACAAATATTATATTAAAATTAAAACAAAATATACAAAATTAAAATAAAAGAAAGATTGAGTTACAGATTTTCAATGTAAAAAATCATAAATATGTAAATCTTCACTTCAGCTTATGAATTGTTCTTCAGGGTATATATCATGTAGAATTGCATTAATTCTATTATTCACCTACAATATTATATTAGGTTTATTATTAGATCAATTAATAATCAATATTAATTTACTTTCAGTAAGTATAAAAAATATTTAGCATAAATATTTATTAACCAAAACATATTCTTAGGTTTATTCTAGGTTAATGAAAAATAACTAATAAAATAATGTTCATTCATATACTAAATAATTTTCTTGGCACTATCCTATGTTTATGATGGGTGTTTTGTGATTAAAAACATAAAATATCAAAAATTAAATAAAATATAAGCATTCATCATACATTAATATTCTTCATTTGATGTTTCATTATAAAATATGCATTGTTCTATAAAAATGTTGTCGATTTATAAAAAATTGAAAGTATCAAAAATGTTTGAAAAATATAAATTAGGAAACAGTTATAATTTCTTTATCATCAAAATATTTCAAAAATATTAAGCAAAATTATGATTCCTTAATTATTTTTATCATCAGCATTATATATTCAATATCATTTGTATTTTCTTCTCAATACCAAAACCTATCTTGCCCTTTTAAAAATAATTCATCTTTCTAAATTTATCCATTATTCATCTTTCAAGAATACAATGCTACATGATGTATTACTAATGAAATTCACATAGCGATACAATGCATAGGACATATGAAGGAATAACTAGAGTAAAGACTCAATAGTATAAAATAATTCAATGATCCACATGGAAATCAGTGTGAAGAATCTGGTACAACCTTGTCTAATACCACACGAAATAATGTCTTGGCTTTCTTTTAGCACTTAAAGACCAATTAAATACAAATATCAAAACACTGTCCATGGAAATAAATACAAAGTACAGGGCTATGTTAACTGTATTTGCATAATAACTTCTTAGATATAATATAGGCTAATTCTCCTATCTTCTTAACACATCCTATAAATATAAGCATTCAGGGTTTCATTTTCTTACTTCCCTGTCACTACCATTTAAAAATTTCAAATAGATTTAGACAATCAACATCGTAAAATAACTAAGCAATTTTCCCAATAATAAACAAAGTTACATCTTACTTTATCCAACCATGACTACTATAAGAAAAGGTTTTATACACTAACTTATCCATAAATACAAATGAGTTTGGTTTAAAATATTCATTCAATATCAGGTATTTAAAATAAATATAATATAGTTTATTTAGCGAAGAATCATATAAAATTATGATCATTAATAGTTATAACAATCTTTATAATAAAGTATATGCATATTTTTTCATAGCTTATCTCACTAAATAAAAGAAAAATCTACAAGTTATTAACTCACACATACATATGTTCATTCATTCATGTAACATAAGATAAATATTTTTTTTAAAATCAAAGCAACTCTAAGAAAAAAAATATACATCATATAATAATTATAACCATTTAAATATCTATGAGATTTGCCATTTGCAATCACATCTTTTAAAGTCTTCTCATCCAATTTTCATAAAATATAACAAAAAATTACAAATAACATTCATACAAATGTTTAGCAAAACTAATATATTTTAAAGAAATGTTTTGAAAGTTTTTTTAAAAAAAATTGTTAAAAGTTTTAAAGTTAATATTATTATAATTAAAAGTTCTTAAAATGTAACCTTTCCTGTAACCTATAAATAAATTCTAATAATAATGTTAGTATTTTTAAAATAATAAATGAAAACTAAATTTACATATTCCTCTTCATAAATGTCCTTCAATAAAATGTTCAGATAATAAACTGAGAGGTTACTGTTAAGCTATGAGTAGTGTCTACAGCTTTTTTTTCCTTCAAGCTCTCATCTCCCTCAGTGCATAAACTCACAAATAAAAAAATTATTAACTTTTAAAAATCCAAGAAAATCTGGACAATAATTGTTCATCCTGCTTCCAAAAGTTTTTAAAAAAAGTATCTTTCTGTCACTTTCTCACAGGATACACTAATTCATGAGATATCTCTTAAAATTATTTATTTTAAATAAGTTCCATTCCTTCTGTGCATGTGAATTCCTTCTTCAGTGAGAAATGCATCATTTAGCACAAACAGATGTCTTTTCATTTTTTAAATTATATTCTAACTAGGCACATATAATATAGCAAATAAATCCAGGTTTTAAATATAGAAATTATTTGTTTCTGGCATAATAATATCCATCTTTATTATCCATTTTCTTTTTTGTAATTAAATTATCACAATTAAGATAGTAGGTTTTATTATATCAAAATATTTGTGTATTAACTTTATGAGCAATTCATATTTATTATAACAGTCATCCTCTTAAGATACTTTACTTCCACAATGTTTAAATTATAACTTGCTTCAAAGATAAATATTTCTTTTAAAATATAATATTTTTAAATAAAAATGTCAATAGTATAAATTGAGAGAGCAATATATTTTTATAACTCAATCTCGAATATTTTTATAAAATTTAAAAGTCAATTGCATTTTAGTCTTTTCCAGTTATTTTTCTTAAATAATATTTTCTTTAAAGTTCTTGAATTTATAAACACAGACATGTTAAATTAATATGTCATACTTATGGATAATATTCGACTATGATTCCAAAGTTCTTTGCATAAATAAATAAATAAATAAATTCTACAGTAGGAAAAAAATGTGCTCCCCCAAACTTTTTGGTCTTTTTTAAAATAATTGACTGTTAACAAATTGATACTACTTTAAAAAAATAACCAGACAATAATAAACAATAATCAGACAATAACCAATAATTTTAATCACATACAGTTTTTATACATGCTTTAAAACAATTTTTGATTGGCTGATACATCACCTAATTGTAGACTCATTTACATATTTGCCAATTATGTACTTTTTAAAAATCAGAAATAAAATTGAAACTCATTTTTTAAATAATAATATGAGAATATTTGATATAATTTATTTTATAATTAAACAAAAATATTTAAACTAACATATTTCATTAATTTTTATCAATTTATGAAATTATATAAGATTTAATCTAAAAAATTTATCAATTTTACTTTAGTTAACAGTAGTTTAGAATGTTTTTAAAATTAAATAACATTTATTAATAAATTTCTTATCATGTATAAAATGCTTCAATTCTACCAATAACTTTAGAAAGTAATTAAAAACTTTCTCTCTAGAACTATGCATGCACAATACACATATTATCAGTCATGTGATCTATTTATACTAGACAAATGTTGCAATTTTTTTAATTTATAAATAAATATCCAATTACAAAAAAATAACACATTAAAAATATTAAATATTAATAATAAAATTTAGAATAATAAATTTTGACATTTTATAACACTTACTAAAATTAAAACACCCTGATACACCATAAGAATATTAAGAATTTAACAAATAGTTATTATACAAGTTTAAACTTAATTTTAGAAGATAAATTTAATAACTTACTCAACTATTAAACATTATACAAAAAATTAATGGCTTTTAATGCTTATTTAACAAGATATTAAATACAAGTTTTAAATATAACTAAGATCAGTCATCCCAACTATACAATATTAACTTATTATGCTTTCTTATTATTATTTTAACTTTTAAAATAGCTTTAAAATATTGTTAACCACTTATAAATTCATATTAACAAAATTTAAGTCCTTATAAACATTATTATGACAATTATAGTACTTATATTTATCTTAATTTAAATTTTTTTAAGAAATTAGCTTTTTTGCACATTCTGCCCTAATGAAAAGGGTACAATATATATATACTTAGCCATATTACAGGGGGAAACTCAATCCTCTGGATAAATCAAGTACCACTCAGTTACCTTTTAATACTAAATCACTATTTCTAACTTTAACATTTAACTAGCTCATTCACATATAAATAATACATCTAAAAATTAATATTCATCACTTATGTAATTTATTTAATCCCTAATCAAATAAATACACAATTTATAATTAAATACCCAGCTCATTTATCATTATCTTAATTTAACTACTAGCTCACTTTACTAATAAAATAGTTCGATAAAAGATTAAAAATCATGAGACTCATCACAAAGCATTTAATAAGGTACACAGTTAGTTTTATATTAAAAACATAGTACAAAAGATACATTTCCAATGGCGTAGAAATATCACCCCTATCTACTTTTATAATCTATCAGTAATATTGCCATGACTCACCTATTACACAAAATAAATTTTCTAATTAACAATTACAAAATTACATTAAATCACTAAAATATTTAATACTTTTCTAATAGTATAATAATACATCAATAAATAAAATTTCTAACATATTCTCATCTTAATCTATCTTTTAAGCTTAATTATCATCTGAGTTTTATTTTATTATTCCAACAATTATATATTTAATAATATAGCTACATTTAGTGAGAAGTTTTACATATACATAACTATACCATAACAACAATAAATAAATAAAAATACTCCAAGACTTTTATTTTAAAACAGATCTACTCAATTTACCCATCAATAAAAACAACTTAAAATTATAGATTATTGCAAAATAATATTAGTTATATTAAAGAAATTCAAAATATTTTCAGTTTTATTATGCATTCAAGATCTTTTCATTTTTTTTGTGGTATATTAAGAAATATAAAACTTGTTTGTAATTATCATATCAGATAATTAGTATCCACATTATACCTTTTCATCTTTAATAATAACATCTTCAACAATCATTATCTAATCAACATACTATATCTTTTATTAATTATGTGCAATAATAAGAATATATAATTAATTTTTATAATACATGTGTGTAATGATGAAGATTAAAAATGACTTGGACATAACAAGAAAAGAAACTCTCAAGACTTAATATAAATTTAAAACAAACATTAACAAATTTATTTTAATAAATGTTATTTAAAAATTTACAAACCATAACTTATATTTACATAACTTTACTTATTCAAAATTAAAAAATTATATTCAAAGAAAAATATTTACACAATTAAAAAATACAATAATCATCATCACAAATAGTTTTCAATTCAGCTATTTGTCATAAAGTAATAATATAAAAAATATATATTATAATTTGATGGCCATCCTTTAATCTTTTCTAAAACTATAATATTAATAAGCATTATCAGCATTATTATTCCAAAACATCTTCAGAAATAATTGCAGCTCAATAAATTAATCTATTCCTAGATAATGACTGATTTTTATAACTATTCCCATAAAATCTTCACCTTCATTATTCAAATAATTTATTAATATAGTAATTTATTAATATATCATATGTTCATTAATAATACGTTTTCCACTCTATAATATTATATTTTTATAAACTCTATAACTTCACTATGTTTCAATTCACTTTATTCATTAAAATAAACCTATTATTTTAATAATCTAAAAATCAATTAGATATATGATATTTATCTACCAGCTTGCTTGATGTTCATGTCATTTATATTTAACTTTCATTCATACTTATGTAATCAGAATATGCATTTAATACTCTCTTGGTCTCATTAGGAATATCAAATCATTCCTTTAACTTTACTTCTCATTAATGAAACGTTTGTGATAAATCTTACTCTTCTTGCTTTCAACAAATTCTAACAACATTTTATAGTCTAGTCATTATTCTTCACACATTTTATAAATTATAACAATTACAATGTAGAATTCAATGGTGATAATGTCTTTCAAATAATCTTCATGGTAAGTAAGGTTGTAGTGAGATGGAACTCTAGTGGCATCATTTGGGAAACCAAACAGATAAATTTCTAGAGTTCCATCTCACTACAACCTTACTTACTATCATCTGGTTATGCCGAACATAGCTCAGGAGGCTAGAGATTCTTGTGAACCAGTGCATAAATGGATGAATGATGTAAATGAAATTGACAAATGATATTATTTATTTTGAAACAACAATGTGAATTGAAGTTCTTAAAGAAGAGAACAAGTTTGCTGACAGTCTCTATATGGGCTGTCTTCCTATCTGTGTGCACATTACAGATGTTTTCTGATTGTTCCTGAGTGGGAATTGTCCTTCTAGGTTTGAAGCTCCCTCATTTGCATAGATACATATCCATGTGTATAGCAGTAATTAATTTATTTAGGTATCTTGAAGTGTTTATTCTATCCAAGTATTTTAAAGTAATTTACTTGGCCATGTATTGAGGATTATGTGTTTTAATCCAGGAATTCCAAAGTATTAATTCTTTATTTTACATATCCTACATGTGTGGGTTTGAACCACTGATTCACAATATCAACAGCATTTGAGGTCATTATTTGCAAGACATTATATTATTTATTATATTCAGTGTGGGTTTGAACTACTGATTCACAATATCAATACCATTTGAGGTCATTATTTGAAAGACATATTATTTATTATATTCAGTGTGGGTTTGAACCACTGATTCACAATATCAATACCATTTGAGGTCATTATTTGAAAAACATTATCTTATTTATTATATTCAGTGTGAATTTGAACCACTGAGTCACAATATCAATACCATTTGAAGTCATTATTTGAAAGACATTATATTATTTATTATATTCAGTGTGAGTTTGAACCATTGATTCACAATATCAATACCATTTGAGGTCATTATTTGAAAGACATTATATTATTTATTATATTCACATATATCAACATTCCTTTAATTTAAGTATGTGTGGTTCCAGGGGCAATTCATTCTATCAAAGTTTTTTTTTTTTTTATAAACTCAGGATCGTTATTCAGAATAAATCGTTTTGTTTTCTTATTATTTGAAAGCATTTTAATAATCAATCAATCCAGAAAATGACATTTTATTAAATCATAGATTATCTTAATAAAAATATCTTAACAAAATATTTTTATTTCATCTATTATTCCACTGCATTCCATTTTTAAATATATTTCCCTTTTGTATTACTTGCAATCAATTAATTTAAAGCAACATTTCATTATATTATATTTTAACTTAAGAAATACGATTTGTGAAATATTTTTACTTATCATAATAGGTTATAAAAGCTGTACAATTTTTTTACCTGAACATATATATATCTGCTGGTTCCAGAGGCAATTCATTCTATCACTTTTTTAATCAATGAGGGGTTCTGAGAGCTTGACAAGCCGATGGGCAGTTCACAGGCCTTGATTTATTTTACTTCATAGCTGAACTGAGAGAAAGCTATTTTTAATTATTCAGCCATTTGAAGACATAATATTTTAACCACTTGTTTCTTCATTTAATCTTTTATTAGTTATAAGTTCCTTCTTTTTATTATTCACTGTTCTCCAAGCTTAGTTGGTCTAGTCTTCATATAATATGGCTTTTTCTAATAACAGTCTTGATGCGTTCTGACTGTATGTCTGCCACAAAAATCCCTTAAGCAATCTCTACTCCTCTATTTATCTCTTTATGCTTTTGGCAGAGTAGATTCTAATAACTCTTATCTAATGTTTTTGGAAAAACAGCTATTGATTTTTTAAGCCCATGGCAATCTTTATTTTTTTATTAATCGTTAATTACAGCCTTCTTTTTAATAATCTGTAAACTTTAAACTTTTGCAAAATATTGCATTTTAACGGTATTTTTAATATTTTAAAATATTAATTTTTAAATTGCTTTCATCTCTTTATTTCCCCATTTCAACTTTTATTTTTGAAACTGTGTCAGCTTTTTTTTTTTATATTTTATCTCGACAGTTTTAAATTGGGGGGGGGGGGGACTTCAAATTATACTTGTGAAACAATCTGATTGTTTCAAGATATAAATGAAAGTCAATACCAAAAATAAATAAAATATTAAATGATTATTTGGTAGATTGGGATTTTTATAAATGATGGAGATTTAGCTGGATATTTATATGCAGTTATCTCTTTTTATGGAAATCACTACATTGTACTAAATGTGATGTTCCAATGTAAACATGATCATAACCATCATAGTTGGTATAATGTTTTATTTAACTAACTTAAAATGTATGGAAAATCATATATCAGATGAATCTGCCTTCTTAAATCCAATATCATCCATTGCTCATCTTGTTACTGGAAATGACTATTCCCATAACAACTATGCTCAATGATCTACATTGAATTGAAAATAAAATATATTGATTATAAAGATGTGTAGAAAAATATCAACATTTGTACATCAATTCAATCTTAAGATGTCCTATAAAATAAATATATTTGTAAAAACCGATTAATATCATAATGTGCATATAATAATTGCTTATGTGCATTATACTGATGACCATTATGATATACATATATATGTAAAAGTAGATTTAAATCTGCATCTATTAGTATATGTAAGTAATATGATCTTTTGGTAAGCAGATTTTATAACTCTTAGGAAATATACCCACAAAGAAACAATATAAATATATACCTCCATCAGTGATTTCATGCCTACATTTTCCATCTGTTTTTAATTAAAATGTTATTTTATCAATATAAACAAATATATTAAATTTCTATGAGACATCATCATTTTGCTACTACTATGGATATCAAACAACAACTAAATGGTACAACAATAAGCAAATGTTATCACTTTAGCAATTTTCACTTAAAAAAACTAAAACATTATTACACAAAAACTTAAATTGTGAATATTATTAACAATAAGATTATTTGCACAAGAAATCATGTGATATTTAAATATGCAATGGCAGATAACATAAAAGTTTAAATCAATTAACCAATCTTAGATATTTTTGTTAAGTTAGTTAGTCAACTGAGAAACTGATGCTAGCAATATTTATATGCTCTATGGATGTTAAATAGGCAAAATGTTGTCAACAATAAACAAAGGTTATTATTTATTCATAATACTTTATTGCTCAAAAAATTTGATACATTCGAAAACTGAATATCTACAATTAACAAAGGCTATATAACTTAATTTCTTCTCTGAGACTTATCATTGGACACAACCCTTATTAATTGTATGATTAACTACTTAGGTGGATCACATGATAAGTTTGAGATGCTTAAAGATCACAAAATAAAAAGAAGCTTAGGAGATCATATGGCCTCACTTAAATGGGATATAAAACAAACCTTAAAGGTCATGCAATCTAATTCAAAACGGAAAATAAAATGGGTTTGAACATGGTAATTGTAGATTGAACACAAAAGTACTACTAACTAAACTGATTGTTTTATATAATACAGACAGGAGTCAGTCGAAAATTTTTAAGTTGGGAGTCTCCATTCTGCCACTGCTCTAAAGCATAAGGATTCTCAACTATTATTGACTTCAATAAAGATAAATTTTAATCTAAGAAATTTTCCATTTAATTTTTCACAAAATCTCATTTAATAAACAAACTAATTAAAATGCATAATTTATATGCTTAAACGTTCGAATATTTAAATAGTAATTTAATTGTTTTGCTTAAACGTACTTTACTCGGGTTTATTTTTTTACCAATTATCATAAACTAATTATTTATTTAAGTTAAAAATTAATCACCTTTTACTTTTAAAAATAAATCAAACGACAACTAATGATAATTAGTAGTAATTTTTTTTTTTTAATAATTAAAAAACAATTTTACATTTGGTAACTTTTTCTATGAAATTATCAATCCTAAATTGAAACAAAGTATAAAACAAGTGCTAAAAATAAAATCTTTGCTTAATTTATTTATAAACTAAATCTATCAATTATATAAAGCATTGAATTAGATATAATTGTAAGTTAACGGCATTCGACTATGGTTTTCTTTTGTTTTATTTAAAAAATAAACAACAAAACTTTAAAACTTTCAACAATCGAGATTAAAAAAAAATTCCGCTATCAATCGATTCTTTTTGTCACAACGACACTTTTTACTTTTAGATATTTTTATCAAAAAGCAAAATATCTTATAAATATTTATAATTATGCAGCAATTTAAAATTATTTTTTACTTTTTTTTATTTCTCTGTATTAAACAACACGTGATATCATATAATTTATGAATCTTTTTTTATCTGAAGTCAGTTGAGGAATTATTTTAAAAAATAGAATGAGTAACGTCATTATCACTTCAAACAACATCTCTGCAAGATTTGTGATATTTTACGAACTGAGAATGTAATCAAGACCTCTGGCTTATGCAGCCAGAAAAGACTCACGAAGCCAACAATTTAAGATTAATAGTAACTGTTAAGACTCAGGTACAGTCTTTTTCTCATATTATAAACAGATAGATAGACAGGTAGACAAATATATAGAAAAATAAATAAGCACCTGTATGGGTAAATGGATAAATAATTAAATAGATAGATAAATATATGAATGGATAGATGTATGGACAGATAAATAAAAAAGACATCTGTTGATTAATAGATATTTAGAAAAACAAACAAATAGGCAAAAAGAGATAAGTAGAGAAATAGATGTGAACATAGCTAATTAAATAATTAAGCAAATTAAACTAAATATTCATCAGTAGTACATATAAAAAGTGGCATAGCAAATCATACACAACTTGGCATTTGTTTTAGTGAACTCATAAGATGGATTACCTATGAGCTATAATTGTAATATTCCTTTTTATCAGATTATCAAGTATGAGGCATGTCATAATTTTTTTAATTGATCATATTTAAATTAATAATTACTGTAATTAGGTACTTGAAAGTATTTCTTGTACAAGTTTTCTTAATTTATGAATTAATAGTTAATATTTTTAAAAAAATGTTTTTTTCTTATAGATATAGTTTGGGTGTAAAAAATTTTACCCAAATAAACAAATGATAACTGTTGTAATGTAGTATTGAATTCTTTAATAAATCTGTCAAAAAAAAAAAAAATAGTGTTCTATAATTGGGATTATGACACTTTGTTCATAAATATATTGGCTTAATAAGACAAAATAATAGTGAAAAGTATTTTGATTAAAACAAGAATGAAAAATCAATTATTAAAAATAAATTTGAAATTGTATGTTAAATAATACATGTAAATAATTTTAACTTGGCAAAAAAAGCAAACCATTTAAAAATATCTTTTTAAGTATATGTTATTTGTATCTATGTATCACTTTAATTAAAACAGAAGAATGTATTAACCATTTTGTAAATTAATAAATTAACACTGATAAAATGAACTAAGTGAGGAGTTTGAGAAACAAAATAATTATACAAAATATTTATAGAAAAACAAATGTTTTTCAAGAGAATTTATAAAAGGCAGAGCAAATTTGATTATTTTAATGTGTAAAGTCTTTTTAGTCAGTCAGATAATAACATTAAAAAAGAGTGTACTTGTACTGTTAACCTGCTCATTAGATCATTATACCAATGTTATGTTTTGATAAAGAAACTAAAAGATGTGGATTATTCACCCATGTATATCTGGGAGTATTCCATCATAATCATGCTTTATTTAGGATTAATTTGCCTACATCAGAAAAGATATCATGAAGCTTCATTAATCAAAGCCATGTATGATCAATTACTTGCTCTAAAAAACAATAAATTTATGCTGGCACATAACTAAAAAAAATTGCCACTGAGTGTAAATATATATATATATATTGAATATAAATTATTACTTGATTAAGTTTTATTTAAAGATGTTTCAATTTATTCAGTAAATTTGCTAAGTTATATTTAAATCTACCAATTTGATAACATTTTTCATTTTTGGTAATTTTTCTTTGTATGTCAAATAAATTCATTTAATTACATATATATATGAATTTAATATCTTGTTTTAAAGAAAGTTACCTTTGTTAACTATGATATTGGGGGTAAAAAAATAATTTTTAATTTATATATATGTAATCAAAAGCATTTCATGAGTATCTCTGGATTCAAAAGAATTATTTTTAAAAAATAAACTATTTAAAGTATTATATATATATATTGTAACTGGACCACCACACAACCCTTTATTACCTTGGTTGTAACAATTTCCGGATGAGCATGTTGCAAGAAGGAACTATCAATTGGCATTACCCAATGCAGATGTTACCCCCCCCTACAACAATATTTTCTGCTCATCAGAGGATGTAGCACCATAGAGTCTGGAAGCATCTAGACATTTATATGTTTGGTTTTCCAAACGGTGCCACTAGAGTTCCATCTCACTACAACCTAACTTACCTAGGTCTAGTTATGCCAGACATAGCTCAGGAGGCATAAGATTCTCATGAACAAGTGCAATGAATGATGAGTGTTGCAACAAAAACAAAATAGAATTGAACAACCGGATAACTAAGATTTAATTTTTAGTAACAATAATTTTATTTAATAACAATTAATTTGCAATTTCTAATAAAGTTCATTCATATCTATGTGATGACTCATTTTCATTTCATTTATGAAAAGGTTGGAAGCAGTTTAGTTAGTTACTTCACAGAGATGAGTGCGTTTATGTGCATAAGTTTCATTATTTTCTTTCCACAAAATAAATATTCAGGTAAGGATTAAGCATTTGCAATTTTATTCTATATGCAGGTAAGCATTTAGAGTCCATATAGTATTTCATTAGATTTATTAAATTCAGTAATGTGGTTTAAATTACTTCCACAAAATCAATATTCAGATGAGTATTAAGCATTGGTCATTTGATATCAACATGCAGATAAGCATTTAGAGTCCATATAATATTTCATTAAATTTATCAAATCCAGTAATATGGTTTAAATTACTCCCACAAAATCAACATTCAGATAAGTATTAAACATTTGTAATTTTATTTCAATATGCAGGTAAGCATTTAGAGTCCATATAGTATTTCATTAGATTTATCAAATCCAGTAATGTGGTTTAAATTACTTCCACAAAATCAATATTCAGATGAGCATTAAGCATTGGTCATTTGATATCAACATGCAGATAAGCATTTAGAGTCCATATAATATTTCATTAAATTTATCAAATCCAGTAATGTGGTTTAAATTACTCCCACAAAATCAACATTCAGATAAGTATTAAGCATTGGTCATTTTATGTCATCATGCAGATGAGCATTTAGAGTCCATATAATATTTCATTAAATTTATCAAATCCAGTAATGTGGTTTAAATTACTCCCACAAAATCAACATTCAGGTAAGTATTAAGCATTTGTAATTTTACATTAATATGCAGATAAGCATTTTCATTTATACTTTATCAAGAATAAATGATTTTCATAATTTTAGTATGATTTTAATCTCATTTATAATTTATCAATAATAAATGTATTTTCATGTAGCTATATTTATTAATAATTCTTTTTTATATATATTTATAATAAAGACATTTTGTTTGTCTTTTAAAAAACATATAATTTCGAATATTTTCATAAAATCATTACCTTTATTTATCCAGTTTGTTCCTTCAAAAAGGGGTCATTTTATTTAAGCTGAATGGCATTAATCCCTTTCATGATGGTTATCCTGTAAATCTTGAAAAATCATGGCTTAGAATAAAGAGATGAAGCTGTTGGTTTATTTTTCCATCGTTATAATTTCCTTAATGAAGCTTTCTTTTTTCATCATTAACAGAGGTTCTTTAGTATCCTTTTAAAATTGAAATCTTTTTTTTTCAAAAATCTTCTTTAACAGCTACTTGAAAAAATCTCTTTGGAAAAAATATAACTATTTGATCTCCTTAAAATCTCTCTGAAAAAACTTTTTAAAACTCTTTCAAAGTCTCTTGTTTTAAAATCAAATCTAATCTGCATTGAACTTGCAACTTGACTATTTATATCTGATTCTTGGATTGATTAAACAGCCTTTTCCCACTGTACCTAATTTGCATACTGCTCTCATTTAAGCCTGATTGCCTTTCTCTTCATAATGATTGGATAATCTGCTTTTTTAGTGGGATAGATAAGAAAGCATAAAGATTAAGCCATGTTTTTCAATTGATTAAGACTGCCTCAAGCTGATATAACACTTTATTTAAAAATATCATTCCAAAAATTAAAAATATAATCTTTTTTTAATAACTGCCAGCTTTTATTTACATCATAATTTGAAACTATAAAATCAATAATGATTTTCTTTTAACTATAAACTTTTTTACTTTATTTCTTTTTTAATTTGATCAAATCATGCTAGTCTTTTCTAAATGGGGGGGGGATCTTTTGAATATATATACACAGGGGAACAGTATATCTGTTTCAATATACTAGATAAGTTAAAATAAAATACTAGTTTTCTACTTCACCTTTGAGTAGTAAGTAATTTAAATTGCATTTTACGCAAAAAAGTGAAGCTTGTCAAAAATATTATTAAAGAGTTATATGGCTAAGCGCTTTCAGAGAACTTAAGTCTCCATATTCATAGCCTATTTTAATTGAAGTTTAGCCTACTTTAATTGAAGTTAAAGTACTTGAACAAATGAACAAAGGCCTATAACTAAAGAAAACTCATAATAACCTTAATTTAATTTCTCATAATTATTATCTAACCTAGGACTTATAAATAATCACTTTGATCATTAATTGAATAATTATCTTTATGAATAATGATGTATTTTATTAATTAGGACTTAAATATTTTATTTATTATTTTATCAAACTATGTAATGTTTTATATATCAAAATGTTTTAAGTTTTATATTCTACTAAAGATGATTCTAGTCATATGGATATGGAAATAAATAAATAATATTTAAAGATTTATTGGCATGAATTGTCTTAATTTAATAAAACAGTGATGGTTATTTTTTAATATTCATTGTTAATAGCTTGGTGCTGTGATTTATATTATTATATGACTCAAAATGTCATAAGTATAAAGAAAAAGCAAGCACATATTGTATATTAAATATTTATCATTTATATGTGAAATCTAGCTGTTGGTATTTTCATTTTTGATGTTTGCACTTTAGATGATCATCATCATTTTTATTAACATCTCCATCAGTTAAATCACATTTATATTTATTATCTCCTCACAATCATTACAGCATTTACTTATTTACATACCAAATAATATAAGGTGTAACCACTGATTATTATATTACCATCTGATCATCATCAGTAGATGCCTTTTTTTATTTGCCAACAAATATTTGTAATATAAGAATCTTTTTAAGTCAACTCTTTACAGTTATTTGACTGCACTTGCAAATAGTGCTCTTTCATATTAATCTACTAAGAAAAAGAAAAATTAACCCATTTTCAACTAATACTACAATTTTACATAAGTAACTCATTAATCATTGATATTTCAAATGGATAAAATTGTATATTAGAAGTGATTTTAGCAAAAACTTGATCTTTCTCACAGTAACAATCTTGTAAATAAATACTGGTCGTTCATGTTTGTCACATTATTATTTTTCAAATTTTTTTATTTGCTAGTTTGATTTTTTTAAAAAAAAAAAAAAAAGATAAAAATAAATAAATAAATAATTTTTAAAATTATTTTTTGTGTCTTCATTCTTTTAATTATATTTTCTGTGAATTACCTTTGTATGTAACTGGTTTCATTATAGAATTTTGCTTTAAGGATCAATGGAATTATTTAATAATAGAAAAAATTAAGTGTATATAGTTTCTATTATTCACAACCTCTAATTGTTCTTTGAAATCCCAAAGCTATCTCTAAGTATATATGGGGGGGGGGGTATATTGTGTTTTGTCATCCACATAGTTTTCTAAGGAATTATTTTTATGGGAAAAGGTAAAGATCATCTTTAAAATTCACTTACTACATTTTATTTATATGTTTTAGAATGATCATCAATTTTATTAATGGCCAGTGCATTCATGTTATCTAATGTCACATTGTAATTCAAATCTAACTCGAAACTTTGCGTGTGAATAAAATATACTTGTAAAATAATATAGGCACTATTGCACCTGGAAGCAAAGCTACTTTATACTTAAAACGAAATAAAATTATACTATTCTGCAAGCGCTTTCAAGAGACATGCTGCAAAGAAAGGCAGGATTTAAAAAGAAAAGTGAAGGAGGCCTACTTTATAGCGATGGATTGCAACGCCATCAACAGCAAGGACACATTTTTCATGATTTCAAGAAAATGGAGCAATTAACCTTGAACTTTGCATAATTGCATATAATTAATTCACTTAGAGCTATGAAGATGAGAGCACGTCTCTTGAAAGCGCTTGCAGAATAGTATAATTTTATTTTGTTTTAAGTATAAAGTAGCTTTGCATTCAGGTGCAATAGCGCCTATATTATTTTACAAGTATATGTTATCTAATGTCTTAAAGCATTAATGATGATTAACATTGATATAATAATCCCAACACTTTTTATGTATAATTATTTTTATAGCTTAACATATATGTATGTACAAGCAGATGAAATATTGATTGCTTTTATAATATATTCCTTCAGTTTGATATAGGGTAAATAATGATTAACCTGTTTTGTAGTAGTGTACTTTTTAAATTCCCATCCCAAAGGATATCTGATAACTCTTGATGATTTATGTTGATATTACATTTATCACTTATATATTACATATAATTTACTTTTCATATTGATTCTTTGCTTAATTTATGTGCTCAGTAAAAACAGTGACATTTTTGTTGAGGACTATTTTGCTTTAGATGATGATCATTTCCAATATTCTTGATATATCACTTACGACCATACCAATGCAATATATATATATATATTGAAGCTATATACTTCATGTTTGCATGTAAAAAAAAAAAATGAACAAAATTTAATTTCAAAAATTTTAATAAATTTTTCTAAATAAAAGTTAAATATCTATTATAAATGCACAGATAATGTGTAATTAATTATAAAGTTAATTTGTGTTAAATGCAAAATATTTTTTATAAGTTAAAAAGACAGTTGATTTTAAATTTAACTTGGCACCTGCAATGTAGGGTATAAGGAATTACTCACATATCCCTGAGATAAATATTTTTATATATAGCACTTGAAATGCAAGGCTTGAATATAAGAACCATGTATCCCTGAGATATATAATGTTCTTTTATAAGATATTGATGATGACAGCCAAAGACTCCATGGTATCTGGTGATGAGGTAGATCAATATATGATTGTGAGATTAAAAGAAATCATGAGTAAACGAAGGATTGAGAATGAACAATTCTTGATGTAATTAAAGCAAACTATGAATGGCTACATCTCACATCAGGAGGTCTTTGTTGAAATAAAAAGATTAAAGTTGCAAACAGTATTAGAAAATGACAAAATCCCAGCATCAGTGTATAAGCAAATTGGTTATCTTCTGAATGGCCCTTTATTAAAATTTTATAATCAAATATGCTCAGAGATTTTTGACTAGCCATATATTAACAATAGAATAAACTTCAGCATTAAAAAAGAAAAGAATATGAAAATGCCCCATTTTGAAGAACTAAAAAATATAACAATTGAGGATATTGATGCTAAAATCATTGCTAGAATATTACAAAAAAAATTATTTAGAAATGTCAGTAACAAGATATCAATGGCGCATCATGCAGTAAAAGGCAAGAGAGCAGTAAATGCAGCTATTAAAATCTAAGAAGCTATCAAGCATGCCAGGACACATAATTTAACACAGTATTTTGCATTACAGATTGATTTTAAATCTGCTTTTGACCTTGTTAACTGGTCTTATCTATTTAATACCCTAAAGGAGCTTATTGAATGCAATAAAAAATTATATTATGAATAATAGAATCTCTTATAAAAATTTTATGAAATCAGAATTTTTTGCCCCAGATAGAGGAATTCCAAAACGGAGCTAAGTTGAATTTGGATATTTTTAAAATTTGTTTTAGTTCTGTTTTTCTTTACGTGCGAGATTGATCTTTTGAGAGCAGTCAGATAAAAAACAATTATTGTGAATGAGAGTAAAATTGTGATCGAGAGAGTGAGTTATTTGAAAGATTGAAAATTTTTGTGTTTAACTGTCTGAAAGATTTTCGTTCGCCATTTTAGGTTAGAAGTTTTTTTTTTTTAAAAAAAAAAAAAGTTGTTCCTGTTGAATGTGTGATAGCATAAGGATATTTATAAAAAAGTTGTATCTAAGTTTAATTTGTTTTAGTTAAGTTTGTTACTGAAGGTTTTTTGAATTTAAAATAGGTATTTGGTTTGAGAAAAAAGGTAATGTTTGTTTGGGAGGCCTAACATTAGAAGACACGTGGGTATAGTTTTGATCAGGTTTGGGAAAAGTAAAAAAGTTTTATTTTTCTATATAAGTGTGTTTGAAGACTAGGTGAGGTATTATAAAGAGGTATTTATAAAAAATTGTATGTAAGTTTAATTCGTTTTAGCTAAGTTTGTTACTGAGAGTTTTTTAAATTTTAAAATTGGCATTTATTTTGAGATAAAAGGCATAACGTTAGTAAACAAGTGGTTGTAGTTTGATCAAGCTTGGGAAAAAGTAAAAAAGTTTTTTTTTATTTTTCAGTATAAGGGTATTTGAAGAATCAAATATAGAATAGGTGATTTGAAAAATAAGAATATGGATTCCGTGTGGCACAATGTATATACGATCGACAGAAAGGAGTTAGACGAGCAGTAGTAGAGTGTACAGTGTGTGCTGAGATGTATCATTTGAAATGTTTGAATAAGAATAGGAAGGATGTAACAGGTTTCTGGATATGTAGTCAGTGTGTAAATGTGATTAAAGAGGTGAGAAAGTGGTTTTTAAGTGTAGGTAGTCTAGAGAGAAAGTCAGAGGAGAGAGAGCAAAATGTAGTTAAGAAAGATAGGACAGAGTATGGTTTTAGTGGAGTGTCAGAAAATATGGGTAAGATAGAGAAAGAAATGAAGGATGTAGAAGTAAAGTTAAAATTGTTAGAGACGAAGTGTGAGGAGATAAAGGAATTATTGAGTAGAAATGATAAGGAAGAAATGGGTAAGGAAATTCAGAAGGTGGTAGAAAAGGTTAAAGATGGAGTAGAAAAAATAGATTATGAGGCAGTATTGATAGGAGATTCACTAATAAGAGAATGTGGGGATATAATTGCAAGAGAAAATAGAAGCAGGTATGTTAGAGTATGTTTGCCTGGAGCAAAAATTAGGGATGTGACAGATAAAGTAAGAAAGCAAGGTAGTAGAGATGTATATGTAATGGTAGGGACTAATAATTTGTTAGAGCCATCAGAGAAAGTAATGGATGAGTATGAGTAGGAGTAATGGGACTATTACCAAGATTTGATAAGAGGCATTTATTAGATAGGGCATGTTCTATAAATGAGAGAGTGAAAAAATTGTGTGAGAGAAATAATGTTGTGTTTGTGGAGGTATGGGATTGGTTTATTGGAAAGAGGGAGTTGTATAGTAAAGATGGCTTGCACTTAGGAAAACAAGGAAGTGAAGTTTTAGGGAGTCTGATATTTAAAGAATATAATTCGGGAAACCTTTAAAGGGGGGGTGGGCTTTTAAATTTTAATATTATCAAAAAGAAGAAGAATGGAGGGGATATAAGAAATAAGCAAAAGATGGTTGATTTAGATATAAGTATAGATGTGGAGAGGGAATGGTTTTGTAAGATTAGTGGTAAGAAAGTTTGTTATAAACATAATGGAGAAGAAGGAAGCAAAAGAATTTATAAAAGAGTAGTTAGGAAAGAAGAAATTGTTAAAATTGGGTTTTTGAATATGCAAGGTGGTAGGAGACCAGAAAAATGGCTGGAATTAAATAAAGCAATTGAAAATGAAGGGCTTGAGGTATTAGCAGTAGTGGAAACTCATCTAAGAGAAGAAGAAGAATCTATTTTGGAAGAGGTAGTATGGCAGGGTATAAACAGAAAAGAAAAAGAAAAAAGGGTGGTGGTATAGGTGTTATATCGAAAAAAAATTTAAATACTGTTAAATGTCAAGAACATTTGTGGTTTGAAATACGGTTGGGTAGACAAGAATGGATGGTGGCTGTAGTGTATATCGCCACTGGAGATAGTCAAACTGTAATGGAGTGGAACAATAGTATATATGAATGCCTAGTTAAGGATATACAGAGTTTTAAAGAAAAGGGGAAGAGAATAATGGTTATAGGGGATATGAATGGGCATATTGAAGAAATTGATGATGTAGATAATAATAATGGTCAGTTTTTGAAGGAATTTTGTCAAAGAGTAAATTTGAGCATTGGGAATTTATCAAATGTATATGATGGACAATGCACATGGTCTAGGAATAATGTATTTCACACAATAGATTATGTATTGGTAGAGAAAGAGGGAATGAATAAAATACGAAAAATTAAGGTGTTTGATAATGAAGAGAGAGTGTGTAATAGTGATCATAACTTTATTGTAATAGAAATGGTTAGTAATGTGATGGAGGATAGAAATAAAGGTAGAAATAGTAGTGAAAGATGTGGATGGAGAGTGAGTGATAAGAATAAGTTGGAAGAGTATAAAATAAAAGTTGAAGAAACCATGGAGCAGTTGGTTGGGGATGAGTATAAGGACTGGTGTGGTGAAGTAGAAAAAGTGGCAAATAGGGTTTTAGTTGAGAATATGAAGAAGAATAAAAGTAATAAAAAAATGAGAGTTAGTAAAAGTGTAAAAGAGAGGAAAAAGCATGCAGAGAATATAAATGTGCTATTAAGAATAAAGAAAATGAAAATGATATTAATGTTAAATGGGGAAAGTACTTGGAAAAGAAGAAGCTAGCTAAAATGGATAATTATAGAGAGAGGATGAAGTTAAATAATAAATTGTTGGAGGATATTAATAAAAGTGGAAGACATGGGAGTAAAAAAAATTGGAATTACATTAAAAGGAGAAATGTAGGGGAAAGAGAGATAGTATTAATAGATGATGAGGGAATAGAATGTAGCTCTAGAGGCGAGCTAGAGAAAATCTTAAATAGATATGTAATGGATATAGAAAAAATGTTAGATGTGAAGGAATTAGTGATAGAAAACATGAAAGCAGTTAGTAGTGGGAATATTAGGTTCACAAAAAATGAATTGAATGAGGCAGGAAAGAGATTGAAAAGTGGAAAGGCGAGAGGTTTAGATGGATGGGCAGCAGAGATGGTAATGAATTTAGGGCATAGAGCAAAAGCAAAGTTATTATCATGTTTTAATAAGATGGCGCAGAAGACAGTTTTTCCGGGTAGTTGGAGTAATACAAGAATAAGATTATTATTTAAAGGAAAGGGTAAGGATCATAGAAAGTTAAATAATTATAGACCGATAGCGGTAACATCAGTTTTATATAACGTTTTCGCATATATGGTAGCTGGAAGAGTTATAAAATGGATGGAAGAAAATAATGTAGTGGGGGAAATTCAAGGAGGCTTTAGGTCAGATAGGCATATAGGAGATAATTTGTTTGTAGTTACACAACTTATGGAGATGAGTAGGAATTCAGGTAGATCATTATATATGAGTTTTATAGATATAGAGAAAGCATATGATAGAGTAAATAGAAATAGATTATGGGTAAGATTAGCCAATTTGGGAATGGATGAAGCTTTAGTAAATATTATTAAGAAATTATATGAAAATAATTATTATACTTATCAATTAGGGGATATAGAATCAGTTAAAGTTAAAAATGGAGTGGGATTAAGGCAAGGATGCCCTATGTCACCGATTTTGTTTTTGTTGTTTTTAAGTGAAATGGAAAAAGCAATAGAAAGACTAGGAAGAGGGGTAGAGATACCATTAATAGGTGGCAAAGGAGTATATACTTTGTCAGGTCTTTTTTTTGCAGATGATATCTTTTTATGTGCAGAAAGAAGAGAAGATATTATGTTGAGGGCATGTGCAAGGGTGGGTAAAGAGATGGGGATTAAATTTAGTGAAGAAAAATCAAATATAATGATGGTTAATACTGGGGAAAGAGAGGATGTAGTTTTTTTATTGGGGGATATAAAGTTAAGTGTGGTGGATAGATATAGGTATTTGGGAATCATCTTATGTAATCAGGAAAATTGCTTGGTTGAATGGGAGAAAAAATTGGTAAATGAAGCAAAGAAAAGAAAAGGTTTGGTAAAGAAACTAACAATATTTTCATATAATAAATATGATGTAGCTAGAATTGTATGGAAGGGAGTTGCAGTAGCAGGGTTAACATATGGTAATGATGCATTATGTGTTAGTAAAAGGATTTTAGATTATTTAGAGAAAGTACAAAGGGAAGTAGGAAGACATGCATTAGATGCAGAGATGTGGACAGCAAAGGAGGCAATTCAAGGAGAAATGGGATGGTCAAGTTTCTATATGAGAGATGCAAAAAGTAAAATGAAAATGTTTGGTAGGTTGCAGTTTATGGATAGTAAAAGAATATCCAAAATAGTGTTTAATTTGGTTATGAGTAAAGGGCAGGTAACAAGATGGGTGAGAAAGGTAATGCGGTATGCAAAAGATTTGGATAAAGAATTTATATTGGTATACTTGTATAAAAGGTGGGATGATTGTGTTAGGAGGATTGTTGAGTGTTATAGTGGTAAGGAATGGGATAAATGAATAGAAGCATTAATAAAAAATAGGGAGTTGGAGAGATGGAGAAGTAGTATGGAGGGTAAGAAGAGTTTAAATATATATAGAAATAAACGGAATATTGGAAGCGAGTTAATTTATGATAATAGTAAGGAAAGTAGTTTATTGTTTAAGGCTCGAACGGGATCTTTAGCAACAAGAGAATATATATGTAAATGGAAAACTATGGGTGATTTAGCATGCAAATTGTGTAAGGAAGGTATAGAAAATATTAGGCATCTGTTGATTGAATGTAAATGCTTGAAAGCAGAAAGGGTACAGATAATGAAGTTATGGGAGAATAGGTATGAACAAAGTGACAATACAGAAAGTGAGTTAGTAGTTTTATGCTGGGTTTGTGAAAAGATAAGGGGGATTTAGATTTAAAGGCCATAGAGTTGACAAAGATTATGTTGTGGAAATGGAATGGGGCAGAATATGGGAAGACTTAGAGTGGGGAATGGAAAATAAAGTGGCTAACAGGTTTATCTGGGCATAGTTGCTGAGATATTCTTGACTTCGTTTAAGGAGAAGCCAAATACATCACATCACATCACATGTAGATTCCATGATAACAGAAATAGAGGCACTAATGAATGGAATTTACCTGCCCCAATTGGGAGTTTCAGTAAAGATCACAGCATTTATAGATGATATAATAATTTTAAAAATTGTTATAATATTGATGTTGTAATGAATATAATCAGAAAATTTCTGCAGGCAACTTGAGCATTAATTCAAGTAAATAAATCAGCAGCTTGGCAATTGGCAACAGGGAAAAGAATTTCCAATGAGTTTGTAACCCTGCCTGAGTCCTTCCTTTGCCTTCCATTATATTTATCAAAAACTAAGATGAATAGACTATTAAATCAATTAGTCACAAGGGAAATAGAGGAAAAAATTAATGGTTTTGTGCCTTTTAAACTCTATGAAATAACTAAAACCAAAATATTTAATGCAATTGCAATGGGAGTGCTAGGATATTACGGCCCATGGTAAAAATTATATAATAAATCAAACCTAAAGATTATACAGATGGCAAAAAAATTCATATGGGGAAAGAAAACTTATCTCCTCTCTACCTCACTTTTACAGCTTCCAATAAATAAGGGTGGTCTCAATTTAATTGACCCAAAAGTTTATGTTCTATTTATTACTGCTAAAGCTTATATGAATGTAGCCAAAGATCAGTCATTTAATCTCCCAAATGGTGACATATTTATTATTAATGGATTAGGAGCTGAAAAAAGATTATCTTACTGATAAGTTGATGGCATATAAAGACTTGCAAGATTAACTTGATGTAACCACCCTAGATGGTATTAGATATAAAGATTTAAAAAAAGAAATTACCAAAATGAAAATAATTCGTTGAGCTGTTCTATGAAAAATGTTTTTAAAAAATTTCACTCAATATATACCCCTCAGATATCAATGAGATTTATTTTTAAATTAATCAATGGGATTCTACCTACAACCACCTATATTAATAAATGACTGTAATTGAGTTTGAATGAAACCTGTATTATGTGTAACAGGAGCAATGAAACTTATGCACTTGTTTGAAGATTGCTATGCCTTTAGAGAAATTAGAATGAAGGTATTTCACAGGCCTATAATAAATCTCAAATATCTTTTGAAAAAATGTTATAAACTTCAACCCGCACAATGCAAATGTAATGATCCATACATTGAAATCATTGTGAGCCATAAGATGTTCACTTTTATTTGATAATAAGATATTCAATTGGTTAAAAAAAATTAATAAAGATTGGGAGAACTACCTTAACTTATGCTTAAAATATTGGCCCCCAAAAACCTTCCAATGTGTATGTGGAGGAATTGCTTTCTCCAAATGTGCAATCTCGGAGTAAAACATATAATAAAGAATTGTAATGTAGTTGCTAAAGAAAAAGGGTCTAAATTGTAAACAGTGATAATTAACAGGTAACAGAAAAGTTAAATGAATATGATGCAATATGTATAATGGACAAATGAAGGATAATACTGTTCCTTTTTTGTTTGTTTTTTGTTTGAACTAGAAATTTATCTTGTAATTATGTAAATATGTTGAGTTTTAATAAAAGTTTATTACTTAAAATAAAATAAAAAATATTATCAATAACAACCACATATTTCCGAGAGACATATAGATTTTAATGATGAAAAGAAAAAAGATTAAATAAAATTAGTTCTGTTTTTGTTTAGTTAAAGTAAAATTCACAGGTATAGAAGATGGAGAATTTTTTTGAAGTAGTTTGTTTTAAATTAATAAAAGTAAAATGCTGATTGCAATAAGTGTTTATTTATGATAATGAGAATAACGTATATAAACATACATGGAGCGAGCGTAATGAAGATGATTTTCATGTCATAATTTGATTTCAGCTGTGAGAAAATAAACACATCCTGTGTTATATGTGTATAAAAGATTTTTGTAAAAGTGGACATTAAAAAATTGAAGTTTGATGAGAATTTGGCATGTGATTAACTTGTGAAAGATGGGGTGGGGTAGATATTTAATAATAAAGAATTCATAATTAATAAAGTTTATAGAGCAGAATTTTGGTTAAGTTTAGAAAATAGAGAAGGTGATATTGTTGTGTGTTAGCTTTCATTCCAATATGGAGACTAATAAGCCTACAGAGATGCAGCTGATTATGGAAATGTCCAATCAAAATAAACTAAAGATGAAAGAAAGTCAACTTCAAATGATAGAAATGATAAAAGAATGGCAATTGGACCTAAAGAAAAATATGGAAGAAATGAGTGAGAGATGGGGGATAGGGTAGATCAGTCACTGAAAGTAATAGAGACAGTGAAGAAAAGGCTAAGTAAAGATAGTGGAGAAATGGACCAAGAGGTAAAAGAAGAAAAAGAGAATGTTAATGAGGTTAGAGAAGAAGGACAACTACAGAGTGTGGGAGCAGGGATGGTAAAAGAAGTCATTAGTGTTAAAATAATAAAATTAGAGGAAGTAAAAAAGTTGTTAATGAGGTAGGTGCATGTGAAAGACTAGCAACCTTTCAATTATTACTAATTTAA
Source organism: Epiperipatus broadwayi (assembly GCA_028023455.1). Taxonomy (NCBI): domain Eukaryota; kingdom Metazoa; phylum Onychophora; class Udeonychophora; order Euonychophora; family Peripatidae; genus Epiperipatus; species Epiperipatus broadwayi. The sequence goes on along the minus strand of JAQFVV010006251.1, from coordinate 2,288,273 downwards.
TAACAACATGTGATTTAGACAAATGTTATTTATATATGTTGCTGATAAATTATATTAACATCTAGAAAATTGTGGTGTAGTAAATCTAAGATTTTGCGTTGTAATATCGTAAATTACAAACTCAGTGAGTAATAAATGAATATGTTTATATCTTCAAGCTTTCAGGCCAAGATGCTTAAGACTGGCTTATATATATAAAAAGTTAAGTAGAGAAAAGATTGGTATCATCCTTTTCTTATCAAAATCTCTGTCATGTGTTAAGGCCTGAAATTCTTAAGACAGCTGTTTAAAATCTGATTGGCTGTCTGAGAGACAATGGTAGGTGCATGTGAAAGACTAGCAACCTTTCAATTATTACTAAAGTAACTATGTAAACTTGCCTAAATTTATCTTTATATTGTCAAAAAATTTATTCTTTTAATCTGTAAATAACTGCAATCAATTATGATTTAAATTTTTTAAATAAAAAAACTGCAGTCATACCTAGCATTGGTGGTCAAGAGGTCAGTGTGACTGCCTTGCACTTGCAGGCAGTTGCCCGGGTTGCAGGTTCGCATCCCGGCCGATGCTACAACACTTAAAAAAAAAAAACTATTTTATCTAAATTTATTATCTATGTTATAATATGCCCATCTTTCGAAACAGCAAATACTAATTGTTAACTAACTTTCAAGGGAGATAATTAAAATCTTCACTTTAAATATTTTAAAGAATGCTACTTCACATATTAAATCCCTGTTTGAAATATTATATTGATAGATAATAACTGATCACTACATGCTCATTATTATTATGATTTTATGTATGTTATAAATTGCATTATATTTTGTAAGAGTTTGCTTAGTCAGTTTTTATAATTTATGACTTTTGATATCTATTGGTTAGAAGTGTTGGGCTAGTGAGAGATGATATTAAAGTTTGTTTGTTAATGTTTATTAATTCCCATCAAATATACGTTCTCTCCTTAATTGCAATTATATATATATAAGCAGATTCAGTATTTTAACTTATGTTAGGATTTAATTTAAGCCTTGTGGTTATCATAATTATAATGTTAGTTTAAAAACTGGGTTGTGTTAGTTTGGCAGATAGAAACTATCTGTTTTAGTTGCAATTAATTGATTATACATATGCCAAGATCTTTTGTGTGCGCATTGTGAGTGTGTCTTTACAAAGTATACTTTTGTACATTTACATTTTGCTGCACCTTTTAAATGGCTTCATGTTGACCAACTGCCCCATTCTTTAGTTCAGGTATGGCTACCTTTATTAGATCTGAAACATGAGGGTCCAGACTATGTTTATAAAGCCTATCCAAGTTCCTGAACTCAGCTGTTCATATATTAATTGCAGCAAACCATCCGATCACAGAGCACTGAGCATTTGACACCACAGACTTGTTCTTTAGCATTTTATTCAGTGCCATCTAAAAGTAACCAGTTCTTTTTCCCCTTATTAATTAATTATTCAGCATTAGACTGATACTCAAATCTTGGTTACCAGGTTGAATCTGCATTATCTTGAGCTTATTTATTTGCTCACACTGTTAATATGTGTAACAGCCATCTTAGAGCTGTATGTATTCATCATCTCTGCTAGGCTATTATTTTATAACCTCAGCAAACCATGAGCAATAGGATGTGCATATTACATGATTATAGGCATGATTTATTTACCGCACATACATGTATTTTAATATGTTAAAATAATACTGCTGTACTTATAATAGTCTCTTTTATTATGAAAATATCTGTGTGTGTTGACCACACATATTTAATGCTATATAATCCTTTCGATTTTATTACTTTATTTTATTATTGTTATTGTTTTAATAAACGTGTTTAAAATGTAAAGTTATTTTATATCTTTCTTGCTCCTAATTCTATTCAATCCAAATCATATTATCTTATTCCAAATTTCTTAATGATTTTACGTGTCAAATATGACTTGTCATAATTAAGTTGACTAGTGTGTTAAGAGGTCTGTTCTACCCATTGAGTTAAATTGATAGTTATCCCATGAGTCTCATGTTTCTCCCTGTTCAAATCCAGCTTGTAGATTAAATTGAGACTGAGTGTGGCCTCAGAAATGTTACTCATAAGGTGTTAAGTTATAAAGTACTAGATCTAAAATATCAACTCAAAACCCAGCACTTATTTAATATGTAACTATTGAGAAGAACATCTGAAATTTTTAGACATATCTTTAAATCCAACTATCTAACTCAAATAGCTGTATAGAACTGAACCAAATTCAGATCTCTACTATATATTAATAGACTTAGCAATGCCTGAGCCTTAAAGGTAAAGCAAGTCATATATAGTAAAAAGCTTGTACTTTAAATATTTTCTCTTACTGCACTTATTAAATAAGAGCTTGTTTGAGTTATTGGTACACTCCCTATATTATGTGTTTGTAAGTACAAGCTTTTTAAAAGCAATGTCACATTATATTTGACTTGCTTTATTGATTACTATAATTTTACCTTTAAGACTTTGGCAATGCTAAGGCTATTAATATATGGTAGATCTGAATTTGGTTCAGCTCCATATATTTGAGTTAGATAGCTGGATTTAAAGACATTTTTATGTTTAAAAATTTCAGATTTTCTTCTCAATAGTTATGTATTAAATAAGTACCGAGTTTTGAGTTGATATTTTAGATCTAGTGTCTGAAAGTTCTAGCTCCTCAATGAGGTGAGCCATAAGCCCAAAACCAGTTGGTCTGGGGATAAGAATATTCTAGATAGAGATTTTAAATATTTTCTCTTACTGCACTTATTAAATAAGAGCTTGTTTGAGCTATTGGTATTTTCTCTATATTACATATTTGTAAATTCAAGCTCTTTAAAAGCAATGTCATGTTATATATGACTTGCTTTATTAATGATTATATATATATATATGTCATATTATTATTACTATTTGCAGGATATTCCGTGTAGTGAAAAAGCTAAATGCTGATGTTTCAGTACAATATCAAGTACCTTCCTCAGAGCGTCCTCTTTCTCAAATCATAAGAATGCATGTGAGATTTAAAATCGTTTTTAGCATTTTCTTTCTCCTCATATTTAAATTCTATTGGTGTTGAATAAAAATTGAAGATCATAAACAGCTTTAATTTTCTCCACACACATTCTTTCAAAACACCTCCATTCTGTAAACCAATCTTTCCCGTAAAGATGAATAATGTTAATTCTAAAGTTTTCACGGATAAACGATTTTAAATCTCACATGCATTCTTACGATTTGAGAAAGAGGATGCTCTGAGGAAGGTACTTGATATTGTACTGAAACATCAGCATTTAGCTTTTTCACTACATGGAATATCTTGCAAATAGTAATAATAATATGATATCTTTTATCCGTGAAAACATTAGAATTAATATATATATATATATAATTTGTAGTTTATAAGCCAATAGTGATAATCATTAGTGTGAAGTCATTGTTAATACCTTATACCTATTAATTCTGATAATGTAGCAATTATAATCCAATCTAAGAATTTATATTTCCAGTGTATTGCCATAATGGGATTATATGTCACAGTTAGATGAACCTAGCAAGGTACACATTAGTCAGATACCCTGATTTCCATGGCAATCAAGAATTAAACATATTTGTAAGTCTGGCTAAGGAAGAAATAAATTATTTTAAATTCTCTTTCTCATGTGCTGTAACATAAATATTGTTTTATAGATTTATGATTGACTATGCTGCATTTGTATATTCATTTAAGATATAGACTTTATTTAAATAAAAATGGTCTTGATAGAATGTACCATTAATAAAATTAATTTTTCCAATGTGTAACATATATATTTGATTTTGGATTATTTTTTCTTATGATCATTATAATATAGACATAATTAATAATCAAATTAATACATAAATTCAATTTTTACACACACAACATTGATACTATCAGGTTTAAATATATGAGCCATCTATCATTCATCACTTGAAGCGTATAAATTGCAAATGTGTTTTGTTTTTAATTGATGTATTAATTAATGTGCTACTTAATTCTTGTATTTAAATACAAGAACTGATATTATTGGTATGCTAAGAAAAAGATCAGAAAAAAAAGATAAATACACCACAGTTAATTTCTAATTCAAATTCATAACTCAGGCAGCGTTCAATTATATTCAATTAAATTATAATTGGAATATTAATTATAGTATGTGGCTATTTGTGTAATATTTCAATATTAACTATTATATGATAAGAACTGAACTGAAATTGCATTTGCAAAATTTTAATAATTTAAAAGAATATTTTGTTGCTTGTCAAAATTTGATGAATATATTTATATGTGCATGTGTGTAAATAAAATAACATATCCTTTATAGAATAAGTGTTATAATTAAATTATAATAAAAACAATAAAGTATAATATATATTTTATAAATAACCATAATAAACTGCTGAAGTACTTTCAATTAACTTCTTAATCTTTTTGAATTGAAAATTATTTAAATTTATGCTTAGTTGAAATAAACCTCATCTTGTTATATCCCAAGAGTCATGAATTTTAACATTTTCATATTATCTATCAATAAAAGCTATTTTATTTATCAAAATTTTTTCCTTAATTTTTCTTTTATTACGGTTCTTATACTCATGAAGAATCAGCATTTTTCAGATCGAAATTGAAAGTAAACTCGTGATTTTTTTATGGTTAAAAAAAACAGATATTAAATAATAATTATTATTTTTTTATATGTGTCAAATACGTTGACCGGGAAGCAAACCCTGGACAGCTGCTTGGAAGGCAGCTATGCTAACCGCTAGGCCTATTTTCTCTTATTTTTTATACATATATATATAACAGTTAATGTTCTTTTAATCTTTTCTCATGACTATTTTTTAATTTGCTATCCCTTAGATAAAATTTGATATACAACATTACTTTTTTGTTTTATAAGTATAATATTTTTTAAATTATTTATCAATCTATTAATATTATGTGGAACACAAAATGAAATATTGTATATATGGTACCGGTCAAAATCGGGTATTCATTCAACAAGACCTAGAATCCAAGCAAGCTATAGCAATCTAACATGTGCGAGATACACAGGTCTGGAACAATACTAAACGTTAACCTATTTGTCTGTGCTCCAGGGTCTCTGACTATATGGACAACGCTTTTGAGGATACTAGCACGCTTTCATTTACTCCAGACCCGGCAATGAGAACAGGGTGAGCAAAGAGACTTGGAAATCAATAACATTCAAATAATTAGCTAATCCTGATTATAAAATATAACAGCTTACGAATAGTATAGACTATTGCCTAATATATTACCAATCAGATCCATAATGTTATTCAAGGCAACGTTAAACAAAGGAATTATTTAATAATATTAATAAAATCTTTATTTCAATTAGAAATCATTTAACTTAGTCAAATAGTTAATACTAGAGATTCGGGCAATGAATGACAGATACGAGAATACAAAGAAATGATATAATATAAATTTTATTAAATAATTAAATACGGTAATAAACAAAATAGCTGTATAGAATGTCTGTATAATGGGAATTACAAATTTGATTATGGTTTAATTTGCAATCACGCACTTTATGGATGAAGTCAATAAATCATTGAATTTACATAAATACATAAAATCTTTGCGTTATTACATGAAGTTAGTTAGTGCAATTACTATATATATAAAACAAGTGTTGTTTGTGCGGTTGTTCATATATGGTGATGCGGTTAATATGTCAAGGATCAAATAAATTAATTAAGTAATCAATAATACATTGTAGCGTAACCCTCATTAATATATTACAGATTCACACTAATGAGTTTTATTTGTCATTACATATAGAGTCCATGATGTGTGATCTGAAAAGGTTGCAATATTTGGGAGATCGCTCAGATGTGTGGAAGTAAAATAACTCAGCTTAAAGAAGCTGTAATTCATAACCTGACTTAGAAAATTAAATCGAATGGATGGTTAATAATATGCAATTATGACTGACAGAGAGCACTGCAGATGGATAGACAACTCAGTAATAATAATAAAGGTGTTATCACATTATCACTCACAATCACATGCAGAGAGGTAATCACTTAAGATGCTCGAGTGGCTCGGTCATGTTTGTACAAAAGGAGTATGCCTGCACGATGGCCAAGGTCGTATCTCTGAAGAACAATGGCACTAGTTGCATGTTGGGATGGTTTATTCGTATGTTTCACATACACTTATTCATTGGAGGCACCTGGAGAAGGTCCTGAGTAGAAAATGCATCTATTTTGGGAGGGATCACAAAGAGTGGGATTGGTCATTCCAAAGATCCCAAAATACATGACAAAGCAAGAAAATCATACATAACGATTGCAGCAATATACCTATAATGCCTAAAACAGATAAATAATTTGTGCCACTAATGACTATGGTAAATTAAGAAACACATTATTATATGGCGCGCTCCACCTGCATAATAGAATGCTTAAACACAAACCATCTTGGGCACTTAACTAATGATTAATAAAATGCACATAAGGGGTCAGAGTTTAAAACTAAAAAGGAAAAAATTGCTCTCTCCCACACTTTGGAAATATCTCACATTTCTACAAGCAATCATTGCACAGATAACTGATATTACTTACAAAATAAAATCATAGATTACATATTAAATTCACTTCTGGTGAGATTTAATTAGTTAAAATGATAACTTTAATGATTAGATGAGGGTTAATTTTGCAGTTAGGGATAACAATTAAATGTAAATATCAAGACCTTCTGGTCATTTAAAGAATAAAATTATTGAAAAGTAATTGGTATAAAATCGAGTGAGTTTATAACAATGAACTTTAAAGGAAATTTACATATCCATAATTTAATAGGAGAAAACTATGGGCGATGGGTTTAAATTCACTTGCTAGATTGTATGTATACCTTCTTGGCATATCAAAATGAATTAGAATAATAAAATAAGAAAAATCAAATTAATTATAAATTGCTGCACCAAAACATAAGAATTTATATAGTATGAGAATAAGTTTCACAGACATTATTAACATTTATATAACAGCTTGAAAAATTAAGTAAAAAAAAATAAAGGCATACAGTATAATTTAGGATTAGAATAATTTATTAATTAATAATTCATTAGCTGATGGCAATGTAGATGTTACCTTGGGCTTGGGGACATGATGATGGAGGTAATTAGTAGATCATGATCATAAGCTGATGGGTTTGAAACAAGCATTGGTAGAGATTCAAGAGTCACTTTCAAACATATTACTGAACAGTCCACATATTTGGTCTAGATTTTCCAGACTATGGCATAGTGAGCTAGATAAGCTTCCCAGAGGCATGGGGAAGCTGATGATCTCCTTTACCCCATCATAATTTTGCTGCACAATGCAAACTTGCATGAAGTATATGATATCTGAATAGAGCAAAAGAACAAAAGGCAAAAAAAAGTTAGCTATTTATACACAAGTTTAGATATTTAAAGAATGCTGGCCACTGCCTCAAACTCAGACACTTGGTTGAGATTCAAAGTTGATTCCATTTCCATATAAGGGAATGAAAAAGACCAGAACAGCGGTTAAACAAAATAGTTTAAGAATCTCTGGCACCTATAATCTTCTGTGTATCTTTTAGAATGAAACAATGGCCTGCAAAATTTTAAGATTGACCAACTGCATTGTTTCACTCTTAAATTTATATCAGTTTACTTTAGAAAAACTATTATTAATAAATTTCCAAGATACAGTTGTTTGTCTCTTAAATGACAATTTTATTCTTATACAAATTATTACTTGCAAAATGTAAAATTTACAAAATATATATAATATACATTGGTTAGAAAGTTATTGAAAAAAAATTACAAAATTTTATAACTTTCAAATGTTAGTTTTCATATGCATATACACATGTGCAAGTTGGATGGGCAGATGAAGTAAATGTTCTGGTATCCTTACATCTCTCTCTCTCTATATATATATATACTATTGTCTATTAAATTTAGATATAATTTGGGTTCAAACCAGTTCTAGTGCTTATATAATTGGCATTAGGTAAAGTGAAAATCTGCAGAACAAATTTCCAGCTTCAATATATATTTAAAAAAGTCAGCTTGAGCATTTGAAACATATGAAATAAATATTTATTTTTTTATCAATACCTTTATACTCTTTTAAATTAGTATATTTTTTCCTAAATTGACATAAAATATAATAAATACCCAACTTCAATCAACTATTCTGTAAATTTAATGTTATGTGATTTGTCATTTTCATAACTACATAATTTGTTATTGCAAAATTTAAAAACATTTATGATTTGTCATCAAATGCATAACTAGTATTTTTGATTTATAATGTATATAACTTCTTTCTTGTAAAATTTGATTATTATTGTATTACTTAATAAATTATCATTCATGTCACATACAAATCTAGATTTTTTTTTTCATATGTCAAATGTATTAACCAGGAAGCGAATCCAGGCCAGCTACTTGGAAGGCAGCTATGCTAACCACTCTGCGACTAACAGCTCATTTACAAAACAATCATACAAAAAAAACATTATCAACATATCTTTTATAAATTTTAATATCTGTAAAATTGCAATTATTGAACATATTCTCATATGCAGACAAAGTGAGAAAATTCTCAATAATATTACCAGTATTAACATTTACAAAATATCTTTTATTGTTTTTCACATTTTGGGTTTTATTTAGACCATTTTATACACTATAAAGTGAAAGTTAATCAAGCTATGAGAAAGAAAATATTTTGTTCATATTTCTAACAGACAATAGCTATATTTCCTAATTAACTGGCCTACTCATTGTTATGATGTGCACAGCCAGCGGAATCAGTTTTTATTGTTTATTTTAGGGCACCAGAATTCTATATAAATTCACTGATCTGTTGCATTGAATTGCACATTGTAAACTAAGAAGAAAGTTACTAAAAATATAGGTATTTTGATTCTTTGTCATTTTAAAGTTTGTTAATGAAATTTTCCCAGTACTTAAAATAATAACTATTGGCAAAGGTAAACTATATATTTATATTTTAATAACTAACCTTAATAACATACAATGAGGTTGATATTAGAAGTAAATATTTTATTAGCACAGATTAAGATATTTAATCATAAATTTTAATATAATTGAAAGAATGTACATGCTTATCCAGACAATAATATGGATCATGTAATTAAAAGTCCTTGTTCTCAATTTCTCACACTTCTACAAATTTATTTGCATAATGATAATAAAGAAAGTCTATATTAGTATTAGAAGCTTCATATTTAAAGATAATTTGTGACTAATTTTAGTCACAAATTAGGACATGAATAATCATACTGGTAAGTTTAGTGAGTTTATGTAAATTGTTGGTTACCATGCATGGTTTTTCTTGGGATAGACTGAGCTCATGGCTGTTGTTTTATTTTATTTCTGGTCCACTTTAAGCCTTGTCTCAAAGGCATTTTAAAGTGATTTCTTCATGAGAAAGAACTCTGAACAAAATCACTCTGGTGTCACTTCCAGCATGATCATTCTGTTCAGCATAGAGCAGTTTGGTATACATTCTGCATCCCAAATCTGTGGAGAATGCCACCACCAGACAAAATGACATTTGAAGCTTTTCTCTCCTCTTATATCCTTGGGTTCATTTTTAGACTTCGGCACAGAGACTATCTTTTGTTTTATTATCAAAATATGTGTAAGTATTCTTGTACATTCTTTCTTATTTTTGATATACAAAGTTTATTTTTTTATGAATTACTTCCTCCATCTTTAATTATCGTTAAACAGATTTTCTGATCATAATCTTTTACTTTGGAATTCCTTTCTTTATTTTATCTGGATAGTAATCTGCATGTCTTTTCATTCCTTCCAATTTCAAGTTTTATTTTTAATTGAATAAATAATTTGAAACAAAAAAAAAATCAACTTTCATTGCATGTTTAAAAAAAAAACACTAACTAAAAAAAAACTAAATTGTTTTAAATTTTAGTGTTTTTTTTTAACTTTTAAGCATTATCAAATACCAAATATATTTGTACCATAAGTAAATAAATAGTACAATATTTTGATGATGTTTTTGTTTGTTGACATAAAGATAGTATAAGTCATCTTGTGGAAGAGTTGAACAAATTAAGTACTTTGAAATGAGCAACTGAAAAAGAATAGAATAAAGCAATCAAATATCTTAATTTGTATATTACAAGATATGATGGTGTATTAAATTATAAAATGATAATCAAACTCATTGCAAGAGATAGGTCATACATATTATAAATCAAAAATACCAAATGTTTCACAAAATAGGAAATAAATTTATTTTATTTTGCAATAAGAAATTTTGTCTTATCAAAGTGATAAATCACATAACATTGAAATATTTATAAAAGAGTCAGTTAAAGTTGTGTATAATAATAAAAAAGATTATTATACTTCATATCAATTTAGAAAAAAACATATACTAATTTAAAGAGCACAAATTAATGATAAAAAATGGATATCTATTTCATATTTTTCAAATGTGAAAGCTAATTTTCTTTATAAATATAGAGACAGATTTATATAATGCTTCATTTTGTGTTCTGCTTAATGTTTATAATTCAAAAAAATATACTTGTAAAATAAAAATAATAATATTATAAATTTTATGCAAGTTCAAAGCTTCATACACAGGTGAATCAAGGTATAGTCTTGAGAAAAATCTAAAAGAGCTTTAACTATTATATAAATATATAAAAAGTAAAATAAACATGATTTAATAAGGGCATCTGTTTACTTTGATCATGAAAAAACATAAGTCTATTTTCAATTTTGATCTGAAAAGTATGAAGATTTCTTTATGAGAAGAAAAACCATAATAAAAAAAATTAAGGAAGCCATTTTGATAAATAGAAATAGGATATCTCTAATTAATAAACAATGTTTATGAATCTTGTAATATACCATGATGATATTTACTTCTGCTAAATTTAAATTTAATTGGTTTTTAGTTGAAAGTTAAGTTTATTATAATTATTTATGAAATATATTATCATCATTACAGATTATTATTATAAATTTATATATATACACAAACAACAACAACAACAACAACAATAATAATTCAATTCAATTCAATTCATTTATTTAAGTGCTAAACAACAGCATAAAGCCAATTACAGCTTGCACATACAATAAAAGTGAAAATAAAACATATAACATAAAATGAAAATATAAATGTATACATAATAAAGTAAAATTTAAAAGACAAAATCAAACTTCACATTTCAGTTTAACAAGTTTACAAAATTTCTTATAATCAATGTCACACAGATTAAGGTTACTCCCAATTTGATTATATAAAGAGGGTAACCTAAATAAAGGAGAAAATTTAAGAATATTAGAACGGCATGTTTGAATCTGATATACACAAGTAGACCTAGTATCATAATAATAATAATAATAATAATAATAATAATAATAATAATAATAATAATAATAATAATAATAATAATAATAATAATAATAATAATAATAATAATAATAATAATAATAATAATAATAATAATAATAATAATAATAATAATAATAATAATAATAATAATAATAATAATAATAATAATAATAATAATAATAATAATAATAATAATAATAATAATAATAATAATAATAATAATAATAATAATAATAATAATAATAATAATAATAATAATAATAATAAGCATGGCAATATACATCAAAGTTGAAGTTTTGCAAATTGAACAATGATAACCCAAGACTTTGGAGAACTATGATTACAGCAAGCAGCACTCATAAATGTAACGTATACATATGTATTTTCACCCCCCCTAACAATGTTTAAATATCTTTCCCTCCTAAGTTAAGTTCCTTTTTTGTACATCACAGATACCAACTTAAACTTGGTTTACTCACTAGCAATGTAAATATATGTATACGAAGTGTCTTATAGCAAATGTAACTCTATGGTTATCAATAAAGTTCTTTTCTTTGAAACATAATAATAATAATAATAATAATAATAATAATAATAATAATAATAATAATAATAATAATAATAATAATAATAATAATAATAATAATAATAATAATAATAATAATAATAATAATAATAATAATAATAATAATAATAATAATAATAATAATAATAATAATATATGCGGTCCTGCTGTCAATAAGTAGGAACTAACTTAGAAAAGCTCGTGAATGTACTTCATTAAAGGCAAACAATCTAATTATTAGTTTAAAAATATTATAATTTTGAAAATTATAATCGTTTTCCGGATTATAAGAAAAGACGCTGTTAACAAAGTTTTTTTATTATTAATTTGTCCTAAGAAAATCTAGTCATCTAGTTGAAATGGCGTCTGCAGATAACAATTGCGTTGTTAGTAAAAGAAATAACAATACAGATGTCAAATCAGTTGCAGAAGTCAGTAAGGAAAAAAAATCTTATGCAAATATTGCTGCAATGAAACCACAAAAAGCAATATTAGAAAATATTATACAGCAAGAGAACAAAAAAAACGGAGGGGAAGGACAAATAGGCAGATTTAGGAGAGCCAATTCATTAGACATTTTTGAACTAAGTTTAGAAAATGAAGATGAGACACCTTATCATTTAGCAGAACAAACTGAAGATAATTGGACAGAAGAAGAAATTCAAGAAATCAACATTCAGTTTAATAACACAATACCAAACAAATTATATGAATCTTTTAAAAAATTCTTTTCTAATAAATCATTAGTGCTCGCAATTACAGATAGAAATCTAACGTTATATAAATTTCACAAAGAGTTATTGTATCAAAAACTAACAGAAGAAAACTTATGGGATTCAATATCAGAAATAGGTGAACATTCAAACTCGCGATATATAACTATACAATTTTCCAATGAAAATCAAAAAATGAGATTTAAATCACAAATAAAAACAATTGATGGATACGTAATGATTGTTGTTGATAAAAATCTGCAAAATTATTGCTCAAAATCATTAAAAATGCGTATTTTGGGTTTAGCATTCGTGAATTCAAAAGTATGGTCCAATCATTTGGGGATGCGATATACATTAAGCAAATCTTGTGCAATGATACACCCACACTTATATACACCAACAGTTATCATTTTAAAATAAAGCTGCACGAGCATATTAAACCAGAAGAAATTCCAAGGCAAATTATGGACCAGGGAGCAGTATTATACTTAAACATTAAAGGGCTTAGACCACAATGCTTTGGCTGTGGAGAAAGAAGCCATTTGATTATAGACTGTCCAAAGAATGGAAATAACAAAGGATTTGATGTATCAGAAGAAAGACTAGAAAAGAAAACAAGCTATAAACAAAGAGATATAAAGCAAATACTGACATTGGATGTGGAAACTCAGGGAAGTGAAAAGGAAAAAAATTATATACAAACACATATGAATACAGATAAGCAAGAAAATGAAAATGCAAATGTAAATAATGATGATAGTAATATTCATGAGATTCTAGATTCTTTATTAAGGTTGGATGAAAAAGTGTGCCTTAAGATAAATAATACAAAAGTAAAAGAAAAAAAGGGAATGATATACAAATGCATGTGGTTAAAGATTTAGAAAAAAATATAGACAAACATACATTGAAAAAAAATGTTGATGGGAAGCAATATTATGAAGAGAATATGAATTTGGATGAAGAACCGGAATTATTTAAAAAACAAAGAACTAGGAACAATACAAATACTGAGATTACTCAGACAATAATGCCAAATATGCAGCAAGTTATTCAGGTTATTAGTGAACAGAAGAGAAAACCAGGAAGACCCTCAAAAAACAGGAAAACATGAAAAAAGCTAAAATTAGGAGAGCTTATGTTTGATGACACAGGAGAACGGTATCGAATGGACAGATATACTGATGTTGAAAGTGAGTTCGAAGATGCCCAAGATTTACAATTGATAGACAGCCTAAAATAAGGATAATTAAAGATAAAGTAAATTCAAATAAATTCAAAGTAAATCTTTATAAGTGAAAATTAAAATTGCTTCTTTTAATGCATGGGGTTTGAATTCAATAGGAAAAATATTTAAGTTGAAACAATGGATCAAGAAAACAAAACCTCATATGATGGGACTGTTTGAAACCAAAATTTATGCAGGGTCACAAATTGATCCAGCAAAATTTCTTTGTTGCATGTTCAAAAGACTCTACCTCTACATCAGCCGGGACGGGTCTTTTGATAGCTTGAACATTGTAAATTGGGGAAAATTAAACATTATAAAGTAACTTAGAAGGATATGCATGTCAAATTAGCAACAAGGACAATTTGGCAACAATTTTTTCCCTTCTGTTATAAGTGATTGATTTGCTAATGGGGTTCAAATGATAATGGACAATCCAGGAAATTATATGTAAATCCAGAAAGAACTTTTATCAAAAATGACAATGTAAATGCAAAATTTTTAATTCTTTTGAGACAATAAAGGCCTTTTGAAACATCATCATCATCATCATCATCATAATAATAATAATAATAATTCAATTCAATTCATTTAAGTGCTAAACAACAGCATAAAGTCAATTACAGCTTGCACATACAATAAAAGTGAAAATAAAACATATAACATAAAATGAAAATATAAATGTATACATAATAAAGTAAAATTTAAAAGACAAAATCAAACATAACATTTATGTTTAATAAGATTACAAAATTTCTTATAATCAATGTCACACAGATTAAGGTTATTCCCAATCTGATTATATAAAGAGGGTAACCTAAATAAAGGAGAAAATTTAAGAATATTAGAACGACATGTTTGTATCTGATATACACAAATAGACCTAGTATCGTAACTCAAAGACCTAATTGAAATAGTTGAAACTATATCTGATAAAATAACTTGTTTATTAACAATTTTATAAAAATATTTCAAATCCCTATATTTTTGTCTAGATGAAAGATTAATCATTTTACTCTCCTAAGAAACATATTTGAAAAATTTCTTAGAAATAGACTGCAAAAAGTTACATCCTTGCCAAGAACTAGGGTTCCAAATTATTGAACCATATTCAATAATAGGAAGAACCAATGAAAAAAACAATTTTCATTTAGTATCATTACTGAACTGATAACCATGTCTAAGAATGGCATCCATAACTTTAAAAGCCTTACCAACAATCATTTCAAGATGAGGAATAAAAGATCCATTACAAGAAAACATAATTCCAATATCTTTTTGACATTTAACTGAAATAATTTTATGAGAATTGATACAATAACAAAATTGTAAAACTTCAGATTTTTTGGAATAAGAAACAAAGGAGTATTTATCAAAATTCACTGTCATATTATTTAACTCACACCAAGCACTAAAGTTATCAATATCCTTCTGAAGAAGAACACAATTGTTAACTGATATAATTCTTCTAAAAATTTTAGTCATCAGCATAGCTTAACAGAAAAGAATATCTCAAGCAATCCTTAAGATCATTAACGTAAACATTAAACAGCATGGGTGCTAAAATACTATCCTGCAGAACACCTAAATTGCATTCAAAATTAAATGAAACCTTATTATTGAATTTAATATATGCTGTACAACTACACAGAAATGATTGAAACCAATATACAAGTTTATTAGAGAAACCTATTTTATGTAATTTATGAAGTAAAACACTGTGATCAACTCTATCAAAGGCTTTTGACAAATGAAAATAAATAACATCTGGTCTTTGATATTCCTCAATTGCATGAGCTATATGATCATAAATTGTCAGTAGATTACTATCAATTGATCTATTAGAACTAAAACCATGTTGAGAAGAAAAAATTATCTTACCCACATCTGAAATAATTTTATTATAAACACATCTCTCAAAAATTCGTGCAATGGTATGCAAAACAGAAATCAGTCTATAATTAGAAACACAATCTCGATCACTACTTTTGAAGATCAGAATCATTTTAGCACATTTCAAAACACTAGGAAAAGTACAAGAGTTAAGAGACAGATTAAAAATAAAGGCAAGAGGTACTGCAATAAATTCTGCTAGCCCCTTATAAATTAAAGAAGGAATATTATCATATCTTAAACTAGAGTGAGTCTTAAGCCTCCTAATAGCTACAATAACATCTTCCCTAGAGATATGATCAATTGTACATTTAGCACTAGACAAATTGCCAGGAAATGTGATTTTAGAATCAATCCCGTGTTGTGAAGAATATAACTTTGCAAAATGTTTAGAAAAATCACTTGCATTTAATGCACAACCATGAGTCGTTTGAACCTTTTTTTTTACCCAAGCCTGAATTATTAACAAAATTCCAGAATTTTCTAGGATTAGAAGAAATATTAATTTCAATTTTTTTATATACTCCCGTAAATCTCGTTTATAGATATATTTAGCCAATCTTCTAAAATTGATAAAGTTATTATAATAAATTATATTCTGTGTCTTAAAATAGAGTCTATGATGGTAAGATTTCCTTTTAATAATCTTAATAAGAGTATATGAAAACCAAGGAGGATAACCTTTGTTAAAAGACAATTTATTAAAAATATATACATCAATAAAACCATTAAAAATTCTCAAAAAATAATCCAAGCAAAAATTCGGATCATTATTTGAGTACATATTATTCCAATCAACTTCAGAAATTCTTCTACAAAGATCAACATAATTACCCCTCCCATAATCACTTTTCACAACATTAGAACAAGTAATTTTAGAATAACACATCTTAATATAAAATTTAATAGGTGGATGATGATAGAAAAGTAACAGAGACAAAGTGAAAATTACTAACTATTGGTAAATTACACAGAACACAATCTAAAGTACGCTGAAAATTATTAACAACAGGGTTATATTGTTGAAGCCAAAAAATTTGCAAAATCTAAGCATTCTTAAAGCTTTCTGAGATAATAAAGAATAATACATAATAATCTTACCCTTAAATAAATCAGGCATATTCAAATCACCAACAATGATAATATTATTATATCTAATCAAAAAATCTTCAAGTGCTGTCAAGAAGTAATCAAGCTCTAAAAGTGAGATATTAGGTTTAAAATAAATATTTCCCAGTATACATTTAAAATTATGATCTATATAAACTTCACACATGTAGATTCACATACAGAAGAAGCAAAACATAGATGTTTATATAAAACATTTTTGTTGATAGCAATAAGAGTACCACCTCCTCTAGCTGCATATTCTAAAGATCTATCCATACGTAAAATAATATACCTATTATCAAGGAAAGAACAATCAGAAAATTGTTGATTTAACCAAGTCTCTGTAAAAAATATCAAATCAAAATGCTCTGTTTCAAAGAATTGTTTAATTTTCACACCCTTAGTTCTCATCCCTCTAACATTCATATAAAAACAAGAAAGCCCTACCATATTAAACCAAAAATAAATCAAAACAAGTAAATGAAATCAAGTAAAGAAAAATGTAAGCAAGTATAGTGAATAAAGAAAATTAGAAATTAAAGAAAATAAAAAATCAAAGAAAATAAATAAATACCACTAAAGTTTTAATAATAATAATAATACTAATACTAGTGATTAAGCCATAGCGCTATATAAAATAATATCTCATTAATAATAATAATAATGATGATGATGATGATGATGATGATAATAATAATAATAATATAGTGCTTATAGATATTTATATGTGTAAATGGTCATAAATATTTAATATATTTAAACAATATCAGAAACAATATGGATATAATGTGAAATATCTTTTCTAAATGACACTTTATTAAAATCTTGGTAAATATGAAATTTTACATATACTCTATTGGTCTGTCCATGTACATAATTGCTTATAATTAAAATAAATCTTTATAATGCAGTATAAAAAAGGATGAAAGTCAAAAAACTTGAATGATCTTTGTTATCCAATTAGGGAAATTGTGAGCTCACAAATAATTGCATAGCATTGATATTAACAATGAGCAACATATATACATAAATGTATTAAAGTTATATTTTACATCTTTTACACATAAAAGTCTTTATTTAATATATATATCATATGAAAATTGCCTATTATTAACAAGTGATTATAAATCATTTTTATTGGTTTAACTAAAATGATCTACTCTAGTAATGTAAGTATTAATTAAATATGTAATATAAATATTAATATATAATAGTGATTATAAAAAATAAATATTTATAATTATATAGAAAGGCCTTTTAGTACATAATTTTATGACCTCTTCCATGTTAAATATTTTGTTTTAACCATTAATGTATTATTGCATGCACAGTGACATCTACTGTTCATAATAGAAAAAAGAATAAAATTAAACAGAGAAAATAAAATAAGTGAATTAAAATAAAATTATGATATAGTAATCCAAATTGTTAAAAATTCAATAAAAATTGAAATAAATTAGGGATATAATATAACAATTATACTGTTATAGTAAACACATATTTTATATACAGCTTTACAGATATTACTTTATTATATAAACTTCCATTCATTTTTAATTAACTAATTATTAATTAAATTTATTGAAGCTTTATATAAATTCTTACAATATCTTTGGTTATGCATAATATAATTTGTTTCATATATTTGTCTTCTTTTTGAATCTTTAATGCAATTTAAGTTTTAATATACTTAATAAAATCTATTTAATGTCTGTATGTTAGATAGTGAATGTACAAAGTTTATATTTATCATTTCTTCTATTTGCCATGATGTTCTTTGGCTCTTTCATCTAATTGCTTCCCTTTATAGACATAGTAAATATTATAAATGTTACAATTAGCTTTATATGTGATTCCTTTTTTATATCTTATATCAACCTTTGGTTTATAATTACACATTTGTAGATTTTTACTATTTGACCATCCACTATTTATATCTTTATTAATGTAATTTTTTTATTATTATTAATGTACTATAAATTTTAAGATAATATGAAAGTTTGATCCATTTTTATTGGAACTCTTAATGATGATGTTGTTGTTGTTGTTATTATTATTATTATTATTATTATTATTATTATTATTATTATTATTATTATTATTATTATTATTATTATTATTATTATTATTATTATTGTTATTATTATTATGATGATGATGATGATGATCATGATCATGATGTTTCCAAGGGTAAACTTTATTGAGATTCAAAAAGGGTTACATTAGTTACATTTGAAAGCAGGAAGTCTTAAATACAAATTGATTCATGATATTATATAGGTAATAAAGGTTTAAAATCTCGATTGTTATAGAAAAAAAAAAAGACAACTTGATTTACATTAATTAAAAGAAAAATAATTATTACCTAACAAGATACATATGTCAACTTAGATTTACACATAATTTTTAAGTGTGATATTGATGAAAATATGTGGAAACAAATTATAATATAATTGAAAACTTATGGAGTGGTTGAATTTGATGCTAGATTGACATATTGTTCCAATAAAAATTGGGCTCATTTGATAAGAGTTCTATAGTTTTTATAGCTAAATCTTATTGTTTATTTGTTACATAAAGGTCCATATAAAAATCAATGTAAAAATACTAATCAGCATGAATTGCATCTAGGAAAATGGAAAACACTGACTCAGAATAAATTGCATCCTGAGAGAATGAAAAACACTAGTTGGCTTGAATTGCATCCTGGGAAAAAGAAAAACACTACAGCATAAACTACATTTTTTGGTTAAATGGAAAAATACCATTTTGCTGTTAATGCATCCTTCTATTTAAAATTCATTTGTCTTGAGCTTGATTTATCTGGTTAGATGGCCTACTGTGGTATAGCTAGTTCTATTATGAAGCAGTTGAAATGCCACAAAGATTGATAGTAGTGTTTATTGTGGTCATGGTCATTTATAGGTTGAACTGCTCTCTAATGAGTGACCAGGTCATTACAAAAATGTCAGGGGAGGAGGTCTATGTTGTTATTTCATGATTTTTGCTGGCATAATTTATTGATAAATGTGGATGGATGTGTCCTGGTGAGGTGCAATAGGTATACCAGGGGAAAACATTGTAAATGTGGCTGCACATAGTGCAGAATGATTAATCTGTAAAAGAACTGAATTATACGGTGGAAGGAAGTAGCAAGCTGCATGTATGCATTTAACATAATTTGCCATGTGGATTTTAGTGTTTGGTAATCATTGAGAAGATGTTATTGAGTCTCCTCAACTTTTTTCCATAACGCACAGAATGGGTCAATATTTTTGAACAGATGATACCACAGAAAAAAAATGTTGAAAATGCATGCAGGTCAAAAAACTTAAATTCTAATGCCAATTTTTTAAATTGATGGAGAAGGTGATGATTATTTATACCAAGCATGGTGATGGTTATTTATTCTAGGCATGGTTGAGGGATAATCATTGCTAGGATTTGGATAAAGCAGATTATGTTTCTGGTAGTTGTACTTGAAATTGTGGGAGAGGCTGATCTGGTTAGTGGTATATAGGATTGAGCAAATAAGATCTGTGAGATATGGTGTTGAAGGATGAGATTTATCTGTAGAGGTTAGTTTCAGAAGGTACAGGAGGTTTTGGAACTGGTTCATGACACTGCTATTAAGTTAATGGCTTTTTGTGTATTTAATACCCGAATGCTGTGCAGGACTGGACCATTGTACACAGATTGGCAGTTGAGCCTATTATTATTTTGTGAGACTATTATGGGAGAAACACCATGTTCTAGTTGTAATGATCCTTTTTGGAAAAACAATCTAGAATTGTTTATAAAAAATATGGAAATAAATTTCACACCATATGTATAAATGCTTATATATCAGATATACAAAAAGATGAACCAGAATTAGTTGACTTTGTATGTGATATTTGTCTGAAACAAAATCCTTTTCAGAAAAAAATAATGGAGGATTCAGATAATCAAGTTAATAGTACTCTCTACTTGCAAAACTTGTCAAGCCAAAAACGTAAGAGTGAAATATCAATAGTTATATAATACAAATTATATTGGATTGTATAATTTTTGTTCTACTAATATTCTAAATAATCAATTATTAATTCTTGTTCTTATGATTGCTGTGGAATATTTCATGAACAGTGCTTAAAATTATCAAATGCAGATTTAAATTTATTTAAACTAAATAAAGATAATTGTTATCTATGTCCTGATTGCAATAAAATTGACTCTTGTGATCATGAAAATATCATTAATGATTAAATTATTTCCTCTTTTGTTTTTAGATACACATTCTAACCCTTCAGGGATCAGGAATGTTGTAAAAAAACTCTTTCAAATATTAAACTAATTCTCTCTCATGTAATTAAGTTTGAACAAAAATTAGAACATTTATCTAATAAAAACTTATTTTTAAAAAACAAAATTAAGAAATCAAAAAAGGGGAAAAAGGAATACACTCAAAGCTATAATAAATGTGAGAATACTAATAGTACTCCTACATCAAGTAATTTAATAGTGACATATATAGACAATAAAATAAAATAAATCTTTACTACCTAAAAAGAAACAAATCAAAATTTTAACTAAAAAGGATAATAACTAGTTAGCAAAAACATTAGTGGAAGGAAAGAAGAAAACAGATATTACAATTCACTCTAATAATAACATTGAGAATACCCCTAATAAAAATGAATATCAAAATAAAACTTCACAATGCTGGACTGATGCAGTTAAATCCTCAACTGGCAATTATAGTAATAATGATGTAATGAATAATATAAGAGAAAACAACCCTGTTTTCATACAGAGAAATGAATCTGACTCATCCATTAAATCAATTAACAAAGATAATGAAGACAGCAATGATAAAGGTTTTACCATAGCATATAAAAAAATAAAAAGAATAGAAAATATATAATAGGTATTCAGATTGGCATATTATATTAATTGTAACACCAAAGATATTTTATAGTAAATTTTTCCTAACAAGAACTGATATGGCAATGACTGAGAATGATATCAGTAAGTATTTAACAAACAAACTTAATACATCAATTGTATGTTATATGTTAAAATCAGATAACAAAAAATATGCTTCTTTTATACATCAATACATTAAACATATACAGAGCATTTTATAAATCCAGAGCTTTGATCTGTTGGTTCAGTATTAATGCCTTACTATGGTAAATTACAAAATTAAATCAGTGTTAACAAATAGTGACCATAATACTTCTAAAGATAAAATTATACCAATAGTCATAAATAGTAATTTATCACAATCACAGTATATGCATACTAGTGAAGATGAAAATAATGAATAATAAAAAGTCTTTAAATATCTATTTACAAAATGTTAGAGGTCTATGTACTAAACTATATACAATAAAACAGAAATTTGACAGAAAATAATATTATTTGTCTAACTGAAACATGGCTAAATGAAACCATATACTATAAAGGATTTATAGATAATTGATATAAGATGCACAGATGTGATAGACCATTAGATATTGCTTCTCGAGGAGAAGGTACATTAATTGCAATCAAGAATCACATTGATTATAAATGTATATGTATTTCTGATTTTTCATTTGATGCAACATGGTTGGTAATTGAGTGATATAATTCTAAATTATTATTGGGTAACATTTATATTCCACCTAATATATCACTTAAAGTTTTGAAAGCAAACCTTGAAGCTCTTGAATCCTTTCTTATGACATATAGACATGATATAATCACTATGGGAGATGGGAATATTATTTACTATAAAAATAATGATAATAAAAATGATAACATTTTAATGTAACCAATTAATGCAACTACTTAATGTCTGAGATTAAAACAGATAAATGATATACTTAATAAAAATTATTATGCATTAGACTTAATAATTACTGCTAGTCAAACTATTAGAATCCAAAAACGTGAATAATCTTTAGTGACTGAAGATGTTCATCATGCTGTAATTGAATTAGCTCTAAACTTTAAATCTATGAAATCTGCAATATAATCTAAAAGAAATTATGCTAAAGGTGATTACTTTGGCTTGTATACATCAGCTAAAATTGGGAAGATATACATATTTGCAATGATACATCAAAAGCTGCAAAAAATTTCCAAAAATTATTTCTTAATAATATAGAGAAATTCATTTTTCTAAAAACTATCAGATACCACAAATATCCTAAGTGATTCTCTAGAAAGCTTATAAAATGCATTAGAAGATTACAACATTTTTATTCTTTATATAAAAAAAAATAAAGACATAATGTATTAAATGATTTTAAAAATTATCGATCAGTAATTAAAAAATTGGAGGAACAAAGTTATCTTTTATACATGGAAAATATACAAAATAATATTTACAATGAACCAAATGAATTTGAGAATATTATGAAAGGTCACTTAAAAACTTACAATGAAGTAGCTACAGATATTAAACCTGATAAATTCATGGAATATTTATCTTCTCAAAAGGACCACAGTAATCGAAATTCACATAAATATTCTTTTGTAGATAATCTTTTTAAAAAATAATGACATAATAAACATAAATAATATAAATTATGAACAAATCATAAATACTACTAAATATTTGAAAAAAAAGTATTGTCCATGATAATATACCAGTGTTTATCTAAAAAAGATGCATAGAATTATTGATACCCACATTAGCATATATATATATATATATATATATATATATGCTAATAATATTAGGTTGAATATATATATATATATATATATATTCAACCTAATATTAAAAACATCAATGTTTCCTTATTGCTGAAATATCTCAAAAATAATTCCAATTAATATATCAGGAAATAAATCAGATCTTTCAAATTTTAGACTTATTACTCTTCTGCAAGTATATCAAAACTATTTGAGAAAATAATCTATTATAGAATCATACACCAATTGAAAAATATTTTTCCATCATCCATACATGGATTTATTCCTGGATGCTCCATAGAAACAAATGTATTGCATATTTCATATGCTATATCACAAACCATAGATCTCATATATCAACTTGATGATATCTACTTTGATCTCTCTAAAGTTTTTGATAGAGTAGATTATTGATTCTTTTGGTGAAAGCAAATACAATGGATTTATCCACTAATCTTCAAAAATTATTAAATTCATTTCTTACAAATAGAAAAAACTGTGTACATATTAGTGAAGAATCTTCAACTATGGCTTCCTATAAATATGGAATTCTACAAAATATTCTTAGTTCTATTCTTTTTGCCATTTATACATCTGATTTAACATCTATGATAAATGAGAAAAAGATTTTATGTTATGCTGATGATAGCAAAATATTTATAGAAATCAGAAATGCAAATGATTCTATAATATTGCAATGTTATGTTAATAGCTTTGCTAAATGGTGTGAAGCTAAATGAAAATAAATCCAACTAAAAGTAATATAGTATCTTATTCCATGGTAGTAGAATACTTAGGAATAATGTATACAAAGATTTGGGTATTATCTTTACCAATAATTTCTTTTTCAACAATCACCTTTAGATAGCAATAAATAAATCCTATAAAATTATGGGTTTAATATTGAGATTAGATATTAAACTCAAATAAGAAACCTACAAGCAACTTTTTAATACACAAATAATATATCCTACACTATGGATCTGTAATATGAAATAATTACAATTATTCAACAATGAACAAACTTCAAAAAATTCAAGATAAATTTTATAGATATATTCATGATGATACATATTTAAATAAAAACAATAGTATGTATAATAGAAGATTAATAACAGATATGATGTTTTTACTCAAATTAATAGATGGAAAAATTTCATCAGAATATATGACAAATAAGATTTTCCTCAGTATTCTAAATTTTAACACTAAAAGACAAGATTTATTTTACTTACAAACATTAAAAAAAGTAACTTATTCACCAATTTCCAGATTACAAATGGAATATAACAATAAATTCAAGGAAGTGGATATTTTCCATTTAAATGAAAAACAATTTAAAAATAAACTTAACCACCTATTTTGTAAGAAATATCTATAGATAAATACATGTATATGATGATATTACTAGTGTAAATATTTGTGATTACTAAGCTTTTATTTACAAATAAATAAATTTAATTATTATTATTTGTTAAAAAATATAACGTTTATTTTATTATAGTGATGACATGTGTCATCTTTTTTTTATTTTTCATATTTGCAATCTACATTATATATGTGTGTGTATTTCTTTTTATAATCTTATATGGAGTATTTATTTCATTTATGTGCAATCTATAATTGGCCTATAGTGCTCTGGAATTGTACATTAAATAAAATAAATTGAATAATAATAATAATAATAATAATAATAATAATAATAATAATAATAATAATAATAATAATAATAATAATAATAATAATAATAATAATAATAATAATAATAATAATAATAATAATAATAATAATAATAATAATAATAATAATAATAATAATAATAATAATAATAATAATAATAAACAATATTTATCTAAATCGCATGTTGAAAATTGATAATAAATTGAAAATATGCTAGCCTATCTCACATGCACAATTATAACAGAAAAAGCCAATCAGATTTTAAACAGATATCTAATAAATAATCAAGCTTAGACACGAGACAGAGATTTTGATAGAAAAGGTTGATACCAACCTTTTCTAAACTTAACTTTTATATATATAAGCCAGTCTTAAGCATCTTAGCCCGAAAGCTTTAAATATATAAACAAATACAATTATCATTCATTGTGTTATAAATATAATATATTACGGCATGAAATCTCAGATTTACTATACCGCAATTTTCATAGCAGCAACGTTTGTAAACAATATTTATCTAAATCACATGTTGAAAATTGATAATAAATTGAAAGTATGCTTGATTATTTATTAGATATCTGTTTAAAATCTGATTGGCTTTCTCTGTTATAATTGCGCATATGAGAAAGGCTAGCATACTTTCAATTTATTATCAATTTTCAACATGCAATTTAGATAAATATTGTTTACAAACGTTGCTGCTATGAAAATTGCGGTATAGTAAATCTGAGATTTCGTGCTGTAATATATTATATTTATAACACAATGAATGATAATTGTATTTGTTTATATATTTAAAGCTTTTGGGCTAAGATGCTTAAGACTGGCTTATATATATAAAAGTTAAGTTTAGAAAAGGTTGGTACCAACCTTTTCTATCAAAATCTCTGTCTCATGTCTAAGCTTGATTATTTATTAGATATCTCTTTAAAATGAGAAAGGCTAGCATACTTTCAATTTATTATCAATTTTCAACATGCGATTTAGATAAATATTGTTTACAAACATTGCTGCTATGAAAATTGCGGAATAGTAAATCTGAGATTTCGTGCCGTAATATATTATATTTATAACACAATGAATGATAATTGTATTTGTTTATATATTTAAAGCTTTCGAGCTAAGATGCTTAAGACTGGCTTATATATATATAAAAGTTAAGTTTAGAAAAGGTTGGTATCAACCTTTTCTATCAAAATCTCTGTCTTGTGTCTAAGCTTGATTATTTATTAGATATCTGTTTAAAATCTGATTGGCTTTTTCTGTTATAATTGCGCATGTGAGAAAGGCTAGCATACTTTCAATTTATTAATAATAATAATAATAATAATAATAATGATGATGATGATAATAATGATAATAATTATTATTATTATTTTGCATATAAATATTATTTAATAAATGTTTTTTAAAGTTAAAAAATATAATTTTAATATTTTTTAGGATTATATCCATAATCTTTATATAATTCAATGAACTGTTTCTTTTGTGAATTAGCTACATTTTTATCTGCATTATATTTATCATTTATATATTTAAAATTTTTAATAAGCTTAATAAGTGCTATTCTTTTTTGTGTCCATGATTGTTTAGAATGTATAGGATGTTTTTAATGTTTATCTTCTTTATTGAAACGTTTTAATATAATTTTATTAACATCATCTATGGAAATTTCTACATCGAAGTATTTAGTTTTATCTTCAAATTCTCCTTTTTTAAATTTAATATTATATATATATGATAATTATTAAAATTATAAATATTATTCATAGCTCTTTTATTACCAATTTTTAAAATATCTTCTATATATCTAGAATAATATTTTTTCCCTTAATTTAGTAATCTTTTTTTAAATTATAGTATATCAAATTCATTTATGAATATTGATGAGATTAATCCATTAATTCCACAACCTGTAACGATTCTTTATATATATTCCAAAATTCATTATTTTATTTAAAATATAAATTATAATGTATTAATGTTAAACTTCTATATTTATTATGTTTATGTGCCGAAAAAGGCTTTTCTGATTAATTATAAATATATTTCTTTTTGTAATCGTTATTATATATGAATATTTATATTTATTATAAACTTATATAGAAAATAACATAAAGGATTTTCTTTATTTCTATTTTTGATAATAAATACATTTATAATATCTATCATGTAAGTAATAATCTAAAACTTTTTAGACTTTCTATTACCTTAAATATTTTATAAATGTTTCAAAAAAGTGTAAATATTTTATAAATGTTGTACGAGACTATTAAATATTTAAAGTCACGTAAAAAGTATGCTTTTTATAATATAAAGTTGATTACTTCTTTCCTTAAAAATGCTATAATAAAACATAAATTTTCTTTTTTAGATATAATTTTAATTCGGTATGATCTAATTTTTCTTAATATATTTAGTTTCTTAATATATTTATTCATTTATTATATTATAGAAATTCTCAGCATATTATAATAAAGATTATAAGACCCTCTCTCCTTATATCATTTTTTTAAATAAACATTTTTTTAAAAAACATGTTCAACTCTAATTTTGAAAATTTAAAGCGTTTCTAAGTTTTGAGTAAAATAATTACTTGTTTTATTAAAAGTGTTTATAGAAAGCTTTTAACACTATTTATTCATTATATAATTTTGAAATAAAGGTTACAGACAAAAACTGTAAATCTAGAAAATTACTATAAATATTCGATGCAGCCGAGAATCTAAGTGTATTATTACACTAAGGTAGGTATTATTTATCATTTATTTATCTGATGTTCAATGTATCTATTTTATTTGAATCATTAAATGCATTTTGTCAATATACTAAATCTTTTGATGCTTAGTTCTATAAATTAAGATTAGGTTTGGCTATCTTAATATATATCGGAGCACTTATGGCATATATGTGTAGAGATGGTAATCTGGACCAACTGATGATTGCTGTTTTAGCATGAAATGCGAATATTGGTGATTATTTATCTTTTCAACATATATGTGTTTGAGTGTATCAGTGTTATGAGATAGTGTGGAGAGTGGTGGGTCATGTGAAAGTCTGTGCTCATATACCCTATATATTAAATTAAGATTCTGTTAATATATCTTAATTATATATATATATATTAATGCATTTTAATAGTATGTAAACAAATAGATGAGGTCAATTCCAGTCAAAATGTGTGGGATTGTTATATTACAGGAAACAAAATTAATAAATTAATTTACAGTAGGTAAACATTCAGGAATCCTCTATTAATACCTCCCTTGCAACAACACCAATTAACTTTCAAAACAGGGATATTCCTGCATTAATATTACATATTTGGATTTATTCATAATAATATAATTTGAGCTACCATTATTTTTATGTGGATAGCTAGGGTTGCTCAAAAGTAATTGATGAACAACTTTTAAAATCTCTATATATTTCAGAATTATTTGTAAATTTTTCATGCATAATTGACATGCGAGCATGTATATATGAGTGTATTGTAATGATAAGGTGAGCTAGAATATCAACTAAGTTTCTAAAATGGAACATAAGTAAAATTTCCAATATAATGAGAAAATAATTTTAAAAAAATCTATATTTATGTTACAGTGTTTGAATATTTTATATTTTTGGTTCAGATAATGCAATCCTTCATAATCATCAGATGGCACCATCAAATTTGAAATCTGAAATTTCAAGAATAAAGTTCATTGCCCATCTCTTGATTTATTTTCATGATCTAAAGCTCAAATCTGACTTGTGTAATCAAACATAATTTAGAATCTTTATTTTCTCCTTTATTGGTATCTACTTTACTCTTGCCTTGTTCACTTATATCATCTCTTTTTTAGTATTAATCATTTGTCTAAAATCCAATGTACAACTAATATTCATTAACTATACCAAATCAGTATTTATATGAGGTTCTTCTTATTTTGGAATTTAAACAAAAATTAAATATTAATAGCAAATGCATAAACAAAATTAAACCTATAATTTTATTTACAACATAAATTTAAAAAGATTTAATGCCATAATAATAAATTAAATTAAATCTTCACTTTAATTAATAAAATACCTAAACATATAATTACTTTTTCGCATATTAATGTAAATAATATTAAAATGTTTCTGACTATTGTTTTGTTGCATATTTTCAAAGATTAAGCATATGAAATATAATTGTTAGGTTATCAATATTAATTTTTTAGAGTGACGGAGTAATTTTATTAATAATAATAATAATAATAATAATAATAATAATAATATTGAATTATTATTATTATTGAATTGTATTATTACTATTATTACTATTATTATCATAATTATAAAAAGAGATTAAGATTAGGGTTTCTCTAGAAATAATGTGTATATGAAATTGAAATGTCACATGTGCTAGATAAATTGCTTGACAAAGTATATGTTTTTCTTTGTATCAATAGTCTGAGAGGTTGGTCTGACATCTGGGCTGATGGGTGGTTGTGATTAAACTGCAAGCATGATATAACTCAGTGGAAACTTCACTTGCTTCCTGTTCAGTTACATATATTCAAATTATTTACTTATTTACATATTATTATTATTATCATAAATGCCTTTTAACTTTTTATATATTTAATTGACATATTTAAACATCTGTGTGATGCAAGACAATACTAGTTATGTAAAATAAAACAGACATTGGAGTTGAATGTAATATAATTTCCCAATTCCCAACTCTTATAATAACAAGCACTCAGACAATCAAAGCAACATCATGAATAGTCAAACAATAACTACAAATAATTTTTTACTTGATGAAATGAATAACAAATATAATACATGCTGAAATATTCTCTTTATTTTATTTTAGGTATTGACATAACGATGTGGAGCAGTTGAATGCACATTAAAATTATATACCTCATTATACTCATATTTACATTATATGTCTATAGATCTATTTATCTCATGTACTACAAAAATTATCTGCTCACCTATAGCAATCATTTAATTTTAAATCTGCTCAATATATAGATGGAAAACTTATGTCAGAATGAGTTTTGCTAGACTATGACACCTTATTTTTCTACATTATTTTAGGGAATTTTAGATTAATAACTTATCAGGACTTTAGTCTGTCAATCTTCTCATTGAGATTTTTGATATACAGATATCTTTTATGTAATCAAGTAACTAAACAAGCCTCTATTTACTCATTTCAATAAAATATTATATGCTTTGCTAACATAACCATATAACATTTGTTCAATATTGTCAATACACTGCCTCTACTAATATAATTGTAATTAACTAAATCTTAAGAATTATGAAGTTAAATTTGATTTTCTATTTAATTTGCATATTAATACGTTTAATCCTTTAACTAGTAAAAAAATATTTTTGTTCCCTGTGGTGGCAGTTTTGTTTCCTCTGGTGGCAATTTTTTTAATTATTCAACAATTGATTTTAATATTAAATCTTTATTCTGTATTAACATTTAATAAATTGAACTAGATTTATTAAAAATATAAAATTATTCATGAAAAACTCTCTAAATAATCTTATTTGAACTTTGTAAATATAGAAAAAATATTAATAAATATAATGCATAATGAGAACAATTAAAGTTTTTCTGATTAGAGGGTGTAAAGGAAAATCAATTCAGTCAATGAAAAAAGGAAAATTATTGAAATCTTTGTTGATTCAACATTCCATAAAATCCTGAAGAAATAAATGTAAAGCCATCATAAATCTATCAAATTCTGTTCTAAAATTTAAAATTGTATTTATATTTTTTAAAATATTACAAATATTGTGAAATATGATGTTAAAGAAGATGTTAGTAAATTTTTGTCATAGTTTTCTGTTTACCATTATAATCAAATTTATTTACTTATATTTTTAAATATACACATTCAAATAAAATCACATTGTAATAATGTATATTTTTGTTTTTAAATTATTATTACATGAATATTGTGTGAAAATAATCATAAATGGTTTAATAAACTATGAATTCAAGCCAACCACTAACAATAAAAGAGTTGAGTGTACAATTAGCCTCTCAATAGTACTCTATCAATAAGTACCTTTGTAAGCATAGTTCACATTGTTTGGACTTTGTTTTGGCTGTACAGTTCTGTAGACTTCTGGTCTCTTCAAATTTTTCTTAACTAATAAATCAATACAGTTTCTGACATTAAAATGAATGCAAAACTAGCTAAATAGGACTACAGATAGGCATAGGAAAGTAAAGGAAAGTTAAAGGTTAATCAGTGTTCTTTCCAAATATCATCAGATAAAGTACTTTATAACTATTAATTAGTTAGTTAATATAAAATTTTGGAAATAATAAATAAAAACTTTTTTTTCATATTTACTTGCCAAGATAAGAAAAAATAAAAACAGTTTAAAATGTAAATTAAGTGATTTGTCAAAGTTGTCATTTAACACTGATCAATTAAACTTTAGTAATTTGATATATATATATATATGTGTGTGTGTGTGTGTGTACTGAAAAATGGTAAAGATATGTATAAGAGATTGTGGTCTGGGACAACTGATAAATGCTGGTTCAGCATGAAATGTCCATCTTGGGGATTATACATCCTTTTCACATCATTGGTCATATGTTTATGATTACATCCCTCCCCAATGTTTTAAAAGTGGATTGAAACCAGTTCCTACCTTACATGAGAATGGTGTAGTAAAAATCACACTACAGAAATATTATTCATCATTTTAAAATGTATTTCATTCTTGTTCATTTTGTTTTAAGTTTTCTATTTTAAAAAAAAATTGACTTGATATTTTCATTTAAACTTTTATCCAATAGTAAAACTAAATAATTCTACTTATCTGTTTTAATTTTAAAAATCTATTTTTAAATAATTACTCTCCTATTTTCAAATGTTGATATAATATTTGAAAATAAGTTTACTAATCTGAATCACCTTATTATATTATATTATTTCACATTATCTTAGTCTTATATTTAATAGATTACTTTTCAAATTATATCTCATCTCATGTATTATATCATAAGTTATAAAATTACAAACATGATATATAGAATTAAATGCAATATCATGATTTATTAGTTTACACTAAATGATATTCTTCTTTTTCCTATTGCATTTATTAATAGCAAAAAAAAAAGAATTAAAAAAGATGTTAAAACTTATTTTTTTCTGTATTTTAAAAATTCAGATTTTAGTTTCAATTTTATTTAATAGAAGCCACTATTTTGTGGATAATGAGCAGTAAATAAATAAGCTGGTTTTTTCAAAGATAACCAAAGTCATTAATGTGTAAATGAATTTATAAGCTAATTTCTTCTCTTGTTTATCATTTTTAGTAAAATTATTAATTTAATTATGTAATGTTTGTTACACTGTATTTTTATTTGAGTACAGTGAAATTATTGAAATAAATATTTATATGACATCAAATCAAATTCACTTTCTGGCACACATTTTTTTGCTTGACACTGACAGAAATCTATCTTTCAGTTTATTGTCTTCTATTAATTTCCTTGCTTATTTATTTACAAAGTTAAGATTATGTTCATTTTTGTTAATTATGATTTTTGATACACTTAAAAAAGATTATAATATGAAATAATGTTTATTTCATTTGAAAAAAAAAAAACAGGAAGATAAACCATAGTTCTCCCTAGGATTTGGATGCAGCTTTTTAAAACAATAAATGCATATTGCATAAAATATTTTTAACTTCAAATCAGACTAATCAATATATTTTGCCTTTATGCTCAAAAATAAAACTCACAGTTTATGTTTTATTTCTTCAGGCTGAATTGTGAATTATTACTGATTTTATTGAAATTAATAAATATAATAAAATGGCTTACTTTGGCAAGAGTCCCTTTGTTAATATTACATTATTTATATCATGGTACAATCTAATTTTTTTACAATTGTTTTTTTTTTTTTGCGGAATTGATTTGAAAATTAGTTGATAGATTTTCAGTCTGTATTTATTGCTTGTAGATTATTTATCTAAAGCTCTTACAATTATTTTGAGGCATATTTCATTAAATTAATCAATCATTCATTTCGGCATATAAAGTAGTTAGATTTAAAATACTTTTTGATTGCATTTTAGTTTGGTCATGTTTTTTGACGTCATTACAGGCAAAATATCTTCATAGCAATAATATGGAGAGAGATTTTTATAATTAAATTAATTAGATATTATGGGTATGTCTAGCATAAACTGTATTTTTAACATGGCACTAGAATTTGAAGTGAATTCTTTATGTTTAAGAGAAGCTATTATTTGAAACTGATCTAATATATAAATCCTGACTTCGTTTCTTTATTATCTTTCTGAGAGTAATTAATTTAACAATTTTTCCTTTTATACTCTTTCTTTAATACATGGTAGTTTCTAATTTTAAAGCAATAATAAAAATTTCAACATTCCACTTAATTATAATATTTTGATTAAGAGCATGCAATGTAGACCTTTCTGATAATTATATTCTTTATATATTTTCTACTTATAAATAATTTTTTAAACATGATTAAATCGTTGGTGGCCTAATGATTAGCATAGCTGCCTTCCAAGCAGCTGGCCTGGGTTCGCTTCCCGGTCAACGCTTTGACATATAGAAAAAAGAAAATCTCTTATTTCTTACATTTAGATTTGACTTCGAGAATTTTAGATAAAGTTTTTAACTCTACACGTTTCTGTTAATTAACTTTTAATTTTATATGTTATCTTATAAATCTTTTTTACAAAATATAAAAATATTTTTTCTTAATTAACTTTATTACTCTCATATATCAAACAATGTTTTATTAAAATCGAAATCAAATTTATTTTGTTTCTTAATTAGTTATAAATAGAATTATGAATTCCATTTAATTAAATTTTTATTTGAACTAAATTTAAATTTGATTGTATACACTCTTTTATTTCAAACAGCATTTTAACTATAAATGAATGAATACTAACACTCAACCACATGATAGAGTCTTTGGAAAAGATAGAATGGCCATCTATCTTTTCGAACCCAAACGCTTTTGTAAGACTTTATCATGTGGTTGAGTGTTAGTATTCATTCATTTATAGTTAAAATTTTCAAAGCACATGTGCAACAGCGTAATGCTGTTTGAAATATTAGTTTATAAACATCGCGCTATATAAAAATGATTTATTTACACTCTTTTATGCACATTTATTCACGTATATATGTTACATTTTATTGTATTTTTGTCCCTATCTGATAATTAGTTAATATATTTGATTCATCTACAAATAAACGAAATTTATTCAACCAGTTAAAAATTGTCTGCTAAAACAAATATTTATTTCTTTTATAATGATATTTTAAGCCAATGTTTCCCAAACTTATTTTATTGTGGAAAACTTTACAAATCCTAAAATTTTAATGGAACACTTTGGTTTTTGTAATAGAAAGAAAGGTTTGGATTTTTCAATTTTAATAACAAATAACATAAATAAGTATAAAATAAAAATGTATTCCAAAATTTTAATTATACAAAACAGAAGTCTTGAAAATAATAAACAAATAATAATCAATAACGTTTTTAATGTCTTGGATGTTTTGGAATTGATGAAATACAAATTCATTTTAATGTCAAGGAACTAAACATAGTTTGGGAAACGCTGTTTTAAACTATCTTTTTATTTTATTTCCCCTTAAAATTATTAATTATATATTAACTTATACCTGTCTAACTGTACAGTCTCCATAAAATTAACCGAAAGTACTTCTGCGAATTTAAGGATTGTTTTTTAATAGTTTGTTACCGTTATTATTATTATTTTTATTGTAATTATATATATATGTAAGTTAAATCAAAGATGACTCAAATAATATGAAATACACCTGGGTCTCTTTTTATGTGGACTTATTTAACACGATTTTGAAGTTACGCGATTCATGTTTCACCGGAAGTCGACCTCCGAAAATATGCTATTACTTTAAATAATAAATTTTGCACACTTATGTTATATTGAAAGTAATAGCACATTATTGGAATTCGACTTTCATCTTAGTAATTTCAATATTTTCAGTGCTTTATAATAGTAAGATTTTATGCAATAATGAAATTAAAATCATAATTTCCACATTTTATGTATACACACATTAAATTTTACAAGATTATAATGTAAATTTATTCAAACATTGTGCGTGTTAATTTTGCATTTTAAATCACATTCTGTTTTTGCTTTTTAAAAAAGAACATAATCAATTATTATTTTCTTATTAATGACACTAATCATTAACGTGCTCTTAAATTCCAACGAGAGCTAAATGGTTGTATGTCTGGATATCGCGAGCTTCATAAACAATTAATAAAATTATCATCTCAAAGATTAATTACTAATTACATTGTCACCAGAAAATCATTAACACAACATGAGAGTGAAGTTGGTGCTAGTTGTATTTCCTCTTGGGAAGAATCTGATTTTTTACCAGTTTGCAAACGAACCTGTTTATCGATAATAATTAAAACATGTATAAAAAATGTAAATTACTGTACTGTAAATTATGCATAAAAATATGTTATTTTAAATAAAATTAAATATTATAGTTAAAAAAAGTTTGTCTTGTATCAATTTTTTTCAAATTTGAAAATTTTTATTAGTCATATTTTATTTCCTTATTTTTTTTGCGTGCGAATTTTGAAAAATCACAGGCCACATCCCCCCTTTTTCAATGTAAGTTACGTCTATTTTTGTGTGATTTCGTTTGCGTGTGTTTTCTGAGGAACCTATCTATCACGTAAAATGAGACCCAGGTGTATAGTTTTTACTGCAATGCCCTCTAGATCAAAGTTCTGACATAACAAATGACTTTCATTTACTCCCAACTTATTATATGAACACAATGTGTTTAAGTCGTTGTCTCTCTGATTGTACTTCATGTTATGTGGTGGCTGTTTAACTTAATGTGCATCTTTAACAATTTGTTGTTTGTTTATAATGTTGATAAAATGAGTAGCAATTAGATCTGCCTTTTTAACTGAATTATGAGCTAATTTGAATGAAGCTGCATGGACAACTTGATTAGTATAAATTTTATGCTCACCAATGGTATAGTTTGATGAGAAGTTCATAGGATAACTTTGTAATAAATGATAGTATTTCATTTTTATTCATTGCATTAGAAATTTGATACTGGAGGGCATTCCAATAAAATATCACAGCATATTTAAGTTTGGAAGGATCTTTCTTATTATATTATATATATTATATTATGTATGTCTACAGAAAGAAGTTTTCTGATAAGTGAAAAGAGACATTTTGATTACATTTTGAAACCTTAAAAAAAAAAAAAAAATTAGTAATGTTTTGTTTAATTCTTGCCATTACAGCTGGTATTATTATGTGACTATTTATATAGTAAATGAATATGGATGATCTGTTCTTCAGTATGCTTCAGCCTAAATAAATGATTTTTATTGTTTCTTTTTTATCTCTAATTTTAAGATCAAAAAATACCACTTCTTTTTCAGTTGCCTGAAACTCTTTAAATGAAATATTAATTGAGTTCCTTGGTGACAGAATAAATGTATGTGTAAATGTAGCCTTTTTACAGATATTTAAAATCATAACAAATAAAATTAAATTATTATCCCCAGGAGACTCTAAAGTCATCAGCCAATGTAGGGGTTAGTGGCTGAAAGTGCTTTTTGCTATTTGATAATGACAATTTATGTAAGAACTTACAAGTGTAGAGTACTTTCAAGTGAAGCAAGATTACACTTATTGGAATAAGAACTGTTTAATATTAAATGGAATAGTGTTAGATGCTGTGAACTTAGAAAAAACGTTAGATGCAATTTGTTTAAAAATTGGGTATGTACTTTATTTCAAAGTACAAATATTGAAAGCACAAATGAAAGAAACAACATTTTAATGGCACCTATCAGAAAGAGTATCAAGATCATTTATTCAAATTAATGGAAGATAGCAAATAGAAATAATTCAGATTTATGTTTCAACAAGTTCTCATTATGATGAAGAAATAAAAGATTTTTATATGAATATACAAAATGTTTTTGATATGACCAAGCATTTTCAAAATGTCATGAAAGATTTTAGTAGCAGAATTGGTAAATTGATTGAAAGATGAAAGTGTTGTGAGTACATGTGACTTTGGTGATAAAAATGACAAGGGAAATATATTTGTGAACTTAACTGAAAAAAAAATTGTATATTAGGAATTCTTTCTTTGAGAAAAATGCTAAACAGAAATGCATATTGACTCATCAAAACTTAAAATACAGCAAAATAGAATTATACTTCGACTAATAAAAAAAATACATATTTTAAGATTGCAATTTTCTTAATAGATTTAACTCAGAAAGTGATCATCTATCAGTGAAATGTAAGATACGGGTGTTAATGCAAAACTAAAGATATTAAAACCTATTGCAGCAAAGAAAATTAATAGTTGACATTCTTAATCTTCAAAAACAGTCTAAAGAATTGAAATTAGAACTTCCAAATCATTTTAAAATATAAAAAGATTTAGAAGATGGTTAAGATTTGAATAAATCAATAAGAGGATAATAGATAGACTACTAAGAACTGTAAGAAATGGAGGTGATACAAAAAACAACAATTTATCAGTAAATTTTTTGCTGAGATATAATAATGTATGAAGAAAATATAGGATATGAATATTTTAAAAAATGATCCATTAAGACAAATTGAATATCTAAAGTTTTGTAAAATCATATGAAAAACAGTTATTACCAATATAGGAAAATATAATTGCACTGTAAAGGAGCATAAGTAAAAGTAAGGTTCACTGTGAATAAAAAATAGAGAACAATATTGTGGAGATCGATGATATATCGAACAAAGTGGCAAGATTAATCATTCAACTTTAGTGGTGGCTCATAGTTAAAATTTGAGGGATAATAGTTCAGTAAATTTTGAGACATTATTTTAATATTTTGTAAAATGAAACAAACATATAAAAGAAAATTTATATACATAAACTTGATAAAATCCTAAACAAGTATTTGACCTGCTATGATTGAAACCATACCTTAGAAACAAATCTGAAAACACCAAATTAAATACATTACAACCTTCTAAAAAGGAAAATAAATTATATTTTTACCTTAATATTATATAATCTTGTTATTGGGATAAACTTGTTACTGAAAACTTGCTTTTGCTGTTAATTTAGGATTTTAAACTATGCTATGATACCATGCAAAATTGCTGGCACAAAGAAACAAATGCGTTCATTTCTATTTTGGAGGTCATAAAAATATTCAGGTATCCCAGTGATTGTTCATTATTTTGATTAGGATAAATGCGGTCATCATTATAAAGTAAATACACATTTTTTTTTTTTTTAAATAAAATTTTAGGTTGCTATTTGTCTGAAAATACCATACGGACATTATTTTATGAGATCACAAAGTTAGAATAATTATTGCCCGATGATATGACTGTAATATTTACATATTTTGCTTACAAATGGGTCTACCTAGTACACAGCTTTTCACCTTAGACATCTGAACATATGCACAATAGACAAACATTTCCTCACTGAAACTGTGAAAGCACAGTTCTATACAAGGACTCGCCTATATTATTTTACAAATATATTTTTTGTATGAACTAGGGGGTGACGACTGACATTAAGCTTAATGTACAAGTATAAAAAAAATTAAAGAAAAAATTCATTATGAACATTATAGGGAGTGCTGCAATTTGCAGTGCCTATTTGCAAACTCCATTGTTCAAATTAACAATACATCCAAAATACAGGTAATTCAGGTTTATGCCCCAACAAATTCTCATTGTAATGACGAAGTAAAGGATTTTTATATAGATGTACAATAAGCTTTTGATCAGACCAAACAACATTTAAAATTGTCAAGGAAGACTTAATCGCTAATAATTGAAAAGTGAAAATAATGTGGGTAAATTTAATTATGGTAATAGAAATGAGAGAGTAATTAATTAATACTTATTCCTCAAAATAATCTTTTTTTAAAAAAAAAAAAAAACCTAATTCTGAAGAAACAAAAAAATATATATAAGTTTTTTTCTTTCTTTTAAATATTTAGTGAATTTTTTTTTTACTTCTAAATATTGAGTGAATATAATTGGAATATATTTTCTTTTATTTCTTTTAAAATCAGTGTTTATACAAAAA
The DNA here is from genome assembly GCA_028023455.1 of Epiperipatus broadwayi. Lineage (NCBI taxonomy): Eukaryota > Metazoa > Onychophora > Udeonychophora > Euonychophora > Peripatidae > Epiperipatus > Epiperipatus broadwayi. The sequence goes on along the minus strand of JAQFVV010006251.1, from coordinate 2,248,816 downwards.
GAATTTTCATGCACGCACTCAGATACAAGCGTAAATATATACTGAATCTATTTTCTTAAAGTTGTAAATTACTTACATGTACCTTGGTAATGAAACACCATTTCAATATGAATGATATTAATGTAGTGCAATTTTCACTACACCACTTTTGCGTAATGTAGGAATCGATGTCAAAGTTGTGAGGGCAGTAAGTTTGACACTTATTAATTAAATTATAATAATTCCCTATCTATATATATTGAACAATGATAAGGATATATGTAAGATAATGTGATCCGGGCCAACTGGTGAGTGCTGGTTTATTGTAAAACATGTATCTTGGAAATCACATATGTTTTCACATGTTTTTACTCATATGATTATAATTATATGCCTCCATAAGGTATTTAAAGTGGATAGAAACCAGTCCCTACCTTATATGAGAGTGGTGTAGTGAAAATTACATTACAGAAATATTATTTTTTAAGTGGATAATCTCTAGTTTAATAAATGATTAATCAAAATTATTATTATACATTCATTAAGTAGTTTATATCAAAGTTGTGAAGGTAGCAAATTTGTTACTTATCAATTAAGCTGTACTAATTTGCTATCTATATATATTAAATAATGATAAAGATATATGTAAGAGATTGTGATTTGGGCCAACTGAGAATTTTATTTCAGCATGAAATGTATGTCTTGGGAATCTTACATTTTTTTCCACATGTTTTGATCATATGTTTATTATACTCCTCCACAAGGTTTCCCTACCTTGCATGAGAATGGTGTAGTGAAAAATTACATTACAAAAATAGTATTCATTAATTGGATAATCATTAGTCTAATAAATGACTAATAACATTAATATACCATTTCAATATATCATCATCAACCATTATCAATCCACTGCAGAATGAAGGTCTCTCCAAGTTCAGTCCATCTCCAATCTTTAGCTTCTCTTCTCCACATCGCCCCCACACACTTTTTTATTTCATCCATCCATCTCATATGTGGTGTCTTTCAGGGTCTTTTGCAATCTTTTGGAATCCAATTTAAGATTTTAATTGTTCATCTATTATCATCTCTTCTAGAAATATGTTCAACTCAACTCCACTTCAGTCTTTTAGTTTTTTCCAATAAGATCAGTAACACCAACCAGTTTGTTCTCTTACCCATATATTACATTTTCAATCTCTTCTTGTTACTCCAACATGCACCTCTCCATACTTCTTTGAATAGTCTGAAGTCTCTGTATTGCTTTTCTATTAAGTGTCCAACTCTCAGATTCATATGTAAGAACTAGTAAAACACATTTATTAAAAACCTTCCTTTTCAAACACATGGGCATATTTCCTTTTAGTATCAAGTTACTTGTACCAAAAGCACTTTAACCAAGTTTAATTCTATGATTAATTTCATCCATTATGTTTTCATCTGTATTAATAATCTGAATAAGGTATTTGTAAATGTTAACTTCTTCTAATTCATCATAATCAATCTTTATTTTCATATTTTGAGAAAATCCATTAAACATTACTTTAGTCTTTTTAACATTTATCTTTAGTCCTACTTTCACCTGATAACTCCTGCAATATATCCTGCAGCTCTAAAGCATTATTTGCAAAAACAACTACATCATCTGCAAAATGAAAATAACTTAAATAATCTGCATTTACTTTCACTCCTTTAGTTTCCCATTTTAATCCACAAAATACTTCTTGCAGCACTGCGTAAAAAGTTTTGAAGATATGGAGTCACTCTGTCTTATACCCTTCTCAATGTTGACTGTTGTAGCATCATTATGCAATCTAATTGTTGCTGTTGCATTTTTTATAAATATTCTTTAAAATATGACAATATCCTGGATCTATATCTTGATGATTCAATGTTTTAATCACTGAAGAAATGTTTACAGAAATAAATGCCTTTTCATAATCTACAAATCCAAAGCATAATGGCAACTCTTATTTATTTGTCTTTTCTGTAACTTTTCTCAATAACTGGATATGATCTACTGTACTAAAACCACTTTTAAACTCAGTTTATTCTTTTGGTTGGTGGAAATCCAGTGTTCTCTATAGATGAGTTCTAATTATCTTGATAAAAAGTTTGTATAAAACTGATAAAAGGCTGATAGATCTGAAATTTCTAATATCTTTATCACCTTTTTTAAATATTAACATTAATACAGCTTTCTTCCAATCATGTGGTACATCTTTATCATTTAGACATTTGCTATATAACTTTTCTAAAAAAAATTATATTTCTTCACCTGCTTCTTTTAATATATCAATTATAATTCCCATCATTGCCTGGAGCCTTTCCTTTCTCCATAAATTTAATTGCATATCTCACTTCTTCATTTAAAATTCTGAGCAATTCGGAAGATATAATAGATATAGGAGGTACTTGTTTTTTATTACTATATAATTCTTGATAGAAGTACCAATTTCATGATGACAACTTTTTTTTAGTAATAATTCGATCTTTTTTTCTTATTGCAGACATAAACTTCCTACCAATACCAAAATGTTGTTTTACACTCTTCAGACTTTTATTCTCTTCTACAGCTTTCCTTGCTAGTTCACAGTTATACTTTCTTATATCATTTTCAACTCTTTTCCACACAATTTTACAAAATTTGAGATATTCAATCTTTTTTAATGCATCATTTTTGTATATCTTCATATTCCTTCTTTGCTTCATAAATTCTTTAGTCTTAGTAAAAATTTTATTGGTCAATTGCTGATTTTTTTTACCAGCTATCTTTGTTGCAGTTTTTAAAAATGTATAAGTTATTTTCATATTAATTTCATTCAAATCTGAATCATGTTCAAAATCTACTAATACGTGAACCTGATTTGTAGGTTCTAATTTAAATTCATTAGATTGTTTCTGAAGATTAAAAATATCAACTGTAAATATTGTTTTTCTTAATAATTTTTGTCTCTCTAGGTTTGCATTAACACATATCTTACACCTTACTAATAGATGATCACTACCTGTGTTAAATTAATTAAGAACATTACAATCTTGAAATATGTATTTTTTGTTACTCAAAATATAATCCAATTTTGCTGCACCTTCATTTGTATGCTTCCATGTCCATTTCTTTTTAACATTTTTCTCAAAAAAAAAAAAAATCCTAATATAAACTTTTTCATTTTGTGCAAACTCCACAAGTCTATATCCTCTCTCATTTCTATTACCATTACCAAAATTACCTACAGCACTTTTATCTTTCATTTGTTTACCAATTCTAGCATTAACGTTTACCATAACATCTTTAAAATATTGTTTACTTTGACCAAAAGCATTTTGTACATCCATATAAAAATATTCTGTTACTTGGTGGGGTGTAAACCTGAATTTTCTGCATTTTGTATCTGCTATTAAGTTGTATAAGTAATCTTACCATTCTCTCCAATACACCATCAATCTCCACAATGTTGTTCTTCCACTTTTTATTTATAATGAATTCTGCTCCACTTGTATTTCCAATATTTGTGCCTTTATAGTAGTGTACATGTCCACTTTTTAAATCAATTGTCTCTTTACCTTTTCTTCTAACTTCACAAAGTCCAGTAATGTCCCATTTAATATAACACAGTTCCTCTTCTAATTCTTGTAATCTTCCTTCTCTTAAAAATGATCTGCAGTTGTAAGTACCTAAATAAAAAGTCATCATCAAATGGCACCAGGGTTCACAGTCTGTGAATTCTTAGCACCTTCTGTCTTCAGCCATCAACCACTGCCTTGGTTGGTGACTTTACAGCCTCCTGGGAATAAGGGACACAATTTATTATTGTCTGTCATGATTGTATATATTTATTGGAAAAATATTTATCATTTACACATACATTCATTCTGCCTTATCAGGTAACTTAGAAGGAAGACCATGGTGTTTCTTGATCTTAAACTCAGAGATAAAAAGCCAATAAACTCAATGGTTGGAATGAACCGACAACAGCAAATTCACCACAAGGGTGACTTCAACCACCACAACTCATTCCAACCCACATACTACTTCATTTTTTTTAGGCTCAGTGATCAGGAGATGTAGAGACTCTTAAAATTAGATTACAAATATATGACTTCCCTGTGGGAAACAACACAACCAATGCAATGTATATATAAGATACAAACACTTAATTAGTATTAAAGTTACAAACAAATAAACAAAAGAAATGACTATAGCTTAATATGGCTGCTAGATTTATAAGATAGTGAAAATTACAATAATTAGCATTATAGACATCAAAAATTTCAATGTATAATATATATATATATATATATATATATATATATATATATATATATATATAAAAGGAACTGCATGACATTTAATTTGTGATTGCATAGATACAAAGAATTTCAATACACAAATATATTTTGGATGGTAGACTTGATTTCTATAGCAGATATACCTTGAGAAAGTACATGATTATAAGTAAAACAGCTTTAAATGAGAGTTAATTCTCTAGCAAATATTACTAAAATAGATGGTTGCTTAAATCTCATGATCATGATCCACCAAGGCCTAAATACCAGGCCTCTACATATACAAAGAAGGAAGGTAGTACTGGGTTGCTACAGTGATAAACAATCCAATGATAATGTAGACTGAAATATGATTGCCTCTGTAAGGCCATATACAAGTCTCTAAGAAATAAATGGATCATTGTAGGAAGGAATGAGCATCTTCTCATGATCATTAATAAATTTTACCACCAGCAGGAATGATACACTGACAAATTAGTGATACAAAACAGAAGTCCACTGGGCCTGAAATAGAAAGGAAGATTCCCACATTTGTGTAGATCATATTCAAAAAGGGGAACCCAGTTATTCTATTTTTCAAAGTAGGGACATATGCCAGCTGAAGAAATGCACTAAATACTCATGAATTTAGATAACCCAGCAATACCAATTTAAATAAAATAAAGATTGGCCTTAAAATTAAATATATATATAATAAAGCATGAGTAGTCATGTGATAAAATTACAATATGTGAATATCTACTATATGAGGCAAAATCTGGGCTAATGTTAGTTATTATATATTTAAAAATATATAGAGAGAGAGATTACTTCCTGTTTAATTAGAGATCTGCCCCATAGATCTTACATATATAACGAATTATTGATACAACAGCCCACAATAATAATATATTAAATTGAATTAAAAGTTTTAGAGAATAAACTATCATGTCATACAGTATACATATATATTTATCAAACAAAAGAAGTTTTAACTTTTATCTTTGAACATTAAATTTTATTTTACAACTGCAGGTTGTTTATAAATCACCTGTACACAGCATACATATATACTTGTCCTTTCTAAAAGAAAATAAAGTTTGTTTTAAACATCTTAACATTCGATCTTAATTTTTAAATTTGAAAGTTTATATAAATCATTGTAATTGCACTAATGGCTAAATGACATTTTGAAATAACCAATTTTAAATACTCAAGTTTAAAATAGCAAATAATAATAAAAAAAATAGAATCAAGGAGGAATTTTAATATCTTGGTTTTATTTAATTACTGGACTTTTCTTTAGATAACATCAATTATTTTAATCATTGAAATATTTTATTAAATTTACCTCCATTTGATTCTTAAACAATAAGTCTAGCAAATTTGAGAAAGATCCAGTATTGCAAAAGTCAATCTTTGTTAATATGTACAATTAATTAAGCATGTCTAAGAAAATATTTAAATAATGCAATAAAATATCTAAATAATATGGTTAAGATACATATTTTACATAATGATTAATATATAATTACTTAATCAAGGAAAGAGAATAATAAAGAGGCTTTTATCATTTACCAGTGAATTTAAATTTATAAAATTAAAATAATCATTTTTTACCAGATCTTTGATGGATTTTGATAGTCAAACACTATGCTGAACTTGCCAGCATAGTTCATAGGTTTATGGAGTAGTTTTCTTGGCTATTGACTGACTGGTCACTAGGTGAAATATTATACTGGGCTTTCCTACTGACAGTGACAGCATAGCATATCAGCAATTTGGATTGTCAATTATAGGCAGAGACTTTAATGGCATCACATGCTATAGTACCAGGGGAGTCCATACTCAGCTTCTTGGAGATGGCCAGAGAAATTGTGGTGGTCTATTCACAAGTCATAGTGTAATGTAATTCAACAGCTTAAAAAAACTTTACAAGAAGTTTACAATAATTAATATTGAGTTATAATATTCTTTTTTCTTGCCCCTATATATACCTCTCAAAAGCAAAGGCTTCTTGGTTTTTCCAAATTGATTAATTTTCAAAAGAGAAAATTGTTTTCTTTACTATCTAAAAAATCTCAATCTAGTTTAATTTTAAAATTTAGCTAATTGCATTTCTTAATTAAATTGTGAATGTCTTTTATTTAGTCGATTCTACAGTAATTACATGTTTTGTTACCTTTTCCCCCTAAATAATTACAAAATTAGAATTTAATTTATATATTCTTTCATCATCAATTGATTTTAATTAATTATTTACATTTTCTTTGCTGACTTGAAGCCCCCCCCCTTAGTACAACATAATATTAAATTGCATAAAAAAATTAAATTTTATAATAAATTTAAATTCTTTATATACTATTTTTTAAATGCCTTAGAATTACAACTTATGGCAACATATATATGACCACTTCAATATATATATATATTCAAGTTATTAGTTTTTAGTCAGTGCATTCTTTTTTTTTCCAATTTTATCTCATCATAACAACATATAACAGAAAGTCATTATTTCAGAGGTGATCTTAAATACAAACATCAAGAATAATTTAAATGTATATATAATGTCCTTTCTGTCACAAATTTGTGAAGTAAATAACTGAAACAGCTGAAAAATGTAAATGAACAAAAATATACACATTTTCTTATGAATCAGCATTCATAAATCTACACAGATCTCAATGTCTTGTAAATATCATCATTATTTCTTTACTATTTATTAATTCCAAATTATTATAGTTTCTTTTTGCAAGAGTCAAAGTTTCTGTTCTCACAATTTTAACTCAACTGTTTCTGATAAATATATTAGTAATTATTATTTGTTATTTATTGAACTAGAGATTATCCTTAAACCAGATATAAACTTTTTACTTCTATTAAACTTTTGAATTGAGATAATAATAATTGGATCTCCATACTCATGTTTACAGTTTGAAAGTAGAAACTGAGTTCAACTGTCTATTCAGCAATCATTGCATTAAATCACAAGTTTGTGTTATCATACACACACACACACACATATATATATATATATTAGTAAAAATCAGTCACATGTCATGTGATTTTTTTTATGATAAATGTAACAAGAGAAAGTAACTGAACCCTTTATCTATGATTGTACCCACTCCCAGACCAGTTTCAAGCTATGGTTATCTTTAGTGAGAAGCTAGGACATTAGATTCAAAATACTAACTCAAGCTAACCATTTATCTAATACTTAAATATTAAGAAAAAATCTAAATTTTCAGATACCTATATGTCTTCAAAGTCAGTTCTTTAACTAAAGAAACTATGTAGGCCTGAACTAAATTCAGTGAACCTGCTCTCATTATCACACATTATACATAATTAAAAAGATAAAAGCTGTGTTTCTGGAAGGTTGCATTAGATCCATATATGTAGATATACTGTTCTCAGTTCCAAGACCCCTCACTGACAAAGGCTATAAACTAAAAACTAGTTGGGATATTGAATGAATAGGTACTAAATATGTATTTTTAAGCACAAACCTTCTAGTATTTATTGATTACTATAACTTGCACTAGGTAGCATATAGAGAATTGCTATCATTTTAACGCAATATATGCTATACTATACTTACAAACTTTTAAAAGAATGAAATTTTAAAAATGAACAATATATTTATTGGGTATAATAAATTAATAATAAATATTAATTATAATTAAATTTAAAATATTTTTAGTTATAAATTTTTTGTTAATTTAAAATTAAAAAACAACAAATTAAAAATATTTGATAAAAAAATAGTATCTGTTAAAATTAAAAATTGTGCATATATCTTTTTTTTTTTATTGGCTTCAAATTTTCATAAAAAATGTAAATAAATTTTAATGTTTTTTTAAATATTTGTAATATATAAATTACAAATCAAATAATAATATTAATAGAGATATGTACTGTTAGAATGTAACTTCTTAAAAATGTAATTCTAATAAATTTTGTTATGAGTGGGATTCCAGAGAATAAAAATTAATTCTCTCACTCTCATACTTGTTGAGAATCATTTGGTGTTTTTCTTAGAAAAGTCTTGATGTTCCAGTGCTTTAAACTGCTATTTTATCATTAGGATTTTTTAAAATGATGTAGATTCTCCTTTACTGTTTTTATTGAATTTTTAATTGAAAAAATAATTCAGAAGTCAGTATATATGTATGGACAGTCATCTATGATCTAATAGTTTTACTCTATTGATCCACCAGAAAATCTGCCCAGAATGCCTTCACTTCTTTCTGGTTTAATTTTACACAAAGTTTTTGAAATAAAAAAAATGATGTTTTACTTATTTAAAAAATATTATTGATTATTTTTATACATTAATTGGTTGGTAATTATTTAAAACAAAAATAAATGCATATATACACTTTTAATTTTTTCATCTATCATTTATTTTTCACAATAAAAATTACTAAGCTTGACCATCAATAAACAAAAAAAAAAATTATGGCATGTATAATATCATTATTTGTCAGAATTGACATAACATTAAAAACTTTTCAAATATTATAATAATTATAATGCAAATGTCAAATTTTAGAGCAGAATTTGATAGAGTTATTATAAATATATATTCATTTGCTCACATTTAAAAAAATAAAAAAAAATAAAAAAGATTTCATTTATTTTCTGATAGTTTGTTTTCCTATAGATGTATTATCATTGTATGATGTAATTGTGTCTTTTGTTCATATTTATAAGTCAGTTTTGAAATATTTAAAAAGGTCAAATGTAATTTTTTAGAATATTCATTTATAAAATTAAATTAAAAAGAAATCAAGTACAATTTGTTGATTTTAAATATAAAAATAAAGATTTTATACAAAAATGGAATGTTGACCATTTTAAAGATTCTCACCATATAGAACAATACAAAATATCAGGCTTTGAAAGAGTCAATGATAGAAAAATCAGGTTGAATGCAAATTAAAAATTAACCTTATTTAATATAAGTATAGTGTATCTTATATATGATAAAAATTTAAAATAATAAAAATAATTATAAGATTTTTTATCATAATTAAAAACAAAAGTTAATTGAAATGAAATTGGAAGTATGAATTTATTGCTATTTCAATCAAATTCATTTTTAATTGCTGTCTTTATAAACTAAGATTACAAGAAAAGTATTTTTAAAATAAGGATTAACTCTTCTGTACTCTTTGTTCTCACTAGACTTGAGCTTTCAACTTTCACTTTAATATTAAACCATTATTATCAGAATATAATAAATTTGACCTCATTTGATAGATATTTTTGCTTAGAAATGAAATAAATTAAAAAAAACACATTTGATTTTCAGAATTATTTTAAAATTAGATTTTAATCTAAACAAAGCACTGTCATCAAATTTCAGGTGGAGCCAATTCAATCTGCAAAATGAATGAAATCTTTTTTGTTTGACATTTGTTTTAAAAATATAAATGAATTATTTTTAATATCCAGTAAATCTATCAATTTATGCTTTAAAAGTTTGATTTTTTTTTTGTAATTTTTACAATATCACTAAATGTTATAACAGACTGCTGCAATGATGCCATGTCTAGACAGTTTTATTTCCTATGACTTTAATATCTAAGCTAATATTACACAGAATATATTCTTTTATATTTAAAAATAAAACATTTCTGTGAAAAATAAATGTGTAATATATATTTTTTGATTTTTAATAATTATTACATAATTATGATACAAAAATGATAAACCGTCATAATATTTTCTCAAAGTAATCTCATAAAGTTCAAAATTGCCAAATATACAATGACTAGGCATCAATGTGTGTTTTCAGAAACTTTGAAATTCTTGCTTATTTAGTTATCCTAATATTTTTTGAATTTTTTTGAAATTAAAATATTAGAAAAAAATATATACATGAATTTCAAAGCTGCAAAAAAAATGTTAGCAAAATTTCTCGGTAGAGAGTGAAAATGCAAATTTCATTTCTAGATTTCTCAGATGTGGATCTGTCCTTCGAATAAATAAGTTGGTTATAAAACTTTCAAAATTTCTGACTGATTTTTATTAAAACATTAATGTCAGTACAAATACATACTATTCTATCTATAAATTTTACAATAAATTTTAGCCATCTTTTATTATAGTTAATGTGTGTGTATATATATATATATATAGAGAGAGAGAGAGTTAAAATTTACATTCAAACTGTAATATCAATTTAAATGTTGTGAGTCTATTTAAATAGAAACTGGCTTCTGTTTGATGTCATCTCAACCAATTTTTTAAGCAGCTGAGATGATAAGTTTGATTGACAGAAATAAATTTTTGCTAATGATTAGTTGATTTTTGCAAGTTCCATAAATTTCCATTCATAACTATAAATAATTAATATTAATAGATTACAAAATTATATGATATTTAATTAATTAATATTTACATATTTAAAATGTTTATTTGAAAGCAAGGTTATTTAACCCGAATCAATTATAACCTCTGTCTTGTCAATTAACATTAAGGTGATAGGAAGAAGCTTTATCAAAATTATTGCTAAAAATCATGTTCAAATTTTAATATTAAATTGAATATAGCAAGTCTATTTAAACAGAAATATAATTTCTGTATTTAATGTGATTTCCATTGGTTTCCTAAGTTGCTGATGTCAGATTTGACTGACAAAAACATATGTTGTGCAAATGATTAATTGATTTTTCATTAAACATTGTCATAGGTAAGATTGTAAGTTGCTATAAATTTTTGTAAGGAATGTAATTAAAATTTGTCCTAATTTAACTAAATATTATGTATACATACAAATAATCTATTCAAAAAAATTTAAACAAATCTACACTTATCACCTTTGACATCTTGCTAAAATAACACTTGATTAACTTAGTCGGGACAATTATTTCAAAGTTTTATTTACAAATGTTTTGTGATATCAATGGTGGCAATTGTATTTTACTGGTAATTTGATTGCTTTGGCTTCTAAAAATAATTTGAGTAAGTAATTTGTAGATTATTTTCGGTTTAACAATAATCGTGTGAAGATTATATATATTGTAATTAAACGAACTCGGCCAAATATGATATTGTTTGACATTGCAAATTAGTTTAATCAAATAATGAGGCAGTCCAAGTAAAATAAAATAAAAAGTGAAAATAAAATAAAAATAACATTCTATAGGTTAATGATTTATATTTATTTTGAATTAAATATATATTTAAAAAAAAAAAAAGTTAATTTCACAAACTAAAAAAGTTAATTTACTGTGAAGTAAACAACAAACTGAAAGATTTGCAAAACTATTTCGAAAAGTTATAATATTTGCTTAGTTATTTTACAAAGATTGTAATAAATATATATATATTAAAACAATGTATTCTCCGTTTTTTAAATATTAGTTTATGAGCAGATACAAGTAAATAATTTATATCTTCTTACAGAGAATAGGGAGAAGAAATGGATATGAAACTAATAAATATAGGGAATTAAAGATGGATAAAATACATATAAGTTTCCAAATGTTGGAAACAAATTTTGATAGTTAAATAAAAGTTTGTTTGTTTCCTATATACGTTTGATTCTTTAATTACAATTAAATCACTATCAGATGTTTATGAAAAACAGCTAATTAATAGTGATTTTTGGATTAAAATGAAACAAAAAAAAAAACAACACACAAAAAAAACTGAAGCTAAAGATGATTGCAAGATATGTTCTCATTATGTATTTATATAGATATATATACTGGAAAAGAAAATATTAAATGGGATTCAGTATGTACATAATTAAAAAACCCTTCCAATATGTGGAAATATTTCAATTCAGAGATAGTTATTTATCTTAAAATAATATGGTGGTTAAAATTATTTTTCAATGCCCATTTAAATACCTGTGTACTGGCACATCTTTTTAATATGGAAACTATCAAGAACATTTTCTAGAACCATTAGAGGTTCATCAACTATAAGCCTCAATGACATAGCTTTCCCAGTCCTGAAATATCACCTGTGGGGATTGCAGAAATGATGATGCTATAAAATATTGCTTTTGCTTGTTTATAGTAGGAGTATTTTCTTATTTATCACAACAAAAGATTGCTGACATTAAAAAATTAAAATTTTCTCCTGAAGAAGACAATGCAAATCAACTCTACCAGTTTCATTTTAACTCTACTTACCAAAAACAAGGATGTATAGGCCAAATGTAGAACAGCAGACTTTGATATATAGATATACCTGTGTCAATAGTAAGCTTACTGAGTGGCCAAGGAGATCTTTTTTATTTTATATATATATAAGAGACCTCAATAATTTAAACAGAATTTCTTTATTTAACACATTACCTTAATTTTGTATATGAAATAGTTGGGTATAGAAAGGTTATATTTATGTAAAAAAATGAAAAGTCTGATAAATAGATATAAAAGATAAAAGATTATTGTTGTCATAATATATTGTTCTAAAGCACTGGCCCACATTCCAATATATATATATATATATATATATATATATATATATATATATATATATATATATATATATATATATATATATATATATATATATATATATATACCAGGAATGAAGTGTCCACATATTGAATAGAATAAATGCTTCCATAGAAAAATTCACTAAAACTTTCAAAAGCTTTAATTAAAATTCAATTTAAAAAATTTATTTTCAATTTTTTTACCATCAGTTGAATTGTTTTTATGTATGGCAAAGAATGAATTTGACTATTGCATTCCTGGTTGGTTATAAGAAGTTTAAACAATGCTAAGATCTAATTTGCAGTTAAAAATTTTAAGAATGTTAAAAGCATTTGGAAGATAAAAATATATTGATAATGTATTCTTTGATTTACAGATAAGTTTCAGATTTTTCTAGATGTGTGTAATATATATATATATATATATATATATATATATATATATATATATATATATATATATATATATAGTGCCCTTTTCTATAGGTCAGTAATAGTTTATAACAGTCAATTACTAAAAATTTTAAATTTTAGAATATGTTCTTTTGATTTATTAATTATATTAAGTCAATTATATCTTTAAAGTACAATTTGAAGCTAAAGAGAATGTGTAGTATATAAAATCATTTAAAAATAGTTATGTAAAGCTTTAAATATTGTTTCATATGGTTGTAAAAGCTGGCCATATTAAATAACACAGCTGTAAATAATTAAAAGTATATTTAATAAATTCGATTTTAATAGTTTAAAACTTATAGTTAATAAATGCTATGTTTAAATTTGTAATCATATTTAAATAGTCAAAATTAATATAGTATATTTTAAAAATAAACTTAATGTTGGTGAGAATTGTATTTAATTCTATATTTTTAAAATTATTCTTCCAAATTTTTTTATAATTATTTTATATAATATAATAAGTGTATCAATTTTATAAATCTAGGCAGAGAAATAGATTAAAAATCGTCTGTCAAAGTTATAATCATGTGACTTTTAATGTATACTCTCACACACATGCTTGTTTGAAATAATAACAAAGTTTAAAATATTTTAAAAGTTATATTATAGAATTGGATAGAATTATTGCCTATCATAAAACTAAATAGTATTAAACATTAAGTTAACTATCGTATGTAATGCTTAAATGATGTAATGTTTTAAATAGTATCATAAAGACGAATACAGTTATAATAAAAATTAAATATTTTATTTAAATGAAAACAAGATAAATTGACTGTTAAGAAATGGAATAAGTTATTAAATGTTATTTTAAAAGTTATTTTAAATGTTTAAATAGTTTTAATAAAATAATAATTTATTTAAAAGTAATATTTTAAATAATATTTTAAGTTCATTACGTCACAATTTCTAATTTTGAAATTCAATTCTACTTGAAATTGGAAATATGTGAATTTGTTCTCAAGCTAAAGTAAGAATTAACCAATAGGAATAGGTATTCTTACAGACTATAAATATGATTTGCACGGGGGTATAGGGGGAGATTAATAATGTATTGAAACCAAAGAAAGGTATATTTGCAGCTCTCAAAGAGATAGTATTTTTTTTTTAATTTTTTATTTTAGTCAATTTTTTTTTTAGTACTTTCTCATAATTTATTTGCAAAAATTAATTAATATTTTAAAAGTAACTTGCAAAAAAAAGAGAGTGTAAACTAAAAAAATATTTTAATAATTTCGTTTAACATGCTTTGTTAAATTTTCTAAAGTTCCTTTATCAATCGTATTTTATCTAAAAAGTTTAACCTAAACTATGCAATAAAAAATGGATATACTACGATATAAAATGGATATAAATTGTAATACTGTAAAAATGTTTGAAATATTTATTGATACAGCTTTATTAATATTTCACCGAAGAACTGTTTTGGTACATAAAAAACCACAGCTCGGACATTATACGAGTCTAAAAAATGTATTGAAATGTATTATTTATAAGTTTATCTAAGATTTATTTTAAAATGGTGATAAGACAGTTATGTCTCATGAATTATTTTATAGAATATTATGTTCAAAGGAGTAAAGTGTTATATACTTTCTGAAGGTGGCATTTTTAAAAGTGTTTTCAAGAATTAAAGAAAGAGCCCAGGAAAATATGTTACAGAAGCATTTTGATATTAAAATATCTGTTCTTCGAATTATTTGAAATATATTTGGAAAAGATTTGTTCAAAAGTACTTGAAGTTTTTATTTTAAAAGAAATTTATAAAAAATACCAAACGAAAGTTTAAATGTATCAAGAAGGAAACATAGATAAAAAAGTGAACACATAGATGAATAAAAAATGGATCCATGGAAATACAAATAGTACTTAAAAGTTTATCGAATATTTTTAAAGTTAAATTAGATGGATTGATGCATCGGATATGCAGAGAATATTGGTAGAGAAGATTAAGAAGCTTCACGGGATTAATTAATATTATGATTTAATAATTATCATCTTAAATTAAAACCAAGGATTATTGTCTAAATTTTACTAAATGGATTAATAATTATTTTTATTTTAAACTTTAACGCGCTTAGAGGAGAACATTTTTTAAAACTCTAGAGAAAATGATAAACATTTTGGACTTATCAGGAACTGTCGTCAAGAAAATATGTAACTATAGTTTTGATTCTTTTTATTTTGTTAACCTAGTTTAAATCTAAATTTTTATATAAGATTAGGAAAAACATAAAAACATTAATTTATTAATATTAAAATTTTAGAATATAACAATCTAATAATTTAGCTAAAAATATTTTAATATAAAGTGTATGGGTGTGATTTTTTTTTTTTATATCTGCAAAGAAAAGCCTACTGAACACGATGACTAGATAAAGGTTATTGGTAATAATAATAACTATTAATAATTTTATAATGTATATTTTTTGTGTGTGTTTTCTTTAGATCATCTATGGATAGTAAGAATGAAGTATAAAAGTTTTTTTTTACTTATATGTACCGCATTTCATACAACATTTTAAAAAACATTATGAGATAGGATTGATTTGAAAATATGCATACGAGATTATTATTATTATTTTTTTTTATTAGTGATATAATCCAACATAACAAATAATTATGTGATTCTTTTAAAATTTTCATGTTATGGGATATTCAAATATTGTTTAAGTAGATCGTATATGATTAAACATACAGAGCAATGAAGTAAGCAACTTTTCTTATGGGATAGTAAGATTTTTTAACTAGTAATGAATTTTATTTATTGTTTTGTAAATGCAGATAGTCATTTATCGATGTAAGATGTAGAAAAATCTTGAGAAATAATGTTGAGATAGTGGCTTGGAAGTACTATAGTTAGCAGGAAACCAAGATGATGTATTTGTTTTAAAAATAGGATGTTATAAGGAATGGAAATAATATTTAGTCTTTATGTGAATATCAGCATAGTTAACATAACCCTATGACTGATACACATTTTATTTGGACAGTGTTTATATTACTTTAAATATTTGATGTTCTAATAAAGCTGAAGAAATAGCTTTAACATCATCCCTGTACTAGAGGATATTAGGCAAGTAAATGCCATACCTCTTCGCACTGTACCATGATTTTAAGATATGTTAAGAATAATACTCTAGCTTTCTTCCTTAATCCTATGCATCTGTTTTCGCTATCTTTATTTCATGTAACTGCATCGTTTAGTAAGATATTTTAAGAGAAATGATAAATAATTTAGAACTAAGGTTGTGCTATCGTTTTTGTATAAGATTAGTTTATTTGCTTATAAGGAGCAGAATATTATAACTTAAAATTGAAGATCCAAAGTATCCTAAGGAAAGAAAGAATCATAAAATATATTTTGAATTTTATTTCGGAAATGAAATTTAAACTTTTTTAAAATAAAGTATCTAAACAAAGATATTTTCTTTAAAGTGATAATAATTTTAAATGCTTTAGTATTATTTTTTTTAAGAGAAAAATAAATATTGCATATTTTTTTTAAAATACAACAGTACAAAGTAAATTATGTAAACAATATGCATAGTATATTTTTGTTTATTGATTAACAGAAATATATTAATGATTACACTTATATTAAACTAAAGTAAGGCTTAAAGAAGAATATATTATGATTAGTAAACATTGTGTGATAAATACTAAAATCTAGTACTGAATTTTTGGATAATATTTTGTGTAACATCTTTGACTTTGCAAGATGAAAATTTTTTTAATATTTTGAGAAATCCATACTCATTATAAAATTTTGTTTTCTATAGAATGTTTTTCTAAGTATGAATTTTTAAAATAAGATAGTTTAATAATATTAAGGATAAAATGCTGTTGCTAATAAAGTAGATAAAAATATTTGTAATAAGTTAATCATAATGAGAAACCCAATAGTAACTTTTTTTTTTAAATTTTGTTCTAAATCTAAATAAAGATGTAATTGAAATATAAATTATTTTTTATAACCCGGTAGATCAAACTGTAAAGTAAAAAAGTTAAGGATATCCACTGTAAATAGTGTAAATAAATTGTTTATTTATTTGTTGTTAATATATTAAATTTAAGCGTAAACAGATAATATATAATAACGTGAAAGCTAAACACCTTCAAACAGATACGCTTTTTCTAATAGTTCTGGCTTGTGTTTTAGAATTTAGAGTCCCATGTGATGCCATTATTCCATCTGATTGGCTGTCACTTAAGCATTTTTAAAGCGTATCTGTTTGAAGGTGTTTAGCTTTCACGTTATTTGTTGTTAGTAATAAACTTTGTTAGATTTTGTTATTTCAAAAACTTTGTGTCCGAGTTATTTATTTCTCCACATTGCTGCATGAAAACACGATATATGCATAATAATCGAAACAAATATATAATTTTGCACAAAAGATAAATAGAGAATTATTTTAAGAATTTTAAATATTTTATTGGTATTCATTATAATTAGATAATCGTAATCTTACATTATTTTATTGGTCATAAATCAGTTATTACAATATTATATTAAATTATATGCTATCAGTTGCCACATATATTTTGTTTGTCAGATTATTAAAATGCTACCACGTATTTATTTATTATATTCATGAAGATAAAAGATTATATAAAATTATTTTATTATTTTATTATGGTAATAAAAATATAACGAAAAGAAAAGATATCCAGTAGTAATTAAACAATGAAGAATATTATTATTGTTATTTATTATTATTAGTTTCAGTCTAGTAGATTATGACATAAAATCCCTTCTCATATTTTACTACCGTATTTTTATTAACTTAGAATAAACTTTATGAACCTGAGATTATTTTATTGAGCTAGATTATTAAATAGAAGATTAAGATTTAATTATTAGTTTAATCTTAGTGAGTAGAAATTATTAAAGTCGTAAGAATACTATGAGTTTGTTATTTGAAATAATAATAAAGGGGGGGGGGGGATAGTGTTCTTATGCCATTGAGGTAGTATCCTGTAGGATATTGGCTCAATGTAATCTATCTTGTCACCTGTATTTTCACTTCAAGTCTCATGAAAATATTAAATATTTATTTCATATATTTTTATAAATTGAACCTTATTCGAATTTTAAATTTGAGCTAGTGGAATATTTTAATTTTAATACTGAATATTTTAGTTATTAATTATTAACTGAGATAGAACCCATTTTATTTTATTTCATATATTATCTGGAAGTGAAGATGCACGAGAGCAAGGTCAGATTATGGCGCGCCAACTTTAGGGGCACGAGATGTGTTTGTAAGGGCATCAGATTCAACCAACAGAAGGTTAGATTTTGCTCGTCCAATGTGACTGCACGATGTGTAGTTGGGAATACAATCGATAGGTCAGATTGTGGTACCCAAACATTTAGGCTATGAGATATATTAGGAAAGTAGTTAAAAATATATAATACAATAGTTAGTATTTGAATTTGTTCACGTAACTTTAGAGATTATTGATAGTATATCTCACAGAAGATAAATAATTTAATATTTATTATAGCAATAATTATTTAGGATTTGATTATTATTGTGAATTAAGTGTTTATTACTAAAAATATTGCAATTTTATGTGGTAGATGATTTGATTGCTTAAAAATAGTACTATATTGTTGTAAAACAATTAGCAAATAAAATTTTAAAATATGCATATGTGGCTTACGATTATTTTATTACATATTATGACCATGTCAATTATTGAAATATTAACGATATATTTTGAAAATATTTTATTATGTGCAAAATATCTGTGAATCATGCATGTGGGAAATAATGTTGTGACACACATAATGTTAATCGTTATTGTTATTTAGGATTAGATTGTATAAGGTGTAAAGGAGGTATTATCTATGGTTTATTGTGGGTGATGGTTAGATGGGGATAAAAGAAACTGGTAAGGAACCATTTTATGAAAAATTAATAGTAATATATTGTTTAAATATTGAGTTTTGAAAAAGCATATTTGTAAAAAAAATGAATAATCAAGATAATAATTTAGAGAGTGA
This sequence comes from Epiperipatus broadwayi, assembly GCA_028023455.1. Classification (NCBI taxonomy): domain Eukaryota; kingdom Metazoa; phylum Onychophora; class Udeonychophora; order Euonychophora; family Peripatidae; genus Epiperipatus; species Epiperipatus broadwayi. Next base: position 2,229,635 of record JAQFVV010006251.1, on the reverse strand, counting down.
AATATCTGAGTTTATTGTCGATGAAAGTTGTGAGGAGAAACGAGAAATAGAAAACTTAATTGAAATGGAAACAGTTGCAGATAGTGTCCAAATTATAGATAGTAAGATAAAAGAAGAGGTTATGGAAATTAAAACAGTGGAAGAAAAGATAATAGTGCCTAAAAAGGAGGTAGAGAACTCCCAAATATCTCAAATGTTATTGATGATGAAGGAGATGAAAGAAGATAATAGAAAAATTAGAGAGGATACAAAAGCTCTTAATGAAAATATGATTAAAAATAGAGAGGATACAAAAGCTCTTAATGAAAATATGATTAAAAATAGAGAGGATATGAAAGCTCTTAATGAAAATATGAGTAAAAATATTGAGTCTCTTAATGAAAACCAAAATAAAACAAATATAAGATTAGAATCTCTTAGTGAAAATGTGGATAAAAAAAGTAATGAAATCAGAACTTGTGTAGAAAGTATGAATCAAAAACTTACTGAAACCTATAAGACGGTAGAAGATTTTAAAGTGGAAGTACAAGATAAATTTAATAATTTGGATTTGAGATTTGATAGCAATGAAAAAGTCATTGGTTCTTTAAAGGAGGAAATAGAGCACATAGATTATAAGAATCAGGAATTGCTAAAAAATAAGTTTTCCGAATTTTCTGAAAATACTATAAAGGGTTTGAGTAAGCAACTAGAAGAATCTATCAATCAGTGTCAGATAAACAATAGCAACTTAAATCAGAAGCTTAATAGTAATAAATCAGATGTTGATCGCGAAATTGGTGAAATAAAAGATCATATAGGTCGTATGGATGAAAATTTTAAAATTGTAAAGGAAGAGGTAGTGCAGACTAGAATAACTGTGAAAGATGAAATGGAGAAAGAATTAGTAGAGAAGTTCAAGGATTTGATAGTGCAAACTAGGAGAGATGTAAAGGAAGAAATAGAACAAGATTTGGTTGAGAAATTAAAAGATCTTGGTATTCAGAAAGATGATGAACATAAGTATAGATCTAAAGTTGGTGAGAATATGAAGCATTTACAGAAAGATGTAAAAGAACAGGCACAGCAGTTGGAAAAGAATAATAATGAGTGTAGAGAAATAGTAGATCAAAACTTGGATAAGTTTAAAAATGAACAGAAGTTATATGTAGAACAAGTGATTGGACAGATAAATTTCGAAGAAAAGTTGCAACAAGTGTATGAACAAATGGAGGAGATTAAGTCCATAAGTAATAAAACTTTAGAATTAGGCAAAGAAAAAGTATTGAGTAGTAAATATGAAGACTGTATAACTCCATCCCCAATAGATAGAATAGAATGTCTAAGAAAAGGTGAGAATAACCAATTAGAACATACTAATGTTAAAGAAATAGACAGCAGACCAGTTAGGGAAAATATTAGTTGTGACAGTGGTTCGAATAGCTCGATGGCATTACATTTTATGAGGATCAAATCGTTTAGAGGAGACTATACCGAAAACCCATCTGAGTTTCTGAATAGTTTGGATGAGCTATTTTCAATATGTGTTCTAACAGAAAAGGAAAAATTAGCCATCTGTAGTAATCATTTAGGTGGCACTGCCAAAGACTGGTGGCAGTCGCTCTTTGAAAGGCCAAGTACTTATGGCGACTTTAGATATTTAATTATAGGGAGTTTCTGGAACGCAGACAAACAAGATAGTATTAGGTTCCAGATAACTCAAGAAAAATATCACTCTAGCAAGTGCAGTTACACTAGTTTCTTTTGAAGCCAGGCTGTCCGATTGAAAACGCTTACTGCATGTCCATTATCTGAAGGGCAGATAGTCAGGATAGTACACCATAATTTGCCCAGAAATGTGGAGCAATTATTAATTGCAGCAGACCGTTATTCGATAGAGGATGTGTCAGAGATATTAGACACACTTGAAATCACTGAAACATTTTTAGATAGTAGATTCAAAGCAAATAGGGAAAGAAATAATTATCCGTTATCAAATATTAACATTAACAATAATAGTCAAAGATTTCAAGCAGGTTTTAAGAGGAGATATAATTCTAGAGATAGAGATAGGGTATCTCCCTATGTTAAGAAAGCAGTTAGATTTGATAAATCTAGGAGTAGGGTAGAAGTACAAAATAGTCAACCCTCTACTAGTGGTATTACTACAATTTTAAAAAGACCAAATGTTAAAACAAGTGAGAAAAAGTTAAACTTTAAAATGTCATAACCTTCAAAGAAATCAATTTAAGAAATTTCTTGAGTTATACGAGGGTCCATATAAGATTTTTAGCAAAGTAGGAGAAAATGCTTTTGTGTTGACTACACCAGATGGTGAAAAAGGGACATATAATGCTAGGAGTCTAATCCCATACCCATCAGAAGTGTAAAAAAATTTTTTTTAGTATTACTAGTTGAGATTCCGAGTATAATGTCCAAATATTTTATAAGTTTGTATTAAAAACAGTATATTCTTTTATATTTCAGTAGTACAAGATAGAATTTGGTTATAGCAAATGATAAAGATATTAAGTATATCAATAGATAGAGTAAATATTAAGATAGATGTTTAATTTAAAATTTTTATTGGAAGGAGGAGGTTATGTGCCCTTTTCTATAGGTCAGTAATAGTTTATAACAGTCAATTACTAAAAATTTTAAATTTTAGAATATGTTCTTTTGATTTATTAATTATATTAAGTCAATTATATCTTTAAAGTACAATTTGAAGCTAAAGAGAATGCGTAGTATATAAAATCATTTAAAAATAGTTATGTAAAGCTTTAAATATTGTTTTATATGGTTGTAAAAGCTGGCCATATTAAATAACACAGCTGTAAATAATTAAAAGTATATTTAATAAATTCGATTTTAATAGTTTAAAACTTATAGTTAATAAATGCTATGTTTAAATTTGTAATCATATTTAAATAGTCAAAATTAATATAGTATATTTTAAAAATAAACTTAATGATGGTGAGAATTGTATTTAATTCTATATTTTTAAAATTATTCTTCCAAATTTTTTTATAATTATTTTATATAATATAATAAGTGTATCAATTTTATAAATCTAGGCAGAGAAATAGATTAAAAATCGTCTGTCAAAGTTATAATCATGTGACTTTTAATGTATACTCTCACACACATGCTTGTTTGAAATAATAACAAAGTTTAAAATATTTTAAAAGTTATATTATAGAATTGGATAGAATTATTCCCTATCATAAAAGTAAATAGTATTAAACATTAAGTTAACTACCATAAGTAATGCTTAAATGATGTAATGTTTTAAATAGTATCATAAAGACGAATACAGTTATAATAAAAATTAAATATTTTATTTAAATAAAAACAAGATAAATTGAATGTTAAGAAATGGAATAAGTTATTAAATGTTATTTTAAAAGTTATTTTAAATGTTTAAATAGTTTTAATAAAATAATAATTTATTTAAAAGTAATATTTTAAATAATATTTTAAGTTCATTACGTCACAATTTCTAATTTTGAAATTCAATTCTACTTGAAATTGGAAATATGTAAATTTGTTCTCAAGCTAAAGTAAAAATTAACCAATAGGAATAGGTATTCTTACAGACTATAAATATGATTTGCATGGGGGTATAGGGGGAGATTAATAATGTATTGAAACCAAAGAAAGGTATATTTGCAGCTCTCAAAGAGATAGTATTTTTTTTTTAATTTTTTATTTTAGTCAATTTTTTTTTCAGTACTTTCTCATAATTTATTTGCAAAAATTAATTAATATTTTAAAAGTAACTTGCAAAAAAAAGAGAGTGTAAACTAAAAAAACATTTTAATAATTTCGTTTAACATGCTTTGTTAAATTTTCTAAAGTTCCTTTATCAGTCGTATTTTATCTAAAAAGTTTAACCTAAACTACGCAATAAAAAATGGATATACTACGATATAAAATGGATATAAATTGTAATACTGTAAAAATGTTTGAAATATTTATTGATACAGCTTTATTAATATTTCACCGAAGAACTGTTTTGGTACATAAAAAACCACAGCTCGGACATTATACGAGTCTAAAAAATGTATTGAAACGTATTATTTATAAGTTTATCTAAGATTTATTTTAAAATGGTGATAAGACAGTTATATCTCATGAATTATTTTATAGAATATTATGTTCAAAGGAGTAAAGTGTTATATACTTTCTGAAGGTGGCATTTTTAAAAGTGTTTTCAAGAATTAAAGAAAGAGCCCAGGAAAATATGTTACAGAAGCGTTTTGATATTAAAATATCCGTTCTTTGAATTATTTAAAATATATTTGGAAAAGATTTGTTCAAAAGTACTTGAAGTTTTTATTTTAAAAGAAATTTATAAAAAATACCAAACGAAAGTTTAAATGTATCAAGAAGGAAACATAGATAAAAAAAGTGAACACATAGATGAATAAAAAATGGATCCATGGAAATACAAATAGTACTTAAAAGTTTATCGAATATTTTTAAAGTTAAATTAGATGGATTGATGCATTGGATATGCAGAGAATATTGGTAGAGAAGATTAAAAAGCTTCATGGGATTAATTAATATTATGATTTAATAATTATCGTCTTAAATTAAAACCAAGGATTATTTTCTAAATTTTACTAAATGGATTAATAATTATTTTTATTTTAAACTTTAACACGCTTAGAGGAGAACATTTTTTAAAACTCTAGAGAAAATGATAAACATTTTGGACTTATCAGGAACTGTCGTCAAGAAAATATGTAACTATAGTTTTGATTCTTTTTATTTTGTTAACCTAGTTTAAATCTAAATTTTTATATAAGATTAGGAAAAACATAAAAACATTAATTTATTAATATTAAAATTTTAGAATATAACAATCTAATAATTTAGCTAAAAATATTTTAATATAAAGTGTATGGGTGTGATTTTTTTTTTTTATATCTGCAAAGAAAAGCCTACTGAACATGATGACTAGATAAAGGTTATTGGTAATAATAATAACTATTAATAATTTTATAATGTATATTTTTTGTGTGTTTTCTTTAGATCATCTATGGATAGTAAGAATGAAGTATAAAAGTTTTTTTTTTCACTTATATGTACCGCATTTCATACAACATTTTAAAAAACATTATGAGATAGGATTGATTTGAAAATATGCATAGGAGATTATTATTATTATTATTTTTTATTAGTGATATAATCCAACATAACAAATAATTATGTGATTCTTTTAAAATTTTCATGTTTTGGGATATTCAAATATTGTTTAAGTAGATCGTATATGATTAAACATACAGAGCAATGAAGTAAGCAACTTTTCTTATGGGATAGTAAGATTTTTTAACTAGTAATGAATTTTATTTATTGTTTTGTAAATGCAGATAGTCATTTATCGATGTAAGATGTAGAAAAATCTTGAGAAATAATGTTGAGATAGTGGCTTGGAAGTACTATAGTTAGCAGGAAACCAAGATGATGTATTTGTTTTAAAAATAGGATGTTATAAGGAATGGAAATAATATTTAGTCTTTATGTGAATATCAGCATAGTTAACATAACCCTATGACTGATACACATTTTATTTGGACAGTGTTTATATTACTTTAAATATTTGATGTTCTAATAAAGCTGAAGAAATAGCTTTAACATCATCCCTGTACTAGAGGATATTAGGCAAGTAAATGCCATACCTCTTCGCACTGTACCATGATTTTGAGATATGTTAAGAATAATACTCTAGATTTCTTCCTTAATCCTATGCATCTGTTTTCGCTATCTTTATTTCATGTAACTGCATCGTTTAGTAAGATATTTTAAGAGAAATGATAAATAATTTAGAACTAAGATTATGCTATCGTTTTTGTATAAGATTAGTTTATTTGCTTATAAGGAGCAGAATATTATAACTTAAAATTGAAAATACAAAGTATCCTAAGGAAAGAAAGAATCATAAAATATATTTTAAATTTTATTTCGGAAATGAAATATAAACTTTTTTAAAATAAAGTATCTAAACAAAGATATTTTCTTTAAAGTGATAATAATTTTAAATGCTTTAGTATTATTTTTTTAAGAGAAAAATAAGTATTGCATTTTTTTTTTAAAATACAATTAATATTTAAAAAAGGTGATAAAGAAGATATTAGAAATTACAGACCTATGAGCCTTTTATCAGTTTTATATAAAATTTTTACCAAGATAATTACAACTCGTCTACAGAGAACCTTGGATTTTCATCAACCAAGAGAACAAGCTGGATTTAAAAGTGGTTTTAGTACAGTAGATCATATTCAAGTATTGAGAGAAGTTATAGAAAGGACAAATGAATATGAGTTGTCATTATGTTTTGGATTTGTAGATTATGAAAAGGCATTTGATTCTATAAACATTTCTTCAGTGATTAAAGCATTGGATCATCAAGGTATAGATCCAGGATATTGTCATATTTTAAAGAATATTTATAAAAATGCAACAGCAACAATTAGATTACATAATGATACTGGGAAAGTCAACATTGAGAAAGGTGTAAGACAAGGTGACTCCATATCTCTAAAACTTTTTACAGCAGTGCTGCAAGAAGTATTTTGTGGATTAAAATGGGAAACTAAAGGAGTAAAAGTAAATGGAGATTATTTAAGTCATTTAGATTTCGCAGATGATGTAGTTGTTTTTGCAAATAATGCTTCCGAGCTGCAGGAAATGTTGCAGGAGTTATCAGATGAAAGTAGGAAAGTAGGACTAAAGATAAATGTTAAAAAGACTAAAGTAATGTTTAATCGATTTGCTCAAAATATGAAAATAAAGATTGATTATGATGAATTAGAAGAAGTTAAGAGTTACAAATACCTTGGTCAGATTATTAATACAGATGGAAACATAATAGAGGAAATTAATCATAGAATTAAACTTGGTTGGAGTGCTTTTGGTAGAAATAACTTGATATTAAAAGGAAATATGCCTATGTGTTTGAAAAGAAAGGTTTTTAACAAATGTGTTTTACCAGTTCTTACTTATGGATCTGAGACTTGGACACTTAATAGAAGATCAATACAGAGACTTCAGACCACTCAAAGAAGTATGGAGAGATGTATGTTGGGAGTAACAAGAAGAGATCGAAAACGCAATGTATGGGTAAGAGAACAAACAGGTGTTACTGCCTCATTGAAAAAATTAAAAGATTGAAGTGGAGTTGGGCTGGACATATTGCTAGAAGAGATGATAATAGATGGACAATTGAAATTTTAAACTGGATTCCAAGAGATTGTAAAAGACCCAGAAGGAGACCACATGTAAGATGGATGGATGAAATAAGAAAATGTGTAGGGGTGATGTGGAGAAGAGAAGCTAAAGATCGGAGAAGATGGATTAAACTTGGAGAGACCTTCATCCTGCAGTGGATTGATAATGGTTGATAATGATGATGATGAGTACAAAGTAAATTATGTAAACAATATGCATAGTATATTTTTGTTTATTGATTAACAGAAATATATTAATGATTACACTTATATTAAACTAAAGTAAGGCTTAAAGAAGAATATATTATGATTAGTAAACATTGTGTGATAAATACTAAAATCTAGTACTGAATTTTTGGATAATATTTTGTGTAACATCTTTGACTTTGCAAGATGAAAATTTTTTTAATATTTTGAGAAATCCATACTCATTATAAAATTTTGTTTTCTATAGAATGTTTTTCTAAGTATGAATTTTTAAAATAAGATAGTTTAATAATATTAAGGATAAAATGCTGTTGCTAATAAAGTAGATAAAAATATTTGTAATAAGTTAATCATAATGAGAAACCCAATAGTAACATTTTTTTAAAAAATTTTGTTCTAAATCTAAATAAAGATGTAATTGAAATATAAATTATTTTTTATAACCCGGTAGATCAAACTGTAAAGTAAAAAAGTTAAGGATATCCACTGTAAATAGTGTAAATAAATTGTTTATTTATTTGTTGTTAGTAATAAACTTTGTTAAATTTTGTTATTTCAAAAACTTTGTGACCGAGTTATTTATTTCTCCACATCGCTGCATGAAAACACGATATATGCATAATAATCGAAACAAATATATAATTTTGCACAAAAGATAAATAGAGAATTATTTTAAGAATTTTAAATATTGTATTGGTATTCATTATAATTAGATAATCGTAATCTTACATTATTTTATTGGTCATAAATCAGTTATTACAATATTATATTAAATTGTATGCTATCAGTTGCCACACATATTTTGTTTGTCAGATTATTAAAATGCTACCACGTATTAATTTATTATATTCATGAAGATAAAAGATTATATAAAATTATTTTATTATTTTATTATGGTAATAAAAATATAACGAAAAGAAAAGATATCCAGTAGTAATTAAACAATGAAGAATATTATTATTGTTATTTATTATTATTAGTTTCAGTGTAGTAGATTATGACATAAAATCCCTTCTCATATTTTACTACCGTATTTTTATTAACTTAGAATAAACTTTATGAACCTGAGATTATTTTATTAAGCTAGATTATTAAATAGAAGATTAAGATTTAATTATTAGTTTAATCTTAGTGAGTAGAAATTATTAAAGTCGTAAGAATACTATGAGTTTGTTATTTGAAATAATAATAAAGGGGGTGGGGGATAGTGTTCTTATGCCATTGAGGTAGTATTCTGTAGGATATTGGCTCAATGTAATCTATCTTGTCACCTGTATTTTCACTTCAAGTCTCATGAAAATATTAAATATTTATTTAATATATTTTTATAAATTGAACCTTATTCGAATTTTAAATTTGAGCTAGTGGAATATTTTAATTTTAATACTGAATATTTTAGTTATTAATTATTAACTGAGATAGAACCCGTTTTATTTTATTTCATATATTATCTGGAAGTGAAGATGCACGAGAGCAAGGTCAGAATATATATATATTAGGCACTATTACATAAAAATTGTTATGGCAAGTGAAATAAAAATATAAAGAAAGATTATATAGTGTGCATCTATTCCTAAAAAAGACAAAATAATAATTACTAAATGTTATAATTAGGTTAATAGTCATTAGAAATAAAATTAAGAGGAGTAAAATTCTCAACTCAATCTTAAACTATAGAAGTTCTTAAAATTAAAACATGCTCCAAGAATAGTTTGGTTATATTATATTCTCTTTCTCAAAATTGGAAGAGAATAAATATCTTTATGCTGTTCTTTCATAATAGAATATTAACATATGAAAAGGGCTGTTGTAAAGAATTTAGAAGAGATGATAAATCTGCATTATACATTCATTACTTGAAATATTGGCATAGAATAGATTGCTACAAAACGTATTAAATGTTTAAATTACATCAAAGATCCAAAAAGAAGACAAATGTATGAAACATACTATATTAAGAATAATTTAAATAATTGTATGAATATTTACAATACTTCTATAAATTTGGTTAATAATTGGTTAATTAAAAATGAATAGAAAATTATATAAATTGACATATATATATAATTGTAAAAAATGCATGTAATTTATTTAATTTTTCTATTATGATATAGTCAATTGTTTTGTAATTACTGGATTTATATATGCAGGTTTTGATTTTTTTAGTGATTTATATTGTTATTCTTTGTTTTAATTCCATTATTGAACACTAGATGGTTTTATGTCTGAAATAGTTCATTAATGTAATAGATTATTAACATTTGAAAATGGCACCAAATCAGCTGCTGAAAAAGGCTTTTAATATATAAAAAAAATTGATATTTAAATAGCTGTTGTAAAGAATTTATTATTTTCTGATTATTATTCTCTTTCTCATAATATTTTTTATTACTGCCCTCCAATATATAATCTTACACCTCACAACCCCATTCCAATATCTTATTACCATGATCAGATTGACAATTCAATTTTTTAGATAAAGAATAATTATGGTCTTAAATCTTATTATCTGTTTGTGCTAGTTTTTTTTTTCACAATAGTTTCTTTTACATAAAATATAATTTTTTGTCATTATCAAATTATAATAGTAAGATGTCAAGGTTCATTATACATATTCTTAGTATTACATTTCTCAATCTTTTATTTTATTTATAAATTGTTTAGCAAATGAATGGTATTGTAGTAAAATGTAATGAGCAGACATATACTTATTCCAAATATAATATCTACCTACTGTACAATAATAACAATGATTTTTAATGGAAAATATATTAATTAAAATAAAATGCATAGAAACTCTTAATTTAGAATATTATTATAGCTTTTGAATACCAGGAGTGGATAAAGGATTTTATGGCCACTCACAATATTCTATTAACAACTTAAATCACTTTTTCTTATAGATTTAGACAAACAATTTAATCATTTCATTTGATTATGGTGATCAGCTATATAATCTTAAATGAAGCAGATAACAGTTTATTATAAGAGCAGTCTTCTTTAAATAATTGCAATTAAATTATAGTAATCAGTAAAAAAAAATTTTAAATGAACAAATATTTTGTTCATTAGATGCATTCTGAATATCTATAAGTCATTATAATTAAATCATTTATTATCTTTAATTTATGTGAATGTACCCTGAATAACTAGAATAAAATATAATTGTATCATGAATTATATAATGTTTAGATTTCTGGATAAATGATATGTGAATAAGATAATATTGAGACTCTAAACAAGACTTAACAACAAAATATAACATTTATTTACAATAAGACAATTTAACAATAACACTGTTGGAAATCCACAAAATTTAGATGTGCTGTTTAAATACAGTACAATGCAATTAGGGAAATACAATTACAAAGTTTGCAGTTTAAACACATGAACAAGTAAATTAATGAATTAAATGTTAATTAACCATTATTTATTTTGAATGATTGATATAAATTTTATGAATACAGGTACTATTACAAAAGGTTTTACCTTTCCTTACTAAAAAAGTATAAATTAATATAGATGTTATTACAAAACTTCTATATCTTCCTAAATAACAAAAGTTATATTTCTAAGTGATAAAAGTTTCACTAACCTATGCATTATTTGAAAAAGTTCCACATTTGCATATAATCATACTATAATATTGTTTTATATAATGAGTAAATCTAAATATTATTCATGGTTTACCAATCAAGCAATGGCTTGATACTAGATGATGATAATGATGATGTATATTACTTATTTAGGCTTATAAATACAATTGTGAAATTTTAAATAAAGTAATTGTTGGTTTCATATTCTGTAATGCTAGTGGCTAGCAGAATAGATTTACACATCAGGATCATCTCTAATCTACATTAAGAGTAGTCAAAAGTGTACCTGAAGAGAAAATAACACTCTTCAGAAATAATTAACTATATCCATTGCCATCATAATAAAGATATATAATACACCATACGTGGTTGCAATAAAAAATATGATACTTCCAAAGATAAAAGATCAATAAGGCAATGAACCTATCATGGCATGAACCCAAAAGATTCACCTGCATTATAAGGACAAATAAATATGCTAGGACCTTTGTCTCTGAACATATGAGGAAAGTGGGAATGGGTCATCACAATTACTAGAAACAATAGAAGTTGCTTTAAATGAAGCATTTATGCAAATATAAAATATGAAAATACATACCACTCATAAAAAATACCATAAGATGAGATAGACAATGCCATCAATGGAGATACAACATTATTATCACTTGGAAATATAAATTTGCAATATAAGCTTAAAGCAATACACAAGAGAGAGAATAATGTTATTATTGCCTAATAAATATAATACATTATAAACTAAGATATAAAACTGATAAGATAGTTATCTTGTCAAATCTGACTTGATAAAATACAGCCTAAAATAAAAAAATAATATAAAAATATACAACATCATTAATGGTTTACATATAAGTATTCACTGAAATAGATAAATTGCTCACAACAGGGGACAAAGCAATACACTTAAAATGTTAAAATAATGTGAACTTCTGGATAGTACCATGAACAAATAATGTGTTTATATATATATATATATATATTGCTTATAACTCTTCTTTCATATACACTTCAATGCAAACAAATTTTCTTAAAAACTTCTTTATTTTCCTTACAGTTTTGACTATCCAGCAGTCTTCATCAGAGCTACAATATTTGAATAATATAAATACATAGCCATCATTTCACACATATATAAAAAATAGACATATATTGTAACAGTCAAGTTTGTACATTCATGTAACAGAATTCAGAGTCCAAGCAAAAGAGACCGAAGCTGAGCAGACTAGGATTGTGACATCCCGAGTCCGACCACACTTCAACTTGTAAGCCAGTACTCCAAGACTCAAGACCCTATAAAGGACCATCTTGAAATTACATGTAGCATACTCCTTTATTCGTGGCTGACATAGATCAGGGAGAAACAATGAGTCTCATAATTGAATTACTAATTGATCATATCTAACGAATAGCTAACTTAATGGAGACCTTTAATACTGCATATATTCTATAACATAATATCAATAATGAGAATTGGATTGAATAATGAAACTAAGAGTGGACTAAATTAATTTACTAAAAGTTTTAATTTCTCCAATAATAAGTACATAACATGTAAAAATGCACACAGGCATTTATTTAATGGCTGAAGAGTTTTTAGGTATGCTCTTCATACAGATTCTTTTATAAGATATTAATAAATAAATTTACATTTAAGTAAGATGAATGCAACAATTATTCATCTTATGAATTCATAAAAGCCATAGATTGCTTTTGACATGTTACAATTTGAATGATATTATTTTACGAATTTATAAACATGTAAATGCACGTAGGCATTTAAATAAATAACATCAATTTGAATGCAACTGTTTTACAGATTTATATATAATAAATGCACGCAGGCATTTAAATAAATAACTTATCACTATGTCATTTCTATAGTGGAATATATGAAGACTCATCTTAATGTGTGGTTGAATACTAGTAATTAAACTAAACCTTGGTCAACACTTACAGTAGATGTTTCTCGTCTGTTATATTTATTTATTTAGCCTAAAATGGGCTACCATAACTTAGATTGACCGGGCTTTTAACAGTATCTCAGACAATAGCTGAAAAAACTAAAATAGGGAGGTAGAGTTGGCTGCTCTGGATGCACTAATGCACTATAGCACCAGCAATACAATAATAAAGTCGCTCTGCAAATGGATTGGTATATCAAGGGTTTTTGCGACCAACGCCGGTACCCTGAAAACCGATCGTTAAGCTGCATGAAAAGAAACAAATAGTTTAGAAAGGCAGGGGACTTATGTACTAACCTGGCCTTAAACTCAGGTTTTGCAACTGCTCTACCTATGAGAGGAAGATGTTCTGGCTTAACCGAGGCTCCATCTTAAATACATAAATATACGTGGCAGCAAAACGAGAAAATATTTAAGTGAATAAATCACATCCGCCAAGCAAATAATTTTATAAAATTTAATATTCTATAGGCAAGAACAATAGCTTATTAGCTTAATCAAATAGAAGCCAACTCTTAGGTAGCATGATAAAATATATGCTATAGACGGGAATAATTATAGATAATCTTTGCTGTTCCAGCTCAATCTAATTTGTTATTGATCAAATGACTAGTATTTAAAAGGAGGGGAAGTATATTTGAAGGGGTTTAATAAATAACTTAAATAGCAAATATACTTATAAATATTTATCAAGGTTAGTCTATTTTTTAGTATTTAAAAATTAATATCTCACTAAAACAAGCCACATTGCAAAATTTACAATCAAACAATTATCAAAAAAATATTAAATAATAACGAGCGAGTTGTTACTATTTTCATAAGAGGGTTTCAAAACAACGCACAAAAATAAAATTATAAATAATTGCGTGAAGAGGTTTTAATTAATCTCTTTTTGAAATAATAAAATTTAGTATTCGCTGTTTCAAAGCATCAGCATATCATAAAATAAATATAATACAACAAATATTAAAAACTATGTGATAAAAAAAAAACTAGAGACATGACTGCAATGATAGTTTAAAGTAGAAACATTAATTAATTTTTTAAGGAAGGAAATTTTAACAACAAGTGGATCATTTACAGATTTTAAAACAATAGAAAAAAAAAGCTTTAACATTAAAAATATATTGAGTGGTTAGTTAACTAACTAGAGTTTAAAAGTAGTATGAAATTATAAAGAAAATGTACAGAGCTCTGCAGTTTAAAGTGATTTACTAGTATTAATAGGTGCTTGAGCTGGAGCTTGGTGAGTTTTCTGGGTGGCTTGTGGCATGCTCTTCTTTTACAGGTGGTCTGTAGATATTATAACAGCATTCTTCTTCTTTTTCAGTTAGATTGTAGATATTATAGTGGCATTCTTCTTCTTTTTCGGTTAGGTTGTAGATGTTATAGTGGCATTCTTGGTTATAACGGTGTCGGATGGAAGCCAACCCATCACCTCCTTATGGAGTGACAGCTAAGATGGCCACACTAGCCAGACATCTCAGTTTAAAACTAAATTTGATTTTTAAATACAAATGTGATTCAAAAATGGAGTCTCTTTTCTCTCTGTCTATATATCTCTCAGTATATCTCTCAGTATATACATCTCAGTGTATTTTCCCACTCAAAATATGGCCCATTTATATCTTTTTCTTATCAGCTTAACACTTTTAAGAATTTTTCTTTGCCCCATGATTACATTCTTAATTAATTTTGTTAACATACAATCTGATTTCAAATATGCTGATAAGTTTCTGAGGTGTTATAACTTTTCCTTAATTCCATTTCAATTAAATTCTAAAACATGTAATTTTGATCTTAAATATTTGATATATTATTAAAGTATTTCAGTTATAACTTTTATGGTTATTTTGTAAAACTATTTTGCCATAAACAATTTTAATTAGTTAAATCCAAAAATAACTTAAATTTTTATATCTGATGCAATTTCAATTAGCCAGATTTTAAAATGACTTTTTAACTCGACCAAAGGTGGGTGCGGTCATTAATTACATACTTGTTTATGACAAAATCTGTTTCTAACCAACTTTTAATTCTAAGAAAAAAGAATAACACTTTTTTTTCCATATGTCATAGCATCTGCCGGGAAGCGAACCCACACCCGTCTGCAACCAACTACTTGCTTGCATGGCAGCTGCGATACCTCTCGGCTAACAAAAAAGAATAACACTTAATGTTTAAAAAAGACTTCTCAGCACATTTGAAAGAAAACCTTTTTAACATTTTTAAATAAACATTTTAAAATATTTTCATCTTTTAACATTTTGAATATATAATACATTTTAATGTTTTAAATCATGCCACCCCTATATACATTACAAATATAGGTTGGATTATATATCCACATACAAATTAAAATAATAAATTTATTAATAAATTGAACCCTATCATTATTTAACACAATAAAAGTATTTTATTAAAATAAACACGATACTAATAATAACATGCTATAATTCTATCAAGCCTATCTAATCATAGTGTTCTTTCATATGTAAATATATAATGCTGTTCAGACAGCCATGATAGAAAATTGTAGTTTTATTTTACATATTATAGTTTAAATGAGGTTCGAATCTAACACAGACGAGTGGGCTACTAGATTGATGATGAAACGGCAAGGGATTAGGAGGTTCCTGTTTCAATACATATATCAAAATATACACATATATTTCCTTCATACATATACATATATAGATTCACATCACTCTAGACATATATATATAAATTCCATACCTACATCCATATATACATAGGCATGTCCAAATATATACACATACATCTTTTAACCATACATATATATACACAGATACACATACACCCATAGACATATATATACAAATCCACATATACATTTATAAATACACATCCATATGTATACTCAACTTACATATATAGATATACAAAACATATCCAATACACTGTTTTTTTTAAAATACCTTTTAAAACTTTTATTTTTATTTTCTATTTTTTTTTTTATTAAAAAATCTTTTTAAATATTATTTTTTATTAATATTATTTTATAATTTTTCTTTCATCGTTTCTTATTATCTATCTTGTTTAATTGTTATCTAATATATAATATCTTTTTTACTTTAATATCTCTAATTTTAATTTTTAATATTTTTTTATCTTTATATCACTAATTTATATTTTTCTCTATAATACTACTACCTCTATGCTTCTGTCTGTGATGTGATGTGATGCACTGTGACTTCTCCTTAAACTGAATCAGGAATCTCTCAACAGCTATGCCCAGAGAAACCTGTTAGCCACTCTACCTTCCTTTTCCATTGTCCACCCTAAGTTTTTCCATAATCTGCTCCATCCCATTTCCACAACATAATCTTTATCAACTGCATGACCTTCATATCTAAATTCCCATTATCTTTTCCCAAACCTAGCATAAAAACCAATAACTCACTTTCTGCATAATCACTTTGTTCATATAAAGATCCCATTCGAGTCTTAAACAATAAACTACTTTCCTTATTATTATCATATATTAACTCACACCCAATGTTCTGTTTACTTCTATATATATTTAAACTCGTTTTACTCTCCATACTAGTTCTCCATCTCTCCAACTCCCTGTTCTTTATTAATGCATCTATTCTTCTATCCCATTCCTTACCACTATAACACTCAACAATCCTCCTAACACAACCATCCGACCTTGTACAAGTATACTGACATAACTTCTTTATCCAAATCTTCTGCATACTGCATTACCTTTCTCACCCATCTTGTTGCCTGCCCTTTACTTGTAACTCAATTAAATACTATTTTGGCTATTCTTTTATTATCCATAAACTGCAATCTACTGAACATTTTCAATTTGCTTTTTGCATCCCTCATATAAAAACTTGACCATCTCATTCCTCCTTGTATTGCCTTCTTTGCTGTCCACACCTCAGCATCTAATGCATGCCTTCCTACTTCCCTTTGTATTTTTGCTAAGCAATCTAATACCCCTTTACTAACACATAATGCATCATTGCCATATGTTAACCCTGCTACTGCCACTCCCTTCCATACAATTCTAGCTACATCATATTTATTATATGAAAACACTGTTAATTTCTTTATCAATCTTATTCTTTTCTTTGCTTCATTTATCAATTTTTTCACCCATTCATCCAAGCAATTTTTCTTATTACTCAAGATGATTCCCAAATAACTATATCTATTCACAACACTTAACTTTATATCCCCCAAAAAGAAATCTTTGTCTTCTCTTTCCCCAGTATTCACCATCATTATATTTGATTTTTCTTCACTAAATTTAATCCTTATATCTTTACCCACACTTGCACATGTCCTCAGCATAACTTCCATATCTTCTCTTTTTTCTGCACACAAAAAGATATCATCCACAAAAAAAGACCCAACAATGTATATATTCTCTTGACAACTATTAATGGTATCTCTATCCCTCTTCCTAGACTTTCTATTGCTCTCTTTATTTCATTCAAATACAACACAAACAAAATAGGTGACATAGTGCATCCTTGTCTCAGTCCCACCCCACTTTTAACTTTAACTGATTCTATATTCCTTAATTGATATGTATAGTAATTATTTTTATATAATTTCTTAATAACCCCCACTAAAGCTTCATCCATTCCCAGATTTGCTAAACTTATCCATAATCTATTTCTATTCACTCTATCATATACCTTCTCTATATCTATAAAACTCATATATAACTGTCTACCTGAATTCCTACTCATATCTATAAGTTGTGTAACTACAAATAAACTATCTCCTATATGCCTCTCTGACCTAAAACCTCCTTGCATTTCCCCTACTACATTATTTTCTTCCATCCATTTTGCAACTCTTCCAGCCACCATATATGAAAAGACTTTATATAAAACTGCTGTTACCGCTATCGGTCTATAATTATTTAACTTTCTATGATCCTTACCTTTTCCTTTAAATAATAATCTTACTCTTGTATTACTCTAACTACCTGGAAAATCTTGTTATTATTTTAAAACAACTGCCTCTGTTATCAATTTTATAAACTTATAATTTTATTTTAAACTACAAACTTTTATATTTATTAACAGTACTTGAATAATATAAATACAAATACATAACTATCATTTCACATATAAATATACATATGAATATTTAATATACATATATCCCCTACATACTGATATATATATATATATATATATATATATATATATATATATCAGTATGTAGGCATCACCTCTAGACATGCATATATAAAAAAAAATCTATACCTAGATCTATATATACATATGCATATCCAAATCTATACACATATATCCTTTAAACATATATATATACACCGATACACATACACCCATATACATACATATACAAATCCACATATACATTTGTAAATGCCCATCCATATATATATATATCCAACTTACATATAAATTACACACACATATATATATATACAAACATATCCAGTACACCTTTTAAAAACTATTTTATTTTTACAAATAATGTGTAGAATATGTTGAGTAAGAATACATAAAACCAGTGGATAATAAATTATAAATACATAAAATTCTAATTCTAATCTATAACCAGTTTAAAAAATTCTAAAGTGTTAAAGTTATTTATTCTGGAGATTTTATCATTGTCTAGGACATAGTTATGCAAATTATATAAGATTTCCCCATTTGTTGGCAATAAAGTAACTTAAAATAGATGCACAGTATTGAAAATTGTTTTACATAAGATTTCCTTAAAACATAAGTACACACAAATGCATTAATGATGGTCATATAATTTCGATTAATTATTTAAATACATAAATATGTAAGTCAAGCATCAATAATTTATGTTATAACATTAAACTGGGTTTTCATTTACTCATTCTAAGAAGTACATTCAAATATAGAGGTCCAGAAGCAAATATTTGTTTCTAAACTAAGCGGGGGTTTCCTTCCATAGAGAAAGAGAGCAGGTACCCCTTCACATTTTCAGCATTAACAATAGTCATAAAGTATATGATAAAGTATGTTTTATTTAAAATTGAATGCATTTAATTTTTAACCATAATTCACTAGAAATATTAAGATAATGTCTTTATAATATAAAAGTAAGCTGACAAATTTTTCTTTTGTATATTTAAAATACATTTTCTCTTATTTAGTTTATTTCAAGCATAAAATTAAAAAATATGTGAGTGATATTTTTTTCTTCTTTTCATCAGAAAGTGTAATAAATGATTAATTATAAAAAGCAATAAAAATGTCATTTTAAATTTAACACAAAAAATCCATGAATCTATGATTAATAGTTCATTTATTAAAGAAGTAAATTTATCCAAGAGTAAACTGCTTATCAAAGAATATTGAAACCATATATTTTAAAATGTCAAAAATAAAACTTTTTAAAGTTTTTGATAATATATTATTCTTTCAATGTTCCTTTAAATATTAAAATGAACATCATAATATCATAAAATATAAGTTTCCAATAATTTTATTCCTAAGATATCAGGGATGTATATCTATAATAGAGTTCATTGCAAATATGAGATTGAAAATAATAAAGAATTCTTACATGAACAGAACAAGCTATATGTAATTCCCATGGCATACTGGTATCAAACAGATATACTTCAGCAATTATGAGTGAATAATTGTTTAACCTTTCCATTTTGCTTTTCCTTTTGAACAGTGTTGATTTAGTTTGCATTTTCAGCAACTTCAGATTAAATTCTAATACCTGAATTTAGAGATAATTTAAGGATACATATTACTTTATAAAAAAAATAATTTAAAAATTTAAATTTATAATTAACTCTGTGATTAAGAAGTAATCAAGTTTCATTCTTTTTTTGCATGTGTTTTTAGTAGAAATTCAGGAGTGGTTCTTTGGTGAGTGTGTCAATCTTTTATATTCCTAGTCATGTGATTCCTTTTGGCTGATTGAAAAATATTTTTTTACCACTTCTTTTAATTTTTTCACCTTAGGGTTTAAAGATCAATTTTGCATCTGTAGAGTAGACTAAAAATAGAAGTCAATTGCATATCTTTTCAAAGTTATTAATTAATATGTGGTGTCTGAAATAATTATTTAGGAAACTAAAATTATAACAGTGAAAGAAAACAAAAGTATAACAAAATAAAATATAATGTTTTGAATATAATATTGCATTACTTTTTTATAACTATCTTAGACTATTTTAAATAAATAAATTAGAAGTTCACTAGAATTCAGTTTAATATTTTAATTAAATTAAAGAAAAATAATACTCAACATAATAAAACATATACCTGTAAACTAAAATTAATAAAAGCATATTCACACACATGTACACTCAAGTTATTTCACTTGAAAATTACCTTAATTATAAACAATTTTAGATTAATACAATAAAATATTAAAATCAGTTTTAACAATACTTAAAATAATTTATAACTTAAATTGGCATCTAATTATAAAGCTTTAATAATGCTAACTTACAATAAAATTAAGTTATTGAAAAAATTTATTTTTTTTAATGCTTAAATAGCTAAGAGTTTAGCTTCACTGGCAAAGCCAAAATATATATATATAATAGAGTTTGAATTTAATTGATAACAATTACTTAGATAGTTAAAAGTACTTCTATTAAATTATAGTATATATTTGTTTTTAAAATATTTTTTACTATATTAATTATTGTATTGTTTTGAAGAATTATATATATTTTATTAGAATTGGAATATATATATAGATGGAGCTTTACCAAGACCTCCAAACAAGCTTATTCTGTTTACATAAACATCAGAGTCAATATTCACTGTCACTTTCATTTTGCTCCACCCTCAGATCAGCTGATTTCAAGCTGATTTGCTCTCATCAGTGAAGGGATAGGAGTTATAAAACTAGACCTAAACACTAACTCCAAGCGTTTATGCAAAACGTTTCTATCAGTTTGCAAGCATGAATTTTTTAAACACGTTAATGTCTTCAAACTCAGCCTATCAAACAAGATAGCTATATGGGTCTGATTTCAGTTCAGTTTCTCCACATAGTAAAAGTTTCTGCAATCTATATCATTGCAAGAAAACTTTAAAGGTACATTTATGAAAAAGAAAAACAAGTTTTATATATGTAAAACCTGCTATCACTTGTATTAATGATCAATAGATGGAGCTTTACCAAGACCTTCAAACAAGCTTATTCTGTTTACATAAACGTCAGAGTTAATATTCACTGTCACTTTCATTTTGCTCCACCCTCAGATCAGCTGATTTCAAGCTGATTTGCTCTCATCAGTGAAGGGATAGGAGTTATAAAACTAGACCTAAACACTAACTCCAAGCGTTTATGCAAAACGTTTCTATCAGTTTGCAAGCATGAATTTTTTAGACGCGTTAATGTCTTCAAACTCAGCCTATCAAACAAGATAGCTATATGGGTCTGATTTCAGTTTAGTTTCACCACATAGTAAAAGTTTCTGCAATCTATATCATTGCAAGAAAACTTTAAAGGTACATTTATGAAAAAGAAAAACAAGTTTTATATACATAAAACTTGCTATTGCTTGTATTAATGATCAATAGATGGAGCTTCACCAAGACCTCCAAACAAGTGTATTCATGCTTGCAAACTGATAGAAACGTTTTGCATAAACGCTTGGAGTTAGTGTTTAGGTCTAGTTTTATAATTCCTATCCCTTCACTGATGAGAGCAAATCAGCTTGAAATCAGCTGATCTGAGGGTGGAGCAAAATGAAAGTGACAGTGAATATTGACTCTGACGTTTATGTAAACAGAATAAGCTTGTTTGGAGGTATTGGTAAAGCTCCATCTATTGATCATTAATACAAGTGATAGCAGGTTTTACATATATAAAACTTGTTTTTCTTTTTCATATATATATATGTTTTGCAGGCTCATTTTGATTATGAATACACTGAGTTTGAGCTTGATAAAAGTATATCATTTATATGTAAGAGTCTATAGATATTTAGATAAATTGATATAGGTAACAATAAATGCCAATCAAAAATATTTTAATAAATTGTTTTGCTATTAATAATTTATATTCTGAAAAACCATATTCTGAGTTATAAAAAAAATCAGGAATGATAATGATAAAATTGGAATGGTATTGTTAGAGGATATTCAATGCATAATTGCTCTCTATAAATTAAAGTGATGCTTAAAGGATATTGTGATACAAATCTCATAAAAAGTGCTTTTGGATGAGAGTAAATTACGACTTTCTGAAAGATAGTTTGATGTATGCTGTTCCAAAAATATCACCTACATATCTTATATAAAAATAATTATATAAATAATTTATAGTTTTATCATTAGCAGCAGTATCAATCTCAATCAAATTAGAGAAACTAGAATTTTTATTATACTTTTTATAATAGTAAAGAAAATAAAGAAACTACATGTTAACCCTGATTTGTTTGTCTATCTATAAATCATCAAGTCAGACAACAGTTTCTTCATGTTATATATATATACACCTGGGTCTCATTTTACGTGATAGATAGGTTCCTCAGAAAACACGCGCAAATGAAATTGTGCAAAAATAGACGTAACTTACCCTGAAAAAGGAGGGATATGGACTGTGATTTTTCAAAAATCATGTAAAAGCAAAGCACCAATGTAAAATTACTTTAAAATTCGCGCGCAAAAAAATAAGGAAATAAAATATGACTAATAAAAAATTTCAAATTTGAAAAAAATTGATACAAGACAAACTTTTTTTAACTATAATATTTAATTTTATTCAAAACAATATATTTTTATGCATAATTTACAGTAATTTATATTTTTTTATACACGTTTTAATTATTATCACTATTTGCTGGTAAACAGGTTCGTTTGCAAACTGATAAAAAAATCAGATTCTTCACAAGATGAAATATAACTAGCGCCAACGTCACTCTCATGTTGTGTTAATTAATGGTTTTCTGGTGACAACGTAATTAGTAATTAATCTAACAACTAAAAATTAAATTCTTATTTTTGTCTTTAATTTTCAATTTTAATTGTGCCCACTGCTATTACTCACCTTTTAAAAATAAAATTACGTTACTTTTTAAAAAGCAAAATCAGAATGTGATTTAAAATGCAAAATTAACATGCACAATGTTTGAACAAATGTACATTATAATCTTGTAAAATTTAATGTGTGTATACATAAAATGTGGAAATCATGATTTTAATTTCATTATTGCATAAAATCTTACTATTATAAAGCACTGAAAATATTGAAATTACTAAGTTGAAAGTTGCATTCCAATAATGTGCTATTACTTTCAATATAATATAAGTGCATGAAATTTATTATTTAAAGTAATAGCGCAATATCAGAGTTCGACTTCCGGTGAAACACAAATCACATAACTTCAAAATCATGTTAAATAAGTCCGCGTAAAAAGAGACCCAGGTGTATATTAGAATAAATATTTTAAAAAATTCAATATGTCTATATAAAATAAATATTGAATTTTTTTAGTATTTATTCTAGATTATTGTGATTATTATATTTATTGCATTTGATTTTATATATACATATAATGGTAATTGAAATTATAAATGTAATGATAATTAACTATTATATAAAGTCTTTCAATCAGCACAGGTACTTTCAGTTAATTTTTTAACCCTAACCCTTCTTTATTCAAAAAAACATAACAGAAGCAAATTCATCAACTCAAATCTCATGAATCACAAATTTTAATGTTAGCAGCTTGTCCATTAATTGTATTCATTTTATTAGTATTTATGTGGATTGAAAGACTGTATATAATAGTTAATTATTGTTATATTTATTATTTTTATTGTTATTACAATAGTTTTTAATTAGCAGACATTTTATTTCTATTATATATACTGTGATGATCGCACATACTGCAACCACACATATATATATTTAACATTAAATAATATTAAATATTGTGTTTTTTTTTAATACTAGTAAAAGAATTAAAATCCATGAAGAAAGAAATGTCTTAATTAATAAAGAGAGGGAAATAGAATCGAAACGATTCTTATCTTTTACCCTCCAAAGTTAAGATTTTGGTAAAATAGAAATATTTAAATGTAGAAATATTGAAATCGTCTATTTGGCTTAAGATCAAAAAATGAAAGAGGAAATATAATGAAATAAGAACTAAAAAATGATTTATAAAAAAAAGTAAAAGTTTGAAGAGTTTAAATCAGATTAAAATAGAATTTAAAACATGACAAAAAATAAGGATCTATTCCATAAAAGTACACATTTTGACGATAAAATGAAATGTATGTGTAGAGTATGTATAAAGTATGGATAAAGACAGCAATAAGTAATGCTTGTTAAAATAAAAGTCATTTTATTAAAAATTTATTTTATTAAAAGGAAAAGAAAAGAAATAAAAAATTAATGTAAATATTGCTATGATATTGTATAAAAGTAAATTTGTATAAATTGCTGAAGGTGTATTAAAAAAGAAAGGTGTGAATGGAAAGCTACAAACAAAAAGATCAAGAGAATAAAAGAATGTGAAAAAAAAAGAAATTAAATTATTGGAGTTCAAGACAGTTTTCGTCGAGACTTTGGTGAAGACACTGCTCTAGTAATAAGGAGATATAATAGAGTAGAAAGCATACATAAGAATCCTTTAAAGTTTTAAAAAAACAACAGAGAAAAACCAGAATGGAGTGGAAGAACTCCAACGTAGCAATGGATCACTGTATGAACAGGAAAATGATTTCTAACATATGTGACGCTTCAAGAATGTGTGGCTAAGGGCCATCACGATTATGAGTCAATTCAGATTTCATGTGTGAATGGTTCCCATCACCATGTAACAACTGTCGATGTAGCACCTGTCAGATGATCTGCTTGCCATGCCCTTGATGTCCTAATATGGAGGGGTAACCACAAATAAGAAGAAATTCCACAAACCAAGTTCAATCTCAGAATGACCATTCCCTGCTAAAGAAGTGGAGTAATTCCATGTGATAGCCAGCAGGACCTTAAGGTCACTTCAGAGACTAAAGAAAACCTAGGTAAATTATATATCACACCTTTATAGACATATGTGCACATACTTTTAATTTAAAACAATTTCCAATTTCAGATATTAGTGATATAGACAATGATTAAACTCTTTCTAATACATGGAATGATGACTATAAATGTATAATCATTTATAGGACTTTTTTTATATATTTACTCATAGCATTATAGCCAATAATCTGTTTCTATTGTGTGTAAATATTTCAATTGATTTTGTTGTTTATTTGTTATATTAAATATTTCTTAATTATTTTATCCGTTTTGTCTCATTCTTTGCCATTCCAGACAGTAATATATTCATAGGGATTTGGGTGATAATTATTACTCCATTTTGAGTACTGAAATAACACGTGAAGCTAGTGGGCAGTATTCTTGATCCCATTTAATTTTATAAATTATCCAAGTGCTGTAATTCTTTAAATATTACAGAAGTTGAGAGACAGTTGACTGGGAAAGATAACCTGGGGCAATATCCGTATAGTCACAGGTTCAGTCAAATATGGATATAGATTCGTTTATGTCCATATGTTTTCTTTGCTTGTGGTAATGGAAGGTGGATGATTTTGAATTAAAGAATCCGTATTATATATAAATAAAAGGGAAGTTAGCATTCGATCATCATGTTTCCATTACAATATATATATATATATTGAAACGATAACTTTCCAAGCCCCTATTGTTTCACCATCAAACCTAATGACACACTCATCTGTTCTAAGTTCGAACCTATTTAATATAAATAATTTAAAATTAGCTCATGTCTGTCTAAACAGTATTATATATTTATGTGCAAACCAACGTTATAATTAGATAGGATTAGAAAAATTATAGCATACTAAATTGATTTAATATTTCTAAAAATGTTTATTCTATTATTTAAATTAGAAGTAAATTATTAATTTTGTTTGTTAATATTGTAAATTCGTATGTGGATGTATAATCTGTGCTATATAGAGGGATGGCATGATTTTAAAATATGTAAAAGCCATTATCTAAAGATAATATTAAATGTTTCTTTAAAAATTGTTAAAAGATTTCTTGTTTTAAATATATTTCAGGGTAAAGTTTCTCGAAAATATGTTTAAGAGCTATATCAAAATATGTTTGTAAATTATTTTTTAAAAAAATGTTAAAAAGGTTTTTATTTTAAAAAAATTGTTAAAAGGTTGTTTTTAATGTAAGATAAAAATAAAAGCTGGTCAAGTAATTAAAAAGATTTTTGATTGTAAACAAGTGTCATTAATGACCACACCTGGAATCGGTAAAAAATAAAACTAGTTCAAAATTTACTAATTAAAATCTCCTTAGATAAGATTAAGTTATTTTAAAATCTAAATTGGACATTGTTTGCAACAAAAAATCTTAACTATAATAATAGCTTATGGAATGTTTCTAACATAAGTTATCTAAGATTTTAAAAATCTGGATTAAAAAATTGAAAATATTTAATTAAATTCTGGAGTTTAGTGAGTCTTGAGGCGATAGATTCCGATATGGAAAAGATATAAATACTCTGTATTTTAACAAGGGAAGGACAGCCAAATTGTTAGTGAGAATTGCAGCCAGTCTTCACAATTGTTAATGTTTAATATGTCCGGCTAAAAGCGGGCATTTTGTTGCTGTTACTCCATGGGGAGAATGAGGTTTCTCTCGTCGAAATGCCTAAACCACCATCATGCCGATAGAAGAGACAAGCCTAACATAATGGGAAAGATGATGCCACCAGCCACCCAGTCAAACACTCCAAACCTACAGCCAAGAACTTGCAGTCCAGATAAATAATACCGGTACCAATTTATTTTTCAAACCGCAGAGCTCTGTGTGAATTCATCTATAAGTTAGCTAACTCTCTCTTTAAAACAATTATAAAACTAAATGTAACCATAATTTAAATCCATTTAATATGTAAATTGCTATCAAAATTTAATGTTTGAAGTTAAAATTATCTGACTAATTTATATTTTTCTTTCATTTAAAGTAAATTATAAGTGTCTAATTTAAAGTTATATCACTGCGGTTGTGTCTATATTTCTTTGCTTATTTTAAATGCTTATTATATTTATATGCCAATATTTCGAAACAGTGGGCATTTAATTTCATGTTTTTAAGAAGATATTATTTGAAAATCTTCGTGTAAATTGTTTCTTGCATCAACTCTCTGCACACTGTTTCGAAGTCCTATTTCTATAAAATAATGACTTGCCTTGCACTCGTCATTTTTATTTATGATGATTTAATATATGAAGTGGCTCTTTTAGTTAACCATTTAAAAACTTAACTTTATAGTTTATTTAAGAATTAAGTTTAGCCTTGATCGTATTTATAAGTATATTTGTCATTTAAGTTCTTAAGTCCACAGAAATATGCTTTTCCTCCTTAAAGTATTAATTATCTATAAGTAACCTAATAGATCGAGCATGTCAAAGTACAGATGTATTAATATCCCCTTTCATAGCATAGACATTTATTATCAGGCTGCACAAGAGTTGGCCCCAATTTGATAGAGCTAATATGCTATTAACTTGTATTTCATAGTATGAAATATACTATTCTTTGCTTGGCGGGTGTGATATAGTATTTTATAAAATTATTCTCATTTTGCTGCTACACATAATATACCTATATTAAGATAGAGCCATGGCATTGCCAGCACATCTTCTCTTATAGGGTAGAGCAGTAGCAAAGCCTGAGCCAAGGCCAGGTTAGCACGTAAGTCTCCTGCCATTCCTGAACACAATGTTCCTTTTCATGCAGCATGGTGATCAGTTACAGGGTACTGGCATTTGTTGCAAGAACCCTGAAGTTATTTCATCCATCCACAGAGTGACTTTTCCTATTATTGTTTACCTGTGCCATCGCGCATTGGTAAAATCTTATTCAGCCAATTCTTCCACCTTAACATAATGCTTTCAGCATTCTGAAATTTTCTCTCGAAAGCCATGTTCGATCGATCATTACTTGAGCTGGTTTATGCACTCATTATTAAGTCATATTGTGTATTTTAGTAAATGAATTCATGATCAAAGTTCAATATAATTATTTATATAACAGCCACAAATTTAATAGGATTTGGCTTAACTAGATTTATAGACACAACGTAGTGATTGATTATGTATTAATTGTAAAGCTCTTCATAAGATTGGCACATGTTAAACCCATCTATGAAAATTTAATGATTATGTATGTAAAGCTTTGTAAATAAATGAAATATGGATAGAAGAATTGTAAATAAATGTATAATTAATTTAATGTATTTCGTTCTCTGTCTCGTTATTGATCTAATTCAATCCAATTCTAATTATTATTTATAGTCTATATATGTGAAAACTATGCATTAAGTTAAATTAAATTAGTGATATATTTTAGAAAATTAAGAACCTTTATTTTATTTATCAGAGTCTTGCTGTGTCTCCCTGACCTAAGTCGGCCGTGTGGAAAGAGGTATACTACGTGTAATTTCAAGGTGGTCATTTGTAGGGTCTTGAGTCTTGGAATCCTGGCTTACGAGTTGAAGTGTGGTCAGACTTGGAATGTCACAGTCCTAGTCTGGTCAGCTTCGGTCTCTTTTGCTTGGATTCTGAATTCTGTTACGCAAATGTACAAACTTGACTGTTACAATATATATATATATATACACATGTAATCAATAAAGCAAGTCATATAGATCATGACATTGCTTTATAAAAAGCTTGTATTTAGGGGAAATGTAATATAGAGAGCATACCAATAACTCAAACAAGCTCTTATTAATAAGTGTGGTAACAGAAAATATTTAAAATCTTTATCTGGAATACTCTTATCTACAGACCAATTGGTTCCAAACTTATGACTCACATCAGTGAGGAGCTAGAATATTCAGGCATTAGATCTAAAATATCAATTCAAAACCCAGCACTTATTTAATACATAACTATTGAGAAGAACGTCTGAAATTTTCAGACTTAAAAAAGTTTTTAATTTCAGCTATCTAATTCAAATAGCTATAGGGGACTGAACCAAATTCAGATCTTCCATATATTTGAGTTAGATAACTAAAGTTAAAGACTTTTTTTAAGTCTGAAAATTTCAGAGTTTCTACTCAATAGTTACGTATTAATTAAGTGCTGGGTTTTGAATTAATATTTTAGATTTAGTGTCTGAATATTCTAGCTTCTCACTGAGGTGAGATATAAGCTCAAAACCAATTGGTCTTGGGATAAGAGTATTCTGGAGAGATTTTAAATATTTTCTTTTACCGCACTTATTAATAAGAGCTTGTTTTAGCTATTGGTACTCTCTCTCTCTCTCTCTCTCTCTATATATATATATATATATATATATATATATATATATATATATATAGATATATATATATATATATATATATATATATATATATAATTACAATAAAAATAATAATAATGATGGTAACAAACTATTATAAACAATCCTTAAATTCACAGAATTACTTTCAGTTAATTTATTGAACCTGCCTCAACTGCCATTAAAATTCAAAAAGAAAACAAAGCAGAAGCAAACATCATCAATTCAAATTCCAGAAATCTCATATTTTAATGTTAGCACATTGCCTATTTATTAAATGTATTTATTTCTATTTATAAAAATTGCCTCCTTAATTTTTCTTTTATTATGGTTTCTCTCTTAATGAAGAATTTTCACATTTTCAAAATCAAATTTAAATTTATATTTACATGTTTTTTCATAATCAAAGAAAACTGAAGGAGAAATTAAATCACCATTATTTTTACTTTTTGCACGTTTATATAACAATTCATGCTCCCTCAATCTCTTCTCAATAATGCACCTAGAATCACCTATATATGATAGCATACAATCACAAAAAATTTGATATATGACATTACTTTTCTGTTTGACAGGTATGACATCCTTAGAATTATTGACTAATTTATTAATATGGTTTGGAACGTAGAGTGAAACATTACACATATTCTTGTATATATCTCTAAAAAATTTCACTTGTGGATTTGAAATAAATGGAATAGATATCCATTGTTTACTATTAATCTTCATTTCCTTTAAATTATTATACTTTTTTAAATTGACATAAAGTATTGCTTATTTGTTCCATTTTATAACCAACATCAAGCAATTCCTTGGCAAATATCTCAATATTTTTCAGTTTATCACTTTGGTAATGACATAATTTTTCATTCCAAAACAAAAAAGATTTAAAACTTGCCATCTTATGCATCATTGGTACTTTTGATTTAAAATTTATATATCTCCTTTTTTGCAGTGGCTTAATTATTAATTTATAATTTAATATACTGTTATCTCTTGTAATAATTAAATCTAAATATTTAATATTTTTGTCCTGTTTCTTTTCAATAGTCCATTTCAAGCCATTTAACTTATTTATTTCATCTACAAGCAAATTTATAGTATTATTATTTGCACAAACAAAAACATCATCCACATATCTTTTGTAAATTTTAATATCTCCAAAAGTACACACATTTAAAATACTACTCTCATATATAGATAAAACAAAATTGCAAACTTGTGCAACTACAGGCAGACCTATAGGCCAACTTTTAAACATTTTATAATATTGACCTTCAAAAGATGCCACAATGTTATCATTAAAAAACTTTAAAGAATCAACAATAAACTTTATCATATATTTACAAATACTTTTATTTTTTAATGCATGTTCAATTATTTTATGGAATTCATTCTGTCAATAGATCCATACATTTCTATAACATCCAATGAAGCAATATCATCATTCTCATCAATCACCAAATTTTTATTATTATTTTCAAAGTCAAACAATGAAGCAATAGTATTTTCTCCAAATCCTAAAAAATCTTGTAAAAGCTTACCAAGATATTTAGAAGTCTAATATATGAATGAACCACCAAAATCCATCATAACTCGCAAAGGATTACCTTCTTTATGTAATTTTATGTTTGCAAAAATACGAGGACATACAGCACAAGAAGGATATATGATATAGTATGTATTATTACTTAAAACTTTATTTTTAGCACTTTTTAAAATATTGTTAATAAATCTTATTCTTTGACCATTCATATTATATTCTTCAATCAAAAAGAAACGAAGTTTCTCCATTTGCACTTTAACTTTATCAGTATATTGACATTTCATCATCAAACACATACGCAACCCTTTATCTTCTTTCAAACAAATCAAATTATCATTCTTCAATCTCTGTTTAAATTCTGAAATAGCCAATGCCCATGATTTATCATAAGGCATTGTATTAAATTTATTACAATTAATTTTCTTAATGATATCTTCAGCGAAATGATCATTTTTCCCTGACTTAAAACGTATTTCTGAATCAAATGTATCTTATTATTTGATAAATTAACAAAGTTTAACTTATTATAAGCTTGTGAATACCGCTTATTAAATAAAAAAATCAATTTTTTTCTCAAATTTATTATCTAAGTTAAGTTCAATTAATTTAAATCCATTCACAAACAATTTTATATTCGTTCCAAGGACACCAATAATTTAAAATTATTAAATGTTCAATTGCTTTCAAATATTTTCGAAAATCATAAAGTTCCTTTTTACACTTTTTAATAATATTATTTAAAATGACTAATTTCAATTTATCCATACATCATGGTATTAAATTTATACAACTATTCAACTTTATGTTACAACAATTCGGGAAAACCTGAAAAACTTTATAGTTCTTGAAAAAACAAAGTTTGCATTTCAGCTTAATAATTCTTTTACATTGCCTCCGCCATTCCTTAACGATCCAACATTTTTTAAAATTACTTAAATCCATTGTTGATTCTTTAACATTTTTTAATGATAACATTGTGGCATCTTTTGAAGGTCAATATTATAAAATTTTTAAAGGTTGGTCCATGGCTCTCCCTGTAGTTGCACAAGTTTGCAATTTTGTTTTATCTACATATGAGAGTAGTATTTTAAATATGTGTACTTTTTGAGATATTAAAATTTACAAATGTGGATGATGTTTTTGTTTGTGCAAATAATACTATAAATTTGCTTGTAGATAAATTAAATAAGTTAAATGGCTTGAAATGGACTATTGAAAAGGAACAGGACAAATATATTAAATATTTAGATTTAATTATTACAAGAGATAACAGTATATTAAATTATTAATTAATAATTAAGCCACTGCAAAAAAGGGGATATATAAATTGTAAATCAAAAGTACCAATGATGCATAAGATGCAAGTTTTAGATATTTTTTGTTTCGAAATGAAAAATTATGTCATTACCAAAGTGATAAATTGAAAAATATTGAGATATTTGCCAAGGAATTGCTTGATGTTGGTTATAAAATGGAACAAATAAGCAATACTTTATGTCAATTTAAAAAAAGTATAATAATTTAAAGGAAATGAAGATTAATAGTAAACAATGGATATCTATTCCATTTATTTCAAATCCACAAGTGAAATTCTTTAGAGATATATACAAGAATGTGTGTAATGTTTCATTATATGTTCCAAACCATATTAATAAATTAGTCAATAATTCTAGGGATGTCATACCTGTCAAGCAGAAAAGTAATGTCATATATCAAATTTTTTGTGATTGTATGCTATCATATATAGGCGAATCTAGGTGCACTATTGAGAAGAGATTGAGGGAGCATGAATTGTTATATAAATGTGCAAAAAGTAGAAATAATGGCGATTTAATTTCTCCTTCAGTTTTCTTTGATCATGAAAAAACATGTAAATATAAATTTAAATTTGATTTTGAAAATGTGAAAATTCTTCATGAAGAGAGAAACCATAATAAAAGAAAAATTAAGGAGGCAATTTTTATAAATAGGAATAAAATGCATTTAATAAATAGGCAATCTGCTAACATTAAAATACGAGATTTCTGGAATTTGAATTGTTGATGTTTGCTTCTGCTTTGTTTTTTTTTTTTGAATTTTAATGGCAGTTGAGGCAGGTTCAATAAATTAACCAAAAGTACTTCTGCAAATTTAAGAATTGTTTATAATTGTTTGTTACCATTATTATTATTTTTATTGTAGTTACAATTTTGTTTCAATTAACGGACATGTTATTTTTACATTACATATATATATATATATATATATATATATATAGTAACTAATAAAAAAATAAATACTAGTCCTTGTCTTGTCACTGAATAAGAAATGATAGTGAAATCAATATAGTGAAATTATATTTATCTCTAATAATGGATTCTTTCAACAAATAATCATTCCTTTTCTTTTTTCCACATATATAAAACACTGTTCATAGTCACACACTGGCACTATTTGTAACTAATTAAAAATATATCAAAATAAATATATCATCAAGATTGGAAAAAAGAAATCAAACTCTTACTTCTCTTTTATTCAGTTTTACTTACATGTACGTATTTTATCTGGGTGTCACTAGGCTGTCTAAATCTAAATAAAGTTATATCATATACTTATTCATAGTGTACCTGGTTCAAACCCACTTGGTACAATCTTTATAACACATGCACTGGTATGAAGGGAAAACAACATCCTTATATTTTAGTTGTGCAAATAAAAATTAGAAGATTTTAATATCATAAATTCTCACTTAATATTTTCACAGGTGTTACCAGCTCGGTTTAAGTATGATAGATTTTTAGATTTATCAGATGTGTCAATGGTAGTCATGTCTATCACTAAAGGCTCACAAACAAACATAGTGAGAAACATTATTTATATATAGCCATTAAACCCATTTATTTGATCTATTTATAATAATATAATGATGATGATGATTCTAGCCACAGCTTTTGCAATTAATTCACAACAACAAATTTAGATTTTTATAATCTATAATTATTTACCTAAAACATTATTATATTTAAATTATGATCTAGCAATTAATATTCATTAGTGATGATGAATGATCATAATTAGCAAGACAATAAATAACTCTTAAGAAAGATATAGCCTCTTTTAATAAAAACAATTTAACATTTATTACTGATTAATCATTAATCATACAGATAAACATTTATATAATTAATAATGATAAATTGTTTACATTTAAATAATATTAATAATACCAAAGATTTTCCCCCTTTCCCTTAATGACAAGTACATTAAATATTCATATTATGGTGTAATGTGTGTGCATTAATTTCTATAGTGAATACGTAAAATTCTTATCTCCTAAAAAAACATCTCATTAAAAAAATAAACACTCTATGCATGTACATACTTGCCTATTGCATATAACATATATTTTTACATTTATCAATTTAAGCATAATATTAAAAAGAGAAATGATTAGAGAAGACTTAGTCAGATTATAGAAAGATAAGAACATTTAGAAAAATCAGATTCAAATTACCAATCTCTTTTTTTACCAATCTAGATCATTAATCATTTTTTAAAAAGCCACCTCTTCTACTGCTAAATTTCTACCTATTTTTAACTCATGCTCAACAAATATACATGTAAGCATCAGTGTGTATATGTGTTAATTTCCATTATTAACAAAATATTATTAAACCCTTTTGACATACAAAATAAACAACATATTTCATAATTTTAAATCAATATACAATATCAACAATTTATAAAAATAAAATACACACATAAATGATTACATGTAATACTTTAAAAATACATAATTTATCAATAATGCAATAGCTATTATTACTGAAAATTTATAATTGATTTTCATTTAAGGTTCAATGATTTAAAAGAGAGATAATTGGATTTATTATTAAAAGGTTTGTTAATAGTCTGATAAAAATATGATTAAAATTCATATTACTAGTTCTT
The DNA here is from genome assembly GCA_028023455.1 of Epiperipatus broadwayi. NCBI lineage: Eukaryota > Metazoa > Onychophora > Udeonychophora > Euonychophora > Peripatidae > Epiperipatus > Epiperipatus broadwayi. The sequence goes on along the minus strand of JAQFVV010006251.1, from coordinate 2,194,846 downwards.
CTTTGAGGCACACACTTTTCAAGAGTCCAAGAATTTTAAAGTCAGTTTGTTGAAGGTTTATAATTTAACATCAGACACACACCAATATGAAACACACATATATTTACAACTTACAGTGGTTTACTGGAACAGTCCTATTCTTTTTCTTGACTTGGCTTGCAATTCTTTTACTGCATTGATGATGGTGAAATAACTTGGTTCCATAGGGATCATTTGGCACTGGAATGGTTTCTTCATTACTTCTAAGTATAACTACTTTTAATAGACATGGATATTTGCTGCTTTCCACATATTTTAGCATTCTGCTTTGGTTTAAACTCAGCAAATGGCATAAGTAAAATAGCATGGTTTCACAAAGTTTAGCATTTTAATTTCTTAGCTACATTTTGGATTTATCAGCACAGATGGGCAATAAGTTTGTTCTTTCATATTTAGCAATCAGTTATAAGATGTTTTAAACATTTGGATTCAAACTATTCAAATGGACAAAATATATATATTTCTATCTCACCATGTTGATGTAGAAAACTTTTTTTAAAAAAATCGGAGTTCTCAAAAGCAATCCTGTTTATTTCTCCTTTTTTCCCTAACAGATTTATTGTCAGATTTTTATACAAGTTAGTCAGTCTCAATTTCTCACATATTTTTGTTGCTAAAAACACATGGGTTCCATTAATTAAATGATCTGATCAAAATTGACAATTTTCTAAAATTTATTGTTGGTAAGAAGTCAAAAAATAATCTGAAGTTTATCTTTTCTTAGCTTAGTGATCTGGAACTCTATCAGCAACCCTGCTTTTCTCAAGTCTGAAATTTGAGCTCTATCTCTTTTATTAATCTCTGACCTTGGTCTGACAGGTCAAGTGAACTCTAACCTTTTTAGACAAAATAAAATAAATTGCTTCTAAATAATCTATTATTTTAAACAATATAACTTTTATAAAGAAATTACAAAATGATTTAAATAAAACCTTTTCTTTTAATATATGTGTAACTGTAAGTTTCTGGATGTAAATACAGGCACATACTCGGATATTCAAACATATAAAACTTGCCTATTAAAATATAATCTCATAAATCAATAAAACAAGTATTAGAATCAAAGATTTAAAAAAAATACTATAATCTAGTAAATATAAATTAGCTTTAAGAAAGGTTAATAAACAAAATTAAAAAATTATTTATACATTGAGTCTGTATCTAATGACAACTGTTTATATATGTTCACTACATAGCTAATGGATATTTAAAATATATGTTGTTTTTCTTTGATTAATAAAATGAGTTGAATAAAATATATTTCTCCAGCATTCTGAGGAATTTGGAAATTTGTTATGTAGAGTTTGAACTCAATACCTTACAATATATATATTGAACTGTGTTCAAATGTGTGCATTCGAAACACCAGTCTCTTAGGCAGAGAAGAACATACTCAGAGAGTATGTATGCCCAAATGATAGCTATAAAGTATATAACTAACATTACATTTCCAGGACATAGCTTCTTCTCAGCTGTTGAGTTGAACACCACGTCCAAAGCACTTTTTTGTTTGTGTATAACCACGGGCACCAGCTGCTTATTCTAAAAGAATACTAAAAAAATAGACAATGCACTTTGAACAGTGGCCACTAACTCAACGCCTAAATCCACGACTAGCTCAGTTGTTTGTAATCACTAATAGATTATACTTAATTAGTGGTTAAAAGACTTGATAAAAGAATTGTAAAAGGAGTTGATAAAAGAATTTGATAAAAAGAATTGACCGACAAATAAAGTTTAATTTTAAAGATAATTTATTAACTAACATTTATTTACTAAATTTAAACATTTTATACTTCTAATAAAACACACGCATATTTTAAATTAACATTCTAAATAGTTTAAATATTCTTGAATATTTTATAACAGAACACTGGGAATTTATCTACTTTGACTAATAATATTGATATAAGGATCACGCACATATTAACTCATGCACATACATAATAATGATAATAAAGGACTACATAGCATTTGAAATTTAATCACACCCATCAATAGTTCATTTATGTATGATATAGAGTTCATATAATTAGACTCTTGAAAGATTCGTACGAATTAATGCAATGCAATGGCTATTACAGTATAAATGAAATAAGCAAATGTTTTTACCTAGGCTTTTGAATGTTGACGTAAAATTTTGTTCTTTGGAGGCTGCTTTCGGTGAAAATGTTTCCATTATGAATGCTTACCAGCCAGCTGGGACATTTCCTTGCTGAGTTTTCTGATTTTCACGATTATTACTATCGGAGACAATTAGATACTGATGGAGATTTTCTAAGATGTTAAGCTGACATTATTTCACAGGAAGATCTGCTGTTTTCTAGGACATCTGGGCTGGAGATAAACATGCATTCCTAAGATCTTCTCAACACTGCATTTTGTTTGTTAACTGCTCAATTAATTTCTGAACTGCACTCACTCAATAAATTTGTGAACTGATTACTGTCCGATAAAAAAAGTCTATTTATATCTGTAACGTGTTATTGAAATATTCCTGGCAAAGATCTGTTGTCGAATTCCAGTGATAATCATTTGATAAACGTGTTTTGAAAGATTGCTTAATTAGTAATAGCCATGCAAAAATGTATTGTTTTATATTAATTAATATCTAATAGCCATTGCCGTGTTTTTTTAATGATAATCTTCTTTAACTTTCATTTATTTATAATAACATTTATTCTATTGTTGACAATCGCACATATATACGCACATATATTAGTTTTAACATTATTTTTTCTTGAATGAAAAGAGATTGGTATGTTTTTCTTTAACGAAAGATTATTTTAATAATATAATTTTAGATAAAATTATATGTGCCTATATCAATATAGGTACATTACACCGCCTTTCCTTTTGAGAGTAAAATGTGTCATTTTTGATCATTTTATCTTTGACCACATTAAACCTTAATTTATTATTCTTTCTAAGTTTGCTTTTTGGTATCTTTTCCTTTCCATGCTAAGGGCAATCTCCAATTATGCTTTTCTTCTTTCTATGCTGGTAACATTGCTTACAATGTTTGTCCTGGATAATGACCATGAGGACAAACTAAATTTGTGGCACAGGGATCTTTTATAAACAAAGCTTCAGCTGCCGATTCTTTTGATCGGACTTTGACTAAGAAAAGGTGGCTGCAAATGGCAGGAATTTCAACTGTCCATTTCCGACTTATGCCCTGGAAAACGATTGCCAATTCTCTTGATCAGACTTTGACTAAGCAGCTGCAATGGCAGGAATTTTCAACTGTCCATTTCCAACTTACACTTTGGAAAATGAGGTACGAGATATGGGGATTCTCCCCTGAAAAGTGACTTATGACTTACTCTGGTTGTTGCCAGTGTGCTTTTTTAAAAGAGGAATGATCCTGGTCAATCCGTTGTGGGTACTAGAATTTTTCCAGTCAACAGCTTTAAACTTAATCCTTATCTAACTTATTTCAATACTACCCTCATCCCTTTAGATTCAAACCCTTATACACTCCTAATACACTTAGATTGACTTTCATTTATATTATTTTTAAATTCATTACGAACATTATTTAAATATTTAGTTTTACGATACTTATTTTAAACCCATACGAACATTATCTATATTTATTTATGCTACAATATTATTTTGAAACTATCACGGACACATATTTATTTACATTACAATATTACTTTAACCCATTACTTTAACTTATATATTATCATGCATATATTCAAAAACTATTTTATTTTCCTGCTCTTTATTATTATACAAAGATTTTATTGGACTTGATTACTTTAAACCATTTATTTACTTCCTTTTATTAACTTACGTATTCAAAACTATTTTATTTTAATGTGCATGTACTCAGAAAAAAAAACTGTTTTACTTTATTGCGATTCATTATCATACAAATATCTATTTGACTAACTTAATTTTATTCTAGAAATTCCGTTATCTTTTCATTTATTTAAACCTACAACTTTACTTTTACATCATTAACTTGACCCATTTATTTAACTTGATTTTATTGATTGATTTTTTTTTTATTTGAGCTGTTTGTTTACGAGCATTTCTTCTTAATTAATATGTGCATGGAGAAAAAAAATCTTTTATTTTGCGAAGCCTCCGTTATTATTATTTGACAAAACAATCCATCATTTTAAATAGCGAAATTCTAATTCAGGCTTTTCACCTACGTCAAAATAATTATATTAGACTCATAGTCCATTTCCGGTCCTTTTTGTTAATTTCCTTTACTATTCCGCCTGATTACTAACTTTTAAACTATGTCAGGCGGTTCCTTCTTTCTTTCTACTAATTTTATAATATAAATCATACTCCATATTCTCACTTCTATTTCTTGATTAAAATCTATTTTATCTCTTTCTCTTTCCGTTCTATTTTCTGCCTTGTAAATTAGAAAACTTTTAAGCTTTACAGACCTCTGTATTTTTCCTAATCGTGAATATTTTTTCCTATGCTTCCTCTTGGTTTTAAATCTACAACGAATGCGAACATTTACTTTAACCTTTTTAAATTTTTGTAAAAACTTTTCTACACTATCTACTACCTTGAACTTATGTTTTTCTTCTATTTCTTGATCTACATTTGTGTCTACTTTATTTATCACAACGCTATCTGATTCTAATTCAATTTCTACCTCTTTCATGACCTCAACTTTCTGACTTACTTTAACTAAATCTAACTCTCTGCTTTCTTGGTTCGCCTTTACTTTCTCTATTATTTCACCCCTCATTCCTTTAATTTCACATCTTATTTCTCTTAGTCCCGCAATGAATTTTTGATGACTTTGCCTGAATTCTTGACGCATTTCTTCCATCATATTTATCATCATTTTCAGCATCTGCATCTCAGACACTTATTCTTTTTCTTTTTCCACTAACTGGGGATTTTTAAAATATATTGGGCTTTCTTTCGGATCCATTTTCGAAAATTTCAATTTCAAAGTACTAGCGCTTATGTTAAACTAAATTTAAATACGACTTATTTATTTATTTTTCTTACTAAGATGAAAACTCATGCTAACTCCACCCTTTTAGTCCTTTTCACTACCCGTTCTAATGCCTTAGCTCCGCCCAAATATCAACTGTCTCTGATTTGATAGTATAAATGTCAAAATCTCTTTTCCTTTCGAAAAAAAAAATTTCAGTCAATTCTTTTTTTTTTTTTAAATTAAAACACTTTTACATACGTAATTTAACTTTTGTATAAAACAAAATTTTCAAACAAGAAACAAAGTATTTCATTACTATTGTTTCTTAGGTTCAGCCCCACAGTTGGGTATAGCCATTTGAACCATGTTCGAATGTGTACATTCGAAATACCGGTCTCTTAGGCAGAGAAGAACATACTTGGAGAGTATGTATGCCCAAACGATAGCTATAAAGTATATAACTAATGTTACATTTCCAGGACATAGCTTCTTCTCGGCTGTTGAGTTGAACACCACGTCCAAAGCACTTTTTTGTTTGTGTATAACCACGGGCGCCAGCTGCTTATTCTAAAAGAATACTAAAAGAATAGACAACGCACTTTGAACAGTGGCCACTAACTCAACGCCTAAATCCACGACTAGATCAGTTGTTTGTAATCACTAATAGATTATACTTAATTAGTGGTTAAAAGACTTGATAAAAGAATTGTAAAAGGAGTTGATAAAAGAATTTGATAAAAAGAATTGACCGACAAATAAAGTTTAATTTTAAAGATAATTTATTAACTAACATTTATTTACTAAATTTAAACATTTTATACTTCTAATAAAACACACGCATATTTTAAATTAACATTCTAAATAGTTTAAATATTCTTGAATATTTTATAACAGAACACTGGAAATTTATCTACTTTGACTAATAATATTGATATAAGGATCACGCACATATTAACTCATGCACACACATAATAATGATAATAAAGGACTACATAGCATTTGAAATTTAATCACACCCATCAATAGTTCATTTATGTATGATATAGAGTTCATATAATTAGACTCTTGAAAGATTCGTACGAATTAATGCAATTCAATGGCTATTACAGTATAAATGAAATAAGTAAATGTTTTTACCTAGGCTTTTGAATGTTGATGTAGAATTTTGTTCTTTGGAGGCTGCTTTCGGTGAAAATGTTTCCATTATGAATGCTTACCAGCTGGCTGGGATGTTTCCTTGCCGAGTTTCCTGATTTTCACGATTATTACTATCGGAGACAATTAGATACTGACAGAGATTTTCTAAGATGTTAAGCTGACATTATTTCATGGGCAGATCTGCTGTTTTCTAGGACATCTAGGCTGGAGATAAACGTGTGTTTCTAAGATCTTCTCAACACTGCATTTTGTTTGTTAACTGCTCAATTAATTTCTGAACTGCACTCACCCAATAAATTTGTGAACTAATTACTGTCCGATAAAAAAAAGTCTATTTATATCTGCAACGTGTTGTCGAAATATTCCCGGCAAAGATCTGTTGTCGAATTCCAGTGATAATCATTTGATAAATGTGTTTTGAAAGATTGCTTAATTAGTAATAGCCATGCAAAAATGTATTGTTTTATATTAATTAATATCTAATAGCCATTGCCATGTTTTTTAATGATAATCTTCTTTAACTTTCATTTATTTATAATAACATTTATTCTATTGTTGACAATTGCACATATATTAGTTTTAACATTATTTTTTCTTGAATGAAAAGAGATTGGTATGTTTTTCTTTAATGAAAGATTATTTTAATAATATAATTTTAGATAAAATTATATGTGCCTATATCAATATAGGTACAATATATATATATATATATCAAATTATAAGTTTTATATATATATATATATATATATATATATATAAAACTTATAATTTGATGTATCCAATTTAAAATTTGATTATATAAATATATATTTATCATTAGCACTACTCTGTTTTGATATTTTATTTTTATTAACATTCATTCCACTTATGCTTTATTTTTATTTAATACCAACATTTCTTTGGAATTATATAAAAATAAAAAACTAATACTTGAATAAAAAGAGAATTATTTGTTTGTAACAAATTAAAGATAAGATAGATTATTTAAGAAATTATTGATTGATTGCAAGCAAATATTGGCAGAAGTATTTTTTAAGTACAAGATATCAAATATTTTTGGAAGTTCAATTATAGGTGAAAAAAGAGTAAAACCATTCATGCAAAGGAAGATAGTAGAAAGGTAATGAAAAGTGTCATAATACTTATTGTCAATAAGCATGGTGTAATGGGGAAAAATTTGAAAAACTATTTAATATATATTCTTTTTTTACAGAATATGAAAAAAATTTCCATTGAGGACATGCTTGTGACATGTATAAAGAAATAATATTAATAAAAGTTTAAATCATATGGTGCCAATAAATTCCACTTTTAACAAACTTATCAATTTGGGGATTACATTAAAATAACTAACATCCATCAGTTTCTTTCAGATGATCACTTCATGGTGTACAATATCATCCTTCAATTGACTGTAGAGATATCAGGTATTATCCCAATGCAATATACAAAACATTTTATATGAAAATTCCAAAATTAATACCTATTACATTTTACAGTGTTAAGTAATTACAACTGACTCATTTTCAATATTAAACCTTTGAATGACATAAATTAGTCTGAGACAATTTAGAATAGTACAATTTGTCATATTATTATTACTACTGCTACTGCAACTGTTTTTGCTACTGCTACTACCACTACTGCTGCTACTTTTGCTACTACTGCTATTATTACTACTTCTATTTCTGCTAATTCTGCTACTGTTGCTACTGCCACTACTCCTCCATCACTACTATTACTGCTGCCATCACCACTACCACTTCACCACCATAACTACTACTGCTGCTGATACCACTACTACTACTGCTACTACTGCTACTGCTTTTAAAGTATACTTTATTTAGTATTAATTATGTGGTTACATTATATTTTACAATTAATTAAATACATGATTTGAATAAGTTAAGTACAGTAAAGATTCAGAAACTATTAATATATATATATATATATATATATATATATATATATAGTTTCTGAATCTTTATTTATATAGCAAGGTATATATATATATATATATATACCTTGCTATAAAAACAAATATATAAAGATTATTAAAAAAATTAATAGTTCCATAAATTTTAAACCATAAAGTGATATTATTGTTTATATTATATTATAAGTTACAGAATTTGGGGCAGGGTGACTGGACTCTAAGTAGTAGCATAAATATCAGAAAAGACTAAAGCCTTGTCCCTGGCTTATTTTTCCCAATTTGTTATGAAATAGAGAAGCAAGTTTCCAAGATGTTGTATTACAATTAATGTGGCATCTTAAAAACAATAGAATAAAAAAAAGAAAAATTGTTATTTTTATGTTAGGAAAAAAGCCTCTATTGATGTTAGTAATTAGTGTTGTAAAAGAAGGGATAGATGATTTTGTAATTGAGTAGAGTGTGGAGTGTTTTATGCTGGACAATAAAAAAAATGTTTTTGTGTCTCTTCATCTCTATAACACAAGGAGCAGCTAGCATCAATATTGGTAACATTCTTTTATCAAGGAAAAAAATGTAGGTAGCGCCTCAAGATTGACTTTAATGAGAAAGTCAAGATATTTTGGCTCCAAATACCATTAGTTAAACTTGTTAATTATTTCTTTATTATTGAAAGTGAGTATGTTTTATTTTTGATTTGTGGGCAATTTCATAGGCTTGTCAATATTTGATTTTATTATAAAAGAATGAGAGGGTTGGATGTGTGTGATTTGAGATGAATTTGAGTATATTAAAGAAACTGTTATTTTTAATTGAGGTGATGATCTGATTCTAAGAAAAGTTTTAGTATCTGGGTATATAATAATAACTCTGTTGATCTCATTAATTTCTCTTTGGAGATAAAATATATAAATAAAATGGAGTGGAAATCAATTCAATGTAGTATGTTTCTGCATGTTTCTTATACTTATGGTTACTGCTTTTTCTCCATATTATTTTTGTGCATAGAGAGTTAACTTTACTAGTGAAAGACTTGATATATTTAATTATTGAAATATAGTAGTTTGTTTTTGGGAATATAAGAATGTTTATTAGGAATATCTTTATGTGGGTAGAAAAATATGTTTGGGCTATTGAATTTGTTATAGTTCTATGGATGGTAGCATATTGTTTTGAATTTGAATTCTCATGGCATTACTAGATAGTGAATTGGAAAGCCAAGGAACTTTGAGGATGATGCAACAAATGGAGATTTTATTTTACTACTTGTTTGGATCATTAATTAAGATGATTTGATCTTGTTAAATGTTAATGAGAATTCTTTGGTGTAATCCTCAAGAATTGAAATATGCTCGGGGATAAATTTTTTGAGGGTAAGAGGATGACTAGATCATCCTTATGGGTTATATTATTGATAATCTGATTAATGGTTGTTGTAAAAATTCCAGGCAATTTTTTTCAATAGCTAAAAAAAGTGGGTTGATATAATTTATAAAAATCAGGGAAATGAGTGGTGATCCCTGAGGTATAGAGTTGTGTGGTTAAAAACCTGGTGATTTTTTGCCATTGAGCTTGATGTGTATGTGCTGCTAATGAGCAAATTTGCAATAGGTACAATTATAGAGTGGGGATATTAAGAGTTGTTAATGGTTGTAGTAATTTATCTATTGGAGCTGCGTCAAATGCTGAAGAGATGTCCAATTGAATAGCAATAGGACCATTCTTTCTATAAGCTCTTACTTGATCTACAACAAGTTTTAGCAGCATGATTGCTGCTGTTGTGGAAGATCCTTTCTTGGAAAATTGGTATTTTGATAAAGACATAGGGAGAATTGATTGAATTTTGTTTTTAATAAAAGAGATTATGGTTCTGATTATTATTGGGGTTACTCAAATAGGCCATAAATTGGTAAAGGGGGAGCTAAGTTTTTTTAAAAAAATAAATTATGGAGATGGATATAATTAATCAATTTTAAATATTTGGATGGAAATCAAGTTAATTAGATTGTTGATTATAGGGATAGTGATGTTATTGAGGTGAGAAAGTAAAAATATGGGAATTGTATAAGGTCCAGAATGGGTACTGTCATGGGTAAAATTTAATTTTAAAGCTATATCATTTTTAAGATTATATGATTACCATCATTATAATCAAACTGAAAGGGAAAGAGAAATGGACTTTTACTCATTTGTAATTTGTTTTTAAAATAATAATATATGTTAGATAACATATTTTCTTCACTTATTAATTGTTTATAATTCATCTTTTATTTTCAGTTCTATATTTAAGTGCCCATTAAATGTAGCCTTTGGTTCAATTGTAAGATTGGTCAATGAAAATGTTGGACTTTTTAATAAATATATATTCAATTAATAGTTGTTGAGTGTTATTGTACTGTTGTTTCAAAAAATGAATTGAACTAATAGAAAATGCATTACAGGCATTATTTTCAATTTCTGCTAAAAGGAATCTAGTTTTTTAATTAGAGTGGTAGATGAGAAGTGAATGATGGATGTAATTATATTTACAAAGGAAAACCACGCTTCAATTAGATTTAATGTTAAAATGTTTATTTTTTTTTAAGTAAATATATATCTCTAATAAGTTTTTGGTGTGGAGGATTTTAATAGCAATCTGTTTGTTATTGTTAATCAAGAAATATTGATTATCAAGATCAATATTTAAACTAAAATTAAGTGTTAGATGGTCTGAAAAGGTAACAGGGATGAGAGAATTATTAATTATAAAGTTATTATTAATAATGAATTATACCTAATTGAAATAAACAACTTTAATAAATAAATATTTTAATCAATCCGATTTTCATCCAATATTCAGATTTTCTCAAGATATATATATAAGTGATGTGATGTGATGCACTAATGACTTCTTATATGGAGTCAGGAATCTCTCAACAACTATATCCAGAGAAACCTGTTGCTACTCTACCTTCCCTTTCCATTCCCCACCCTAAATTTCCTTATATCCTGCTCCATCCCATTTCCACAACATAATCTTTGTCAACTCCATAGCCTTCATACTTAAATCTCCCTTATCTGTTCCCAAACCCAGCATAAAAAACAATAACCCACTTTCCGTATAATCACTTTATTTATATTTAGCCTTCCATAACTTCATTATTTGTACCCAAAAATATTCTCTATAGTTGTTTTGATATCATTCATACTCTTTAAATTGGTTTACTTATCAGTAATCTCTATCTTTATACAAAAACTGTTTACAAATTCTTTTTTTTTTTTTAATTAATTAAATTTAAGAGTTTTCCACATTATTTAAACAAAATTTGTTCTTTTTCCTTTCAAGTTAAAATTATATATATTATTTAAAGAAATACTAAAATCTATAATTTTAAATCTAAGCAAATATAATTTTGTGATCTATTGGATTAGATTTTTTAAAGTTTGTTAATTATATATAAATGTACTTACTAAAATTTAGTTTCATTTCAATATGTAATATAAGATCTAGAAATTTTTTTTTTAAATACTGTTAAAAAAGTTATGAATTAATATGAAGAGTGTTCAAATGGTTGCTATGATAACAAAATGTTAGGGGAAGGAATGTTGTACTGTTATTATTATTGTTGTTGTTGCTGCTGCTCCTACTACTACTGCTACTATTACTACTACTCTTCTTCCTCCTCCTGCTGCTGCCACTGCCATTGCTGCTGATATCATCATCATCATCATCATCATCATCATTATTATTATTATTATTATAGCAAATTAATAAATTAATTTTACATGTAAATAATAAAATTTGTAAATTTAATAATATTTTTATTTATTTATTTCTATTTTGATTACTGCGGTCATAATTAGTACATTACAAACAAATATTTAATATTCTGAATGTATATATTTTTATGTTTACATTATGTATAAAGTTTAAGTTAAAATAGTATGTGTATAATAGATGTTTCCAACCCAATATTATTGTTTTGGTTTGTATTAATTGAAAAATATCTTATATATTTTCAAAGTTAAATATTTTTTTGGAAAATCATTGTGAAATATTAGTTTTATTTTTATTATTTTAATTGTTGTAAAATAAATTTTGGTTTTGAAATGCTGGATGAATCTAAATTTAACATTCAGTTGAAGAATGAATGTAACCTTGATTTAAATAGTGAATACCATGTCAATTATTGCAAATGTATAAATAAGACTGAACAATTCAAAATTGCTCTAATATTTTAACTCTCACTGAAGCAAGTTCAAATATTTTTATATATTTTCTTTTCTTTTATATGTTGTTTATTTGATAATTAAGAAATGATGAAGTAGAAAAATAATATATTTGCTTGGAAAGCTGACTGGTTTCTTGAAACACTTGTCAAGGGAAGAAGAAGGAAATTTCTAAATTCAAATTCATTTTAATGTGTTTATACTGAAAGATGATTGTCACAGATGAACAAGGCATTTTGATCATTAAATATCGAAATTAATAATATATATATATATATATGAGAATTAGTTCTACTTAAGGATATCATTTTATAATGGTAATGAATTATTTCAATATAGGATTTGAATCAATTTATTTATGGATGGTGATGTTATAAATGGATGCCAGCATCTGCTTTCATATAATGCAATTTGATACTAAAGGTTTTATTATACCAAGTATGATAAAATAATAGTTCGAGAATATTTGGAATTTGATAACATATTTTTTTTTGAATAACTAGTTTATAATATATTCTACATCAGTGGTCTTCAATCTTTTCACACCTGTGGACCAGCAAAAATAAGGATAAGATTTCACGGACCAGCAAAAGTTTACAGATAAATTTTCTTAAAGATGTAACCTGCTTAGCCTTAGATAAGCGTAATTGTTATAACTGACCAAAACAGCACACTAGTTATTGTGTAGTTGCTTACCTTTACATGCTACAGAAAATAGTACAATAACAATCATTCTCATTAATGTGCTTGCATTTCTACGTTTATTATTTCATTGTTAAAACATGCAAGATTAAAATGTTATTCATCTGAATGTTGAAAAAGTCAAAAGTTTTGATCTTATTTTAATTTTTTTGGGGGGAAGGGGGGGGGAGTGGGTTGAGAAATACTTTGTCATCACTGAGACAAAAGATAAAGACCAAAGTTATTTTTTGTTTTTATTTTTTAAAAAAGGTAACAGAAATTGGCTTTAAAAATAAAAGTTTTAGTATTTTAGCGGTATACAAATAAAAACAAAAAAGATATTGCTTTATAGGCTCAAAAAAAAGTGGCCGTATTTTTAAACAAAAAAAAAAAACCTGAAACTTGAAAAAGTCAAAAATTTTGATCTTATTTTATTTTGGGGTGGTGGGAGTATATTGAGAAATACTTTGTAAAAATTAGAGACAGAACTTATTTTTTGATTTTTATTTTTAAAAAAAGGTAATAAAAATTGATTTCAAAAATAAAAGTTAAAGCCAAAAAAAAAAAATCGCCTGTATAGCCAAAAAAAAAACAACACTAAAAATAAAATATTAAAAGAGAGAGTAGAAAAAATTTAAGAGATCAAAAAAGTCATTTTACATTTTATTGTTTTAATAACGCTGATAAGCGGCCATGATTGACTATCAAAAGACAAACGGAGTTTGTATAATAAAAGACTTTTTTCTAACCCCCCCCCCATAAACATCTGTGATAAATAGAAAAACAAATTAATTTATGTATGATTGATTAGATTTTGTTTTTGTTAATTGTTTATATTAATTAAAAATTTAAAATCTTATTATTTTGTTATTACAAACTTTCTTGCTAGTCTAGCATGGACCAGCAGAAAACTTCTGCAGCCTGGTGCTGGTCCACGGACCAGTGGTTGAAGACCACTGTTCTATATTGACTAAATTAATAAATTATATTGAATTATTTAAAGCTCATGTGATGAACATTTGGTCTATTGTGTTTCTTTGGAATAAGTACCTAGAAGGACTATATTCAGGTCATATACAAATGTGTATGTTATTTATTTAATTATTGGTACTGTATTTTATTAATATTATTGGTTCTGATATCATAAATAGATAAATTGTTTGCTCTTATATATAAAAATAGAAGAAAGTTAAATCCTAATTTAACTTAAAAATTTATATTCTAAATTTTAATAGTTCAAAATTATAGTTTGAGATATGATATGTCTGTTGTTGATTGCATATTATCTTCAATACACAAGTTGTAAATATTGAAAACTTAAATGATTGTGTTGACACAACTATTTCTTAATATTATATTTTGTAAATAAAGTAGATGAATAAACATTTTATTGTTTAATTTATTTTAATAAATATTATATAATTATCAATGGGATTCTTGTATTTTAAATTGTGTGTGTATGTGTGCAACAACATTTTCGTTTTACATGAATTCTTTACATTATATATTAGACATAAAATAAGCAAATCTTTGCTATATAATTACCTATTTTTCTTGATAATAATTCGGGTGAAGGATATACTTCACGATATTTAACTGGAATGTATTTGAAAGATGTTTCATTATTTATTTATTATTTTTATATTTATCAATAAATATTGATTCAGATTAACAAATAAACTTAATTCAATAATCATTTTAATTAGTTTTGCATACTTATTAGCTAATTAATTTTAATGTTTAACAATTATATATTGATTTACACATTATATTTCTTACATTAAGTAATTATAAAATAGCCATGAAATTAGTAATTGGATTAGTAAGTGCATCGATCATTATATATTACTTTCTTATATATTTATTCAATATATATTATTACTATTATTTAATCTAGGTGAAATTAATATAATGAATTATTTTATATTATAATAGATTAAGTGATTTATTATAGTTAAATGTTTGATAACAGATCAAAAGGTCATTGTACATATTTTAACGGTTCTATATATTAGTTATCTAGAATAAAATTCTTATTTGAGTTAGATTAATAATTTATAAATTATAAATATTTTTAATACATTCACAGCAAATAAAGGTCATTATAATTAGATGCTACTATATAATTTTAAATTATTAACTATTGAATATTTATTATGATAATTTATTATTTTATTAGAAAGATAATGATTTTATAATAAATAGTTATAAAATTGACAATTGTGTGCATTTGAATCAACATTTTATTATAATAACTAGAATGATTTAATTTGTTTAAATTTAAAGTTCATTGATGTATTCTATGTTTAATTTAAATCTTAAGCTTCTAATAATCACTTGATTTTAAATGGATTATCAGTAATACAATGCATGTTGTAGTTAGCTATAATTTAGCATTTAATGCTTAGGCTTTGTTGATTAAAAGATAATCTATTACAATTTACTAGCCATATTTATAAAGGCATTAAATAAGAGTCTTTTAATATTGTTATGATTTGGAAGCTATAATTTTTAGGGCCATTTGAAGTATTTGCTTTCATTTTTTTGTATATTATTTTAATTTCATGCAAGTTGCAGGGTATATCAAATAAGTTAAATATTGCACATTAGTATCATTACAATTTTAGCATTTTAAATATTTTGATCCATTATAATTTGGTGTCTCAATTTGTGTGAAATATTAAAGTCTTTCTTCCTATCTCTTTCATATTTATATACCATTATAATTTGGTATTTCAATTGAGGACTTGAATGTGGACTAGTTGATGAAATTGGCACATCTTATGCATTTTCATACCATTACAATGTATTATAATGCTAGTGAGATATATGTTCTAAAACATATATATATACACACCTGGGTCTTGTTTTACGCAATAGATAGGTTCCTCAGAAAACACGCCAAATGAAATTGCACAAAAATAGACGTAACTTACATTGAAAAGGGGGGGATGCAGTCTGTGATTTTTCAAAATTCACGTAAAAGCAAAGCACCAACATAAAATTACTTTAAAATTCGCGCAAAAAAAAAATAAGAAAATAAAATATGACTAATAAAAAATTTCAAATTTGAAAAAAATTGATACAAGACAATATTTAATTTTATTCAAAATAATATATTTTTATGCATAATTTACAGTACAATAATTTACATTTTTATACACATTTTAATTATTATAGCTATTTGTCAAAAACACGTTCGTTTGCAAACAACTAGCGCCAACTTCACACTCATGTTGTGACAATGGTTTTCTGGTGACAACGTAATTGTAATTAATCTTTGCTAACAACTAAAAATTAAATTTTTATTTTTGTCTTTAATTTTCAATTCCGTTTAAAAATCAAATTTCACATCACATTATTTCAAGTCACTGTAAGTAATTTTTAAATTGTTAATTACAATTAAAAATCAGATTTTAATTTTTAATTGTCAAATTTAATTGTGCCCACTGCTGTTACTGACCTTTTAAAAATAAACTTGTGGATACTAAATGATTAATAATTGATTACATTCTTTTTTAAAAAGCAAAAACAGAATGTGATTTAAAATGCAAAATTAACACGCATGATGTTTGAACAAATTTACATTATAATCTTGTAAAATTTAACGTGTGTATACATAAAATGTGGAAATCATGATTTTAATTTCATTATTGCATAAAATCTTACTATTATAAAGCACTGAAAATATTGAAATTACTAAGTTGAAAGTCACATTCCAATAATGTGCTATTACTTTCAATATAACGTAAGTGCATGAAATTTATTATTTAAAGTAATAGTGCAATATCGGAGTTCGACTTCCGGTGAAACACGAATCGCGTAACTTCAAAATCATGTTAAATAAGTCCACGTAAAAAGAGACCCAGGTGTATATATATATGCATTACATATTTGATAATTTAAATATAAACAAATAAATTATTAAGAAAAATTAGAATAGTTAAGGAAATAATATATTTACGAAATAGATTTTAATACATAATTTTATAAGAATAAAATAGTATTGCATCATTTTTTATAAAAACAGATTGTGTTAGGAAAAGGGTGGAGAAATAAAAATCTTAGTGAAACATCTAAAATAAAATTTAAAAAAAGATTTTGAGAAAAAAAAGTAAAAAAAAGTATAAATAAATATGAAATGCTTAAAAATAAAACTAACAATTGAATTAATTAGAAAAATTTTGTAAACTATCCCACCAGCATAAAAGCAATAAGATAGTAGAATAATCTAGAAAAGAGATTAGTTAAAACAAAATGTAGAAATTAATTTAAAAAACTAGATTTAAAAATTAAAACTATGATAAGAAAATAAACAATGAGAGAGATAGATATAAAAGTGCAACTTACTTGTTGTTAAATTCATTCCTTGATTTATATTCAGATTTGGATATTCAAACATTCAGTTATCCAGAGATTTAGAAATTCAAGTGTAGTATAGAGCTAATCATAAGTGTTGTAGATAATATTAATGCAGAAACCACAAAATTAGCAATATGCATTGCTAGAAAGCCATAGAAGTGTTTGACTGGGCTTCATACCCAAGTCATCAGTTACATTAACTGTCCTTACCTGAAACCAATGCCTGAAATTAATGCCTAAACTGTGAGTTGGATGCTGCTGCATATTCTCTTGCTCTCTCTCATTGTCGATCCAAAGAATGAAAGGAAGAGCACACATGGAGACAAAAGGCCAACTGGTTAAAAAATCCAAACCAATAAAAACCAACCCAAAAAACTGTGTCATTGTAATATCACAAAAACCCTAGGTAAATATATTTTCAATAATAACTGTCTAGATACTTTTTTTTTGAATGGCAAAAACTTTAGTGAAGGACTATCCTAAAAAGGTAGCCTTAACTTAATCATGTATATTTTCATGATGTAAAGTTTATTATGTTATATTATATTAAATTTGTGTATGCATAAATAAATAATAATGTTGCTTAATTGTTATTTGGTATATTCTCTCTTTCTCTTATCACTGCATCACCATTAGTTTAAGAGTCTAAATATCTAATGTGTTAAGTTAAATGTGCTGGACCCCCTGATTAAAAATTGGAGTTAGTTTGGAATACTTCAAGTGCTGGATTCATGACTGTTTTCTGAGCATGCTGTCTATATATAATTTCTATAGTTGGATGGTGTGGAGTTTTATCTTCAAAATAAATCAAATGCTTTGGATGGTGGGTGCTTGTTCCAGCAGTATGGAGATGGGCTATGGTTAGAAAATGTGGTAATGGTTATGCTTCATATAGCCTCTATCTGACCATAGATATTGTTGATAGATAAGTTATCAATGGCATTCTCCTGTCTGCTTGAAGTGCCATTCCATTCCATGGTTATTATAGATGACAAGATGATCACAAAATATAAATAAAATGAAAATGTAGGAAATAATAAATGTTAATAAATAATAAATAAAATAATAAGGAGGTATTATTAAATAGATGTTAATGGCTGAATATAATAAAAATAATGTATCAAGTATAAATATAAAATTGTTAAAATAAAAATAAAAAAGTAGTGGATGGATCCAGTTCAAATGCCATCCAACATGGGTGCTGAAGAGCCATAAATGGCCCAGCATAATTAAATTTAAAAATTAAAAAGTTTGAAACTAAAACTTAAAATATATGCTAAGTTGTGTAATAATAAAAATTGAAATCAGTGAGCAGTGTGAGAAAAGAAATAGATCAAGGCAAACAAATTATAATATTAAAAATATAAAATAATTAAAAATATAAAATAAAAAGAATAAAGTATGAAATGTAAATAAAAAGGAGAGAGGAGGAAAACGAAGCCAGAGAGATAAATAAATTTATTATTGGGGGTTGTTGATAGTCAGATGAGAATACTTCATTTGATTTAAAATAGTTAAAAATAGTGAAAATAAAGGTAAATAAATCAAATAAAATAAAATTTGTTTTTGAGAGTCAGTGATATTATAAAAGTAAATTTAATACATACTAGAACCGAAACAAAAATGGAGGCTCAAAATGATGAAGTAGATATACTCAGTTAGAAACAGGAAGTAAACAGTAAAGTAAGAAAAAGTAATATAGAAATAAATGAACTCAGCAAATTGTACAAGAAAAAGTTAGAGAAATACACCGAAATGTTCAATAAAGAAATAGAATGGTTGATACAGGAAATAATGATAGGCTGATTAAAATATAGGAAAATATTAGAAAGTATGAAAATGAGTATTAATCAATTAACAGCTGAATTAGATAAAAGTGAAAATAAATACGAAAAGGAATTAGCACAGGAAGAGAATGAAAAAGGAGTCGAAAGAATAGATATAAGTAAGATAACAGAAAGAATAGAAGTAGTAAAATTAAAAGGTGAGAAAAACAAATGTAGAGTAGAAAGTAAACATGTAAATATTGACAGTAGAAAAGAGAAAAGTTTGAGTACATATGCACATTTAAATGATAACACAGCTAATGTGAATCAATTTTTAAAACTAAAAATATTTTGGGGCATGCAGGGGAGGCTCCAATAGAACATCTTGGTAATCTGAAATGCTATTTTATATTGAATCAGCTGAGCAAGGAGGCAATGGTCACTCTCACTTGGAGTCATATTCAATATGACACTCAGTTCTGGTGGAATTCTTTATTTACAAAACCAGCTATGTTCAGACAATACAGACAATTATTATTAACAAGCTACTGGAGTGAAGAACACCCAAGAAAATATTAAGAACCAGGTGTCACAGGACATGTGGCAACTTGGTGAGATTTCTTTCTATTTTTTCACCAGAAAGTAGTGAAGTTAAGATTGCTAATGGCTAACCCACTGCCAGAACATCAATTTCCCACATAATGTAGAACAAATATTAGTAGGGACTGAATAAAAAACTGTAGAGCAGATGACTAAGTTACTTAGTGCATTTAACAGCACAAGGCCAAATAATGAAAATAAGAAAAGGGGATTCAAACTTCAAGAAAGAGATAAAAATATGAATGTTATGAATTTTAGATTGGATATAAATGATTGGCATAAAAGGACTGAATATAGAGGATTGTATTGTTCTAAAAGAGTGGATGATTAATACCCCAGCCATGATCTGGAAATCTACCACCTGAAATACTAAACCAGCCCTAAAAGTAGGTCATGATTAAGAGACCCAAAAGTACCGCCTTATAAAAGTTAGACAGGTTTATATTAATCAGATAGACTTGTAGGCAAAGAAAAATATTTTTATTTGTAGACTTAATGAGAATAATGGAAATAGAATTAAATAAATAAAATAAAATAAAGTTTTTTTAGACAATCAATACACAATAATGTAAATAAAAGAAAATATAAATGAAATCAAATAAATTTTTTTATTTAGAATTGATATATGATAATGGAGGTGAAATAAAAGATAGATACATAAAATAAAGTAAAATAATATTTTAGGGTCAATATACAGCAATGAAACTAAAAGTAAATAAATTGAATAAAGCATATAATAAATGAAATAAAATCTGTAATAAGAATAAATAAAAATGTAAAATAATGTCATGTTAGACATCAGTCACATTGAGGTTGATAGAATCATGGGGGGGGGGATTCAGAAAAAGGGTTGAGGGAAGTGTGTCCAGTGTAGGTTGTCACTTTGTGAATGTAAGACCTATAACAGGCAATGGGGAGGGGTAGAGTCCCATATTTTTAGGATGAGGATTCAGTAGAGAAAGTCCTGGGCCCATTTGTTATGCTGGTAGATGTATTCCCAGCCCAATATCTAAAAAATATGGGCACAAAAAAATAGTTCCAGCATAAGCTACAAATCAGTTCATTGGAAGAAAAATTTTCAATATAGTTGTAATAAATTTCATTTTACCATAAGCTGAATGGCCAATAGATCAATACTGCCATTCGCAATGACCCCGTATTTTTTGGATAAAGTCTTAGTAAAGAAAGTCCTGATCTCATTCAACTCACTACTAGAGAAATTCCCAGCACAACAATAAAATTAAGTTGTACTTTTTTTCATAAGTCAAAGGGTAGATGCATACTGCCCTTTGGTGCATTCAAATTCCCATATACACCATCAGATGAATGTTGTCTCTCAGGGTCATCACAAATGACCTAATTGTTGTAGTCAATGTAGATTGCAGCCTGTGAGATAGAGCAACATAAGGTCACCTTCTGTAGCTTGTCAATCTCTAGCAATTTGAAACTTATTTTATAGTAACATAGTAAATACATAAATAAATAAAAATGAAAAAAATCAAACAGTAAAGCTAAAATCAAATGTCAGAGCTAAAATGGATCAAATTGATGCATTTTACCTCTCAAATATAGGGGGGGGGTAACACTAGTGAGATATATGTTCTAAAGCACATATATATCTGCATTACTTATTTGATAATTTGAATATAAACAAACAAATTATTAAGAAAAATGAGAATAGTTAAGAAAATAATATATTTAAGAAGTGATTTTTTTATAAAAACAGATTGTGTAAGATGGGGAAATAAAAATCTTAGTGAAGAATCTAAAATAAAAAAAAGATTTTTCAAACCCGCTCTCCTTTTTATAAATTAAATTGAGAAAAAAAGAGTAAATGTTAAAAGAATAAATAAATATGAAATGTTTAAAAATAAAACTGACAATTGAATTAATTAGAAAATCTTTGTAAACTATTCCATTGGCATAAAAGCAATAAGATAGTACATTAATCTAGAAAAGAGATTACATAAAACAAAATGTAAAAATTAATTACAAAATAGATTAAAATTATGATAAAAATTAAAACTATGATAAGGAAATAAACAATGGGAAAGGTAGATATAAAAGTGTGAAATAGCTATTATTATATTCAATCCTTGATTCATATCCAGATTTGGATATTTGGACATTCAGTTATCCAGAGATTTAGAAATTTAGGTATAGTATAGAGCAGCCATTAGTGCTGTAGACAATATTAATGCCCAAGCCACAAAATTAGAAACATGCATTGCTAGAAAGCTGTAGAAGTGTTCAACTGGGCTTCACACCCGAGTCTTTAGTTACATTAACTGTTCTTACCTGAAACCAATGCTTGAAACTAATGCCTAAACTATGAATTGGTTGCTGCTGCATACTCTCTCGCTCTTTTCCATTATTGATCCAAAGAATGGAAGGAAAAGTATGAAACCATTGATGGAGACCAAAAGGCCAAACAGTTGGAAAATCCAAACCAATGAAAATCAACCCAAAGGAACTGTCATCTTAATATGACAAAAAATCTAGGTAAATATATTTTCCATAACTAGACACTATTTTTTTGAATGACAAGAACTTTAATTAAGGTCTTTCCTAAAAAGTTAGTCTTAACTTAATCTTGTATATTTTCTTTGTGTAAAGTTTATTATGTTATATTATATTAAATTTGTGTGTGTGAATAAATAATAATGTTTGCTTAATTGTTATTCTCTCTCTTTTGTCACTGCATCACCATTAGTTTAAGAGTATAAATATCTAATGTGTTAAGTTAAATGCACTGGATCCCCTGATTAAGAGTAGGAATTAGCTTGGGATATTTCAAGTGCTGAATTTGTGGCCTGTCATCTGAGCATGCTGGCTATATATAATCTATATAGTTGGATGGTGCTTGAGTTTTATCCTCAAAAACAAATAAAATGCTTTGGATAATGGGTGTTTGTTCCAGTAGTATGGAGGTGGACTATTGTCAGGAAATGTGGTAATGGTAATGTTTTGTATAGCTTCAATCAGGCCATATGTATCGATAGTTAAGCTATCAATCATATTCTACCTTCTGCTTGAAGTGTCAGTCCATACCACAGTCATTATAGAAGACAAGATAATCATGAAATATAACTAAAATGAAAATGTAGAAAATAATAGATGTTAATAAATAAAAAATAAAATAATAATAAGATATTATTAAATAAATAATGTCTGAGTATAATAAAATAATCTATCAAGCATACATGTGAAATATTAATATTAAGCTGATAAAACAAAAGTAAATTTGGGTGGACCCAGTTCAATATATATATAGAGAGAGAAAGTTAAATTTATAGTAAGTAGTTAGACAGATAGGCACACAAGTAAATGGATGGATGGATGGATGGATAGATAGATAGATAGATAGATAGATAGATAGATAGATAGATAGATAGATAGATAGATAGATAGATAGATAGATAGATAGATAGATAGATAGATAGATAGATAGATAGATAGATAGATAGATAGATAGATAGATAGATAGATAGATAGATAGATAGATAGATAGATAGATAGATAGATAGATAGATAGATAGATAGATAGATAGATTTTTTTTTTATTTCTTTTTTTGTTTTGTCTTACAGATTCATTTTTTCATCACAAAGTATACTTTCTATCTTGTTTAACATGGATAATGGAAAGTTATATTTTACTCATGATATAATGTGGACTACTATTGTTGTTTTAACTATTGTTGGCCTTTTTGGACATTTTTTAAACTTATATGCTTACACCAGAAAAGATATGATAGCTGTTGTTTATATATATATGAGGGCAATCAGTATTTCAGATATATGCCAATTATTAGTGCAATCATTTTACTGTGTGGAAAAAATAATTCCTAATTTATATCAACATAATTACATCATATCCTGGTATATGGCCCGTTTATGCTTTTATTTAATCGTTACATTTATTGATATTACAAATATTTTAACAGTGATGGTGACTTTAGATCGTTTTATGGCCATTTGTTATCCTTTACATAGTCATAAAATTCAAAAACAATTTATAGCTAAAATTATTACATTGAGTATATGTACGTTTGGCTTAATAATTCACGTTCCTGAAACAATGCAAAAAATCGTAAAAATAAACAACTTTTCTTCTAATTCTTCTGAATATCAAACATATATAGTCATTGACGACAAGGTTTTTCTTAAAGGCTTGTTTAATAAAATGTATACTTGGTTTCGTAATACAACAGGACGATTTCTACCGATAGCTTTAGTGTTCTACATGAGTGTAAGAACTGTGATCGGCTTTAAAGAAATTCAGAAAAAAAGAGCGATTATGAACAAAACGGATCTGAAAAAATTGAAAACTGAAAAACAGCTTTGCATTCAAATGATAATTACTGATGTTTTGTTTTTAGCTGCAGGAATTTCCGGTAGCATAGCCTCGATTTCAAAAACCCAATTTGGAACAGGAACTAGTCTTTATAAAATATCATTAAAAATTGCTCAAATGTGTGAAAAAATAACGTATGGATTATCATTTTACTTTTACTTTTTGTTTAGTTCTAGTATTAGAAGATCAGTTTTTAAAATGTGTAAAAATAAAAATGCAGTCCAACCTGAATCTTCGCAGTTTTCTACAGCTAATTAGATCATTTCCATAGTTTCATCAAATGAGAATTTAATCAACTCCAAACTATATAAAACAAAATTAAAAACTTTTCCTTAACACCACAATAAATCAATAAACATTTAAATGTTTAATGTAACCAAATGCAGGACTTTAACAAATAATACAGAATTTCCATCTAAAACTGATTAACAGTTTCTTCACTTAGGTTTTTGCAATTGTTCTGATCAAATTTGACGAGGCGATATATATATATAATTTTTTTATGAATAGTAAATCCATGAATAAAATTGAAAATATTATCGTGGAACAATAAGTATTAATAATATTGAAAAAAGTATTGAAGAATTGGAAATTTTTTATGAACCTGAAAATACTGTAGTCCCTCTATATCCTTGACTAGTTTTAATACAAGTTGTAAATATTGAAATTAACAGACAATAATGAACTGTATTTTATTACACATTTCTCTGAGCAAATGATATACACATGTTGAAAATATGTACCATTCATATATTTATAAAATGCAATTGAAGAAAAGTTTCCAAGTTAAAAATACCAGTAATACTTCAGTGCAATATCCTTAACTGACAATGTTGTAATGCAATAAATTAAAAATTAGTCACTTATTATTCCTTTTTATATTCTTATATAGAGATATGTAAACAAATTCTAACACCAGTAAGCTTGAAATTAAAATCAATGGAGATGTCTATGCAACCTCACTCAAATAAGCTTATAATTCAATTTACAATGTCAGACTTATTTGTTGTACATCACAACATTAGCCCATGGGTTTGCCCATTGATAGCATTATTTGTAGCATCACATTACACAAGTTTGAAGAGGCTGTTATCTTTAAATATGTAGGTGATAATTATAACTTAATTTTCAAATGTATGTGCACGATGCATTTATATGTTCACCTGAGTCATACATATTATTAATGAGATATTGAAGATATGGTGCAAAAAACATCATTACAATGGATGTTTGAACATGAGAGTGTCTCCAAAAGTCTAAAGTTCTTAGACTTATATATGCAATGGAATAACAATTATCTGGACTACAAAATGATCATTATAAATTCGTGGGACAATTTTCCCTCAGCCTCATAACCCTATCATGCAGAAAGTTGCTGGGAATTAAAGATTTCTTAAATAGAAACTTATACCATTGCATATTAGAGATAGATCAAAAAGCTAATAATGAGAAGCCTATGTTAAGAATCTATGCAAAATAGACTATAATTATAATTTACCAACTAATATGTTAAAAAAATTTATAATGAAATAAATCAGACACAATATACAGGCAATTATACAATTATGACAGACAAAAATAAATCATGGCCCTTATTCCCAGGAGGCTGTATAAGTCACCAACCAAGGCAGTGGTTAGTGGGTGAAGATGGAGGGTGTTAAGAATCTCCTGATTCCAGACTCAGGATGCCATTTGATGATGACTTTATTTAGGTAATTACAACTGCAGATCACTTTCAAGTGAAGGAAGATTGCAAGAACTAGAATAAGTACTGTCTTATATTAAATGGGACATTATTGAACTTTGTAAAGTTAGAAGAAAAGGTGAAGAGACAATTAATTTAAAAAGTGGACATGTACTCTATTATAAAGAGACAAATATTGGAAATACAAGTGGAGTAGGATTCATTATAAATAAAAAGTGGAAAAACAATATTGTGGAGATTGATGGTGTATCAGATAGCAGATACCAAATGCAGATAATTCAAGTTTATGCCCCAACATGTTCTCATAGTGATGAAGTAGTAGAAGATTTTTATATGGATGTACAAAAGGCTTTTGATCAGAGTAAACAACACTTTGAAATTGTTATGGGAGACTTTGAAGCTAGAATTGGTAATCCAATAAAAGATGAAAGAGCTGCAGGTAATTTTGGTTATGGTAATAGAAATGAGAGAGGATATAGACTTATGGAGTTTTCAGAAAAAGATAAACTTTATATTATGAATTCTTTTTTTAAAAAAAATGTTAAAAGATATTGGACATGGAAGCATGCAAATGACCGTACAGCAAAATTGGATTATATTTTGACTAACAGAAAATACATATTTCAAGATTGTAATGTTCTTAATAAATTTAACACAGGAAGTGATCATCGATTAGTAACATGTAAGATACATGTTAATGCAAAACTAGAGAGACAAAAATTATTAAGAAAAACAATATTTACAGTTGATATTCCTAATCTTCAGAAACATTCTAATGAATTTAAATTAGAGCTTACAAATCAGTTTCAAGTATTAGTAGATTTTGAACATGATTCAGATTTGAATGAAATTAATATGAAAATAACTGATACAGTTTGAAAAACTGCAACAAAAATAGCTGGTAGAAAAAAGCAGCAATTGATCAATAAAATTTCTATTGAGATTAGAGAATTTATGAATAAAAGAAGGAATATGAAGATATACAAAAATGATGCATTAAAAAGGATTGAATATCTCGAATTTTGTAAAATGGTGTGGAAAATAATTGAAAATGATATAAGAAAGTATAACTGTGAACTAGCAAGGAAAGCTGTAGAATAAAATAAAAGTCTCAAGAATGTAAAACAACATTTTGGTATTGGTAGGAAATTTATATCTGCAATAAGAAAAAAAGATGGAATTATTATTAAAAAGAGAGTTGACCTCATGAAATGGGTAGAAGACTTTTATCAAGAATTACATAGTAATAAAGAACAAGTACTTTCTATATCTATTACATCTTCCAAATTGCCCAGAATTTTAAATGAAGAAGTGAGACATGCAATTAAATGTATGAAGAAAGGAAAGGCTCCAGGTAATGATGGAATTATAATTGATATATTAAAAGAAGCAGGTGAAGAAATAGAATTTTTTTAGCAAAGTTATATACCAAATGTCTAATTGATAAAGATGTACCAGATGATTGGAAGAATGCAGTAATTATATTAATATTTTAAAAAGGTGATAAAGAAGATATTAGAAATTACAGACCTATCAGCCTTTTATCAGTTTTATACAATTTTTTTACCAAGATAATTGCAACTCATCTACAGAGAACATTGGATTTCCACCAACCAAGAGAACAAGCTGGATTTAAAAGTGGTTTTAGTACAATGGATCATATCCAGGTATTGAGAGAAGTTATAGAAAAGACTTACCAAAATAATTGCAACTCATCTACAGAGAACATTGGATTTCCACCAACCAAGAGAACAAGCTGGATTTAAAAGTGGTTTTAGTACAATGGATCATATCCAGGTATTGAGAGAAGTTATAGAAAAGACAAATGAATATGAGTTGCCATTATGTTTTGGATTTGTAGATTATGAAAAGACATTTGATTCTATAAACATTTCTTCAGTGATTAAAGCATTGGATCATCAAGGTATAAATCCAGGATATTGTCATATTTTAAAGACTATGTATAAAAATGCAACAGCAGCAATTAGATTACATAATGATACAGGGAAAGTCAACATTGAGAAGAATATAAGACAAAAACTTTTTACAGCAGTGCTGCAAGAAATATTTTGTTTATTAAAATGGGAAACTAAAGAAGTGAAAGTAAATGGAGATTATTTAAGTCATTTAGATTTTGCAGCTGATGTAGTTGTTTTTGCAAATAATGCTTCAGAGCTGCAGGATATTTTGCAGGAATTATCAGATGAAAGTAAGAAAGTAGGACTAAAGATAAATGTTAAAAAGACTAAAGTAATATTTAATCGATTTGCTCAAAATATGAAAATAAAGATTGATTATGATGAATTACAAGTAGTTAACAGTTACAAATACCTTGGTCAGATTATTAATACAGATGGAAACATAATGGATGAAATTAATCATAGAATTAAACTTATTTGGAGTGCTTTTGGTAGAAATAACTTGATACTAAAAGGAAATATGCCTATGTGTTTGAAAAGGAAGGTTTTTAACAAATGTGTTTTACCAGTTTTTACTTATGGATCTGAGACTTGGATACTTAATAGAAGAGCAATATGGAGACTTCAGACCACTCAAAATAGTATGGAGAGATGCATGTTGTGAGTAACAAGAAGAGGTTGAAAACACAATGTATGGGTAAGAGAACAAACAGGTGTTACTAACCTCATTGAAAAAATAAAAAGATTGGAGTTGGGCTGGACATATGGCTAGAAGAGATGATAATAGATGGACAATTGAAATCTTAAACTGGATTCCAAGAAATTGTAAAAGATACAGAAAGAGACACATGTGAGATGGATGGATGAAATAAGAAAGTGTGCAGGGGTGATGTGGAGAAGAGAAGCTAAAGATTGGAGAAGATGGATTGAACTTGGAGAGCTCTTCATACTGCAGTGCATTGATAATGGTTGATGATGATGATGCAGGCAACAAGCTTTGGATAACTCTGTCTTACTTACCAAAGCTTTTGCAAAAAATAAAAATCTGCTCTAATGCATACATTTTAAGAACCCTCTAACTTAAACAGGCTATTAAACAACACAAAGGTCAAGTTATCCCAAAGTCCAACTCCTCAAATATTGTATATAATAAGATTCTGTAATGCTTCCTGTAAATCTGTATACTGTGGTGAGTCTCATGAACATCATCACCACCAGAGTTGCAAAAACATACAAAAAATGACTTGGAATAAAAATCAGTTTTCTTCAAGTACGAGCAGAATTTTGGTCATGTTTTTGACCCTATAAAAGTTAATATTGTATGTAATGAACATGATGTTTATGAGTGCTATGATTCTGGCTTTATCATCCAAAAGCCACTCAGATAGAGTAATTTTTCTATTATTATTACCAAATAATTTTTCTTAAACTAACATTCAAAATGATAGTGTATATATTTTAACCGACAACCCCATTTTAACAGTCATACCTAATGCTTATTAACAAAAATAAAATAAAATAAATCTTTATAATGGACAAATGAACCACACGGTATAATAGATGGAAATACTATGGCTGTCTAGTCGCCATAACACCTGTAGATAGTATTTAACCACTATACCGAATTGGAATTCAAATACGAATTCCTTACCTTTTTTTTTTTAATTTTATACACGCAATTTTTAGATCTTGCATATATCTTATTTACAAAAATAAGTTTTCCGGTGGCCATTGTCCCTTGAGTAGAAACTAAAAATAAATTTATACGGGAACAGTATATTTATGAGCGTCAGTTGGAAGCTGACATCAAGCGCCAGACTCACAAGTACGGTGAGAATTATACTTTCCCTACTTTTCTTATCTCATGAGGTGCTCGACCCAAGCTAGCTCCTTCTCAGGGTTGGGAGGAAAGCCTATCAGATGAATGGAGGTATGTTAAGAAATATGTGGATTTGAACGCTCTCTTTAAATCTTTATTCCCCAAATTAATCACTTTAATCTATTTCTTAAACGTTAGATTTGAATCTAAAATATATTTAATATATACATGCCTATTTCTATCAGACGTATTTAGATAATTTTTCAATTTATCTTGACAGGTAAAGTAATAGGTGATTATAAATGATTTATCTAAAATATATTTAATATATACATGCCTATTTCTATCAGACGTATTTAGATAATTTTTCAATTTATCTTGGCAGGTAAAGTAATAGGTGATTATAAACGATAAATCAATATACAACTTCAATTATAAGGTAAATATATGACTTTTATTATTAATATTTTAACACATCATTTATAAGATCAAAATTATATATCATTCCCAGATTAAAGTATAGCAAATCCATAACCATAAATAAAACAAAAAAATCTTAATACATAACAGATAAACATTAATTCAATATATATATATATATATATATATATATATACAGTTATACGCTATAATTTGATTTAATAGCCTAATCAAGTAGAATTATTCAGAGGGTAATGAGAAGCAATTCCAAGTTATATTAAGATAAAAATATCACATTACCTGATGGACCCTGGGGTTTGAATAATGCAATATTCAGTCACTTAGTGTAACTAGTTCAATCTTATGGTCCTGAAGTAATCAAGGTTTACTTTATTAAAGAATGATATCTTTTTATTGATGAAGTCTGGCATTAAGGTTTATTTGCATTATGAACGAGAAGCGATTTAAATTATTAAAGACTTAATCTTCCAAAGTAAATTTGTTCATACTTTTAGATTGGATCTTTTCTATTTTGTTCAGTATTATGCAGTATAGATTATTGGTGAGGTTTCTGGGTTCTTCTGTGGGCAGGTGGTGGATAGAATCAGCTTCATATCGGTGGTGGATGCTGAAGCCCTCCACGTATCTGCTATTACCCGACATTATAAAAGTTGGTATTCTACAAATTGATCCAGGATACATCTCTCTGGCAAAACCAGTTAAATCAAAAAAACTTTAATGTCCTTTACAGCAACTCCAGCATAAACATCTCAATTAATAGATCGAAGCCAAAAAAAAAATTAAATGTATATAAAAGCAAAAATCATGATTTACAAGATGTCCGCAGTTCTCTCCTACTCAGCTGTTTTAATCTAACTTCTCATACATTATATTTAACCTCTTGATGATAACTTAAATGATTATATGTATTAAGGGTAATGGGCATGTGTTACCTAATTTTTTGTAACAGGATTTGAACCTGGCTACTGTTACAATATATATATATATATATATATATATTATAATCTAGAAATACTATATTTTTACCATTAAGTTTCTAATTAGTTTTTTGTATACTATTCCTCCATCCCAAAACTGCTTGATACTTTAGTCATAATAGTCTTATTATTAGTAAGTATGTCCAAAAGAAAGATATTCCAAATTTTTTTTTAAATACATTTTTTTTTTTACGTAAGAAATGTGATTTAATAAGCCATCTATTTATTTAAAATTACAGTTACACCACCATTAATAGATGACAAACAGAAAAATGATGTTTAAACCTCATAGAAAAATAATTGATTAACGATTTTGTTTTCTATATTGAAATAATTATAAATATGCAAAATACAATTCACATACCTACTATACCCTATGTCAATCTCTAAATTCTTTCAGTAATAATCAGATAGTTTATTGCGTGGGAAGACATAAAAAGCTTGAACACTGGAAGTACAGAGTTAAGGCATGATTTAATTATCATTAGCTCCAGAGTGCGATTCTATAGTGAACTAGACCATGCAGAGCATTCAATAATAGTTGTTCTCTAACAACATGTATTTCAATTTCAGATCTTCCTTCTTACATGCAATATTCATTTCTTTATGCTCTACTGTGTGATCAAAAGTTCATGCATTGTTTTTTGCTCATGTGCAAGTGTTAAATCCGTATGTTAGACTGGATAAAATATACCTATAAAGATTTTCAATTGTTAGAACCAGGGCTGATGTTACTATTGTAATGGTCAAGATTGTATAATCAGTCAACAAGAGTGAAAGACCAAGCAGGGACTCTCAATCAGCAGACACAAGGTTATCCTGATGTTCCTAGTTTAAACCCCCTACCTAGACTTTCTAGTCTCAACCTCCTAATTAACATCCTTGATGTCATACAGCTTCCCTTCTTCATACAGCGGAACATAGCTCAGGGTTCAAACATGGACTCTCTCAGAAGTCTTCATAGCTTATGACATCACCATATCCTAGCATTTCTTAAATCCTACATTAATTAATATACATGATGGTGATTGACATGATTTTAAGATTTAAATATCCCTATAGTAATTCCAAGAGAAATATTATTTCAATAATGAACAAAACCATGGATATATTTGTTTTGGTAAAGGAATAACTTTACTTAATGATATATATAATAACTAATTAATAGTTCTGACTCACAAGGATGACACCAGTTTAAATTAACAATAACAATACATTTATTTACAGAAATTAAACAAGGGATAAAGTAGCTTACAAATTATTTGATTGATATAATCTACTGGCTTTTACATATGTAACGTTTAATTATATACGTTGCAAATATATTGGTATTTGGTAAAAGCTAAAAAAATAAAAGTAAATTTAGATTTTTTTGGACTAATTTTTTTTAAAAAAAATAACGTACAATGAAAGTTTAATTATTCTTTTATTTTTTTTTATGTAAGTAGAAATAAAAGTAGAATTGGAGAGAACAAAAGAATTCTAAAAGTAAAATAAAAAAAAATAAGAAAAAGTAAAAATATTTTGGCTAATTAAAGATGGCCGAAAAACTAGCTTTATAACGTAAATTTTATAAAGAATCTACAAGATTATGAACCAAAAAAACACCATGATAATAGCATGCGCAGAAGTCTGAAAACTGGACCTCGGATATAAAAAGGAGGGATTCGTTTGGAAGAATGTCTTGTTCCATTAGTCTCTCTAGTTGGTTCTGGATAACAATAATACATCCAGGATCACCCTACACTGAAATAATTCAGCATGTCGAAGTGAACCGGAGCTTCTGCGAACATCATGCCTGAAGATGTACACCAGGAAAAGCCTTTGTGACCGACTAGGAGAATGGATCACAAGATCAAATAATAACCAAAAGGCCGAGCTTATTCTACCAAAAAAAACTATGCATAGTTATCTACTACTGAATTCACAAAACTTACTGGTAAGTTATACTTCATTACTCCTGATTGTGACCAAATTAAACGTTTTCAAACAATTTCTAAAAGTATGTTTAAACAATCCCGATAGAGACATTAATTTTCTTGTACAAGAGACATTCATTTTTTTAAGGAACTTTCTAGAAGAAATTTAGATATGAACAGTAATTGTAAAATTGTTTTTTATTAATTGATTCACATCTGAGTTGTGTTCTCTCTAATTTACTTGATAAGTAACTTATTTCAAATATTTTTTTAGTCTATTAGAATAAAAAATATTTCTAAAACCAATTTTCATTTGTGTGTTATTAATAATAATTATTATTTTTTATTATTAGTCTAATGAGATTTAAAACATAATTTACTTTTGCCAATATGTTTCAATAAGCCCAGGAATAATAATCTTAAAAAAATAATTCTCGTTATGGTATGATGTAATACCGATTGGTTTAAAAATATCTTTTCTTTTTAATTTGCGAGATGCTATGTACGGTTCAGTGGGTTCTTGCAGAACTCTGGTGCCTTTCAAATAAATTAAAAGCTGATGTCATCGATAGCATAATTCTCAACAATTACAAGGCCGAGTTGATCAGGAAATATAGCTATGTTTTTAATAGAAATCGAAATACAATTTTCTTTTTTTTGACATAGCTTGATCAACTTGCGCGCAGTTTATATTAGCATGTAGAGGCCTAACAAAATGGAAAACATTATACATAATACTACAGAAGGTGGTAATGACTTATAATAATAATATGTGCCCTATTTAATAGTACTGGGATATGAGAATCTAGAAGTCCATTATAGGTTTGGATCTAACAATTTATTACAATTTATTTGTTTAAAGAGACAACTTGTAGATGGGTTCGATTTATGTCACCCAGGGATGCTAGAGAGCACTGACAAATGCTAGAATAAACATTAGTTAGAAATTGCAGTACTACCTATGGGACTGGTGTCAATGGTAAATAAATGTAAGGATAATTGGCTTAGCAATCTGAAGGCATGGTTCACAACTAAGGATGGATGTCCCATAGTGGTGCACCTGCTTCTAATCAAGGGCACATACCAATAAAAAAGATGTCATGCTGAAACGGGTCTTTAGGGTGGCAATAAGTCTTTAGTTCCATTGCAAACCTAAACTGGTATAATATTTGATTAGGGAACCTGGGTGTGCAAAAAGAAATAGCCTGCACTTGTAACTGATTACTCAAAGATGCATGAACCATGCAGTGAATATATATATAAAAATTTAATAATCTGACCATTGCAACACATATAAAAAGGTAGGAACACAAATATATAGACAAAGATATATAAACAATAAATTATGAAACCTCCACCTACATAAATAATAAACATTATGAAACTTATTTTATATAACAAATGAGCATCCCTAGTTAACCAGGCATGATTATGTTATAACTAAGACCTATTCTTCACAATAACTATTTTAATCATCTTAAATTTAAAAATCTAGTAATATAATATTTAAGTATTAGGGAGATGTATTACCCCTGAATTAGACTGATATCATGATCCATTACTTTTTACATTACCTGTACAGGGATTGCAGTTATATATATATATATATATATATATTGCAGTTATATATATATATATATATATATATATATATAATACCGCATTGATAAGTAATACAATACATACATTTAGATAACTTTATTAATATTACTTTCACATAAAAGAATCTTGAATTATAAGTATGATCACATTTACATGAGTTGTCATTACATAAGATCATTTTAACAAAATAGAAGTATTAATTTGAGTGCTACGTGAAGTAACCATTTATACAAAATTAATATATAATTTTCTCACACATCTTCAATTAAAATTAGTTTCTAATGCATTGATTATGTTATATTTATAGAGCAGCATGATAAACAAAATGATTTATATAATTAATTGACTGGGAAATACACTCACCATCCTTCATTAATCCTTTACATAATTCAAACAATTGAGAAACATAACTTTCCTTGATATGATGGGAGGTATGCTTGGAGTCTGCTTTCTAATTTTTAATGGATTTTTCTGCTCTTTTGCTTTTAAATCAATGTTCCATTAATTTCTTGCTTCCTCATGCCTTGTGTGCAGCCAAATTGGTTTCCTCTCCATTTTCTTTTATTTTTCATTTAAAACCTTAAAATATATATAGACTCTGAAGATACTCAACTGTAACTATTACAGCTGATTGTATCTATAGATAAGGAAATATAGCACTTACACTCCTTCTGTAATGGCTTCCTACCTTTCTTCCATTGTAAACATTTTAGTAATATTTCTTTACTTGGTTGTGCTTTTAACAAAATACTTTTCCTAAAATATTATAGTATCACTTAAAACAATAATCTTTTAACTTGTTAAAATATAAATTTATACAAGCACATAATTAAGCACACATGTGCATAATAATGTGTGCAGATATTGAGAAATAAATTTATATGATGGGAGATAGTATAATTCAAGAAAACATGATATATGCACCACTTCATATCCACCAAGTTACTTTACAAAAAAATTAGCAAAAATAAAAAGAACTTACATCCTCTCTGCCATGAATGAGTGATCGCTCAGCGTTTTCTCTTGCTGGAATGTTAGGGTGCATATATTTGTTAGTTTTCATTACTTTTAATCTACTTTCTCCCTGTTTTGATAATTTTATTTACAGTTTAACTAATTACATTAGGTTTCTCTCTGTCTCTAAGTTCAAGTACAATCCTTAAGTTGTCATTTAAATGACCTACTTTACACTTTTAATGGGGTCCCTCCTGGGTCATAGGGTCTGTTGTGATAACCTTTCCCCAGGTATATGGATCTTCATTTGCTAGTGTCCCTCTTTAATTTTCCATTTTAAAATGGTGTGGATTCATCAATCGCTTTTTCCTTCTTCATTTGGGTCTATGCATTGCTCATTTTCTCATCATCACTTACTCCCTGTTCAAGTTTACAAGCTATTTAAGTATTGGTAATTTCATCCTTGTGATGCCTTGCCCTTGTTTTCCTCCATCTATGGTCAACTTCCATGGTATTAGTATCATTTTAAAAGAGTTTGAACCTTGATGTCCAATGTAAGGTTGTGCTTCTGTTTGGTTTTGCTCATGCTCATTCATTTCATCTGTTATTACAGAGCTTTCATCTTAATTTTTATAGTATGATTGTGTTTCTTCATGCTTTTTGACATTTATTATAGGCATATATGCCATTACAGGGTTCAAATCTTGATCAACAGGGTATAATTGCATTTCTCTGTGGTCTTCATCATTTTTTGTAGGAATATTTGTTGTTAGAGGATTCAAATCTTTGTGTGGGTATGATTGCACTTCTCTGTCCTTGTCTCCTTGTATTCTCTTGAGTGTCTTTATCCCATTAACATTTGCTCAATGGTCTTCATTCTCTCTTTCAACATCTATACCCTTTATCTATAACTTCATTTTTCTGTATCTTCTCTTTATTGTCATGTTCAACTATCCCCATTGTCACTAGTAGCTCTGTTGTGAACCTATCTAAGTCTTGACTATCAGCATATAGTTGTGCTTCTTTCTGGTCCTCATCATTGGTAAGGGTTTCTAGACACTTGGGTGATACATGAAGGCTCATAATCCTTTTTAATTGTTCCTGGGATGTAAGGTACACTGGTCATATCCTCCATCTGGTATATACTCTACCATTCATGCATTTTTATTGCTCAATTAGGTTTCACACAGATATTTGCTCTCATCAATCCAACATGCCTGTGCTACACATGCTTGGTACATGCTGATGATTCATGGTGTTTTATAAAAACATGTCCATCATTACCTGGATGCTCCCTTTAAATGGTATTTGGCAAGCACTACTTGGTGCTCATCATTCAATTTATGTCTGTGAAACTTCTCTCATAGTCTTTCTAAATATTTCTCAGAGCTTTCCCCGGGTCCCCTCTAAAAATTACAATCTGTGGATTTTGCCTTTTCAGGGTCCAAAATGCCCTTAATAACAGATTTTGGTACTGTTCAAATATCTATAGTTAGTGTGGAATAACCCACCACCAGTCTTCTGCCATGCATCTAAGATAACCAGCAGAAATTGCCACTTTCTGTTTCTCCATTACCTTGTACCATGCAAATGTCTTTTTCAAAATTTCTAAATATTGCATCGGGTTTTCTTCTCTGTCTTGTCTGAACACTACTACTCTTGGAGGTTGATTGATCTCCCAGTCTTCTTCACTGTTGCTATCTCCTCTGGTAACATTGTGATAAAAAAAATTTTAAATGGTCTGCTTCCCTTGGCCATCCTCCTTGGTGTCATGTTCCATCTTCATACTGTAATTATTCTGAAAAAAAAATTAGTTCTATCTTCCCTATCTTTTATTATTATCTTATGTCTGATATCCCTTATGTTTATATGTAATCTTTCTTTGTATGAATGTTGGTATGACCACTCATCCCATCTGTAAAAGAAAACAATGAAGATTATTTATAATATTATTATTATTTCCACTTGTGCCTTATTTCCATACATATGCTGTTTTAACTTACTACCTACTTCTTATATTATTATTACAAATTTGAACCAAGAAAAAAAATTGAGTGCACCAAAGGCTTTGATTTAAACTCTTTTTAGGTTTCAGTATTAATTTTCTAAGTTTTCAGGATTTATGCTTATTGCCCCCCCCCTTATTTCTGCCCTAACATGCTAAAGTCAGACATACATAAATATCAAGAAAAATCAAGTCTATATACAAAATATTCAATTTTTCTTTCTAAATCCCTATTTTTGGTTTACTTGAGAGGGCTCCCACCATCGTATGAAAGCAAATTTCAACTCTCTCTGTCTATCCAAAACAAAATCTTTATTTCTCTGTGTGGTCTTTAGGTCTCATCCCAGCTGCATAAAGGTGGTTCAAAGCCTCAAATTGATAGAACCATGTTGTGTAAAAAAAATCATGTAATGGTCAAGATTGTATAATCAGTCAACAAGGTCAAAAGACCAAGCAGGGACTCTCAATCAGCAGATACAGTGTTACCAGCTTGCTTTTAGTTTAAACCCTTACCTAGGCTTCATAGTCTCAAGCTTCTAATTAATATCCTTGATCTCATACAGATTCCCTTCTTCATATAGCATGATGTAACTCAGGGTTCAAACATGGACTCTTTTAGGGTTTTTTCATAGCTCATGACATCACCATACCTTAGTATTTCTTAAGGCCCTACATTACTTCATTTACATTATGATGATTGACATGATTTTAGAATTTAATCATCCCTATGTGATACCAAGTGAAATATTATATCAATAATAAACAAAACCATGGATGTGTTTTCCTGAAGGTTTGTGATGATGGGATTCTAGCTGTATTTTTATATTGGACTGTTTCCATCATCTAATATGTGTGTTCAATGTCTTTAGAAAAGTTTAATTTTATTTAAATATTCCAAATACATTCAACTGTTAGTAATATCACAGCAAACAGGTTAGTATATGCACCAACTGTTAGTAATATCACAGCAAACAGGTTAGTATATGTACCAACTGCTAGTAATATCACAGAAAACAGGTTAGTTGGTGCATATACTAACCTGTTTGCTGTGATATTACTAACAGTTGAATGTATTTGGAATATTTAAATAAAATTAAACTTTTCTAAAGACATTTAACACACATATTAGATGATAGAAATAGTCCAATATAAAAATACAGATGGATATGTTTGTTTTGGTAAATGAATAACTTTACTGAATGATATATATAATAACTAATTAATAGTTCCAACTCACAAGGACGTCACCAGTTTAAATTAACAATAATATGTTTATTTATAGAAATTAAACAAGAGATAAAGTAGCTTATAAAGTCCTGGATTCATATAATCTACTGGCTTTTACATAATATTACAGAAGGTGGTGGTGGCTTACAGCAATAATGTGTGCCATATCT
The DNA here is from genome assembly GCA_028023455.1 of Epiperipatus broadwayi. NCBI lineage: Eukaryota > Metazoa > Onychophora > Udeonychophora > Euonychophora > Peripatidae > Epiperipatus > Epiperipatus broadwayi. The sequence continues at coordinate 2,156,079 of JAQFVV010006251.1, read as the reverse complement.
AATAGTCCTGGGACATAAGGATGTATCAGCCCATCATAGGTTTAAATCTAACAATTTATTACATTTTATTGTTTAATGGGACAACTTGTGAACAAGTTCAATTTAAGATCACACAGGGATGCTAGAGTGTGCAGACAAAGGCTAAAATAAACATTACTTAGAAATTGTTGTACTACATATGATAGTGGTGTCAATGCTAAATAATAAGAATGATTGGCTTAGTGGTCTGGTGGCATATTTCACAACTAAGCTGGTTTCAGGGGCACACCTGCTTCTAACCAAGGGTGCATAACAATGAAGAAAATGTCATGCTGAATCTAGGATTTAGGGTGGTGATAAGCCTTTAGTTGCATCACACAATCTAGACTGGGATAATATTTGATTAGGGAACCTGGGCGTGTAAAAAGAAATAGCTTGCATTTGTCACAGTGATTACACGAAGATGGGTGAATCATGCAGTCAATATATATAATGAAGTTTAATAATAATTCGAGTATTGCAACACATATAAGAAGGTAGGAGCGCAAATATATAGAGAAATATAAACAATAAATTATTAAACCTTCTGCGTACACAAATAATAAACATTATGAAACTTATTTTACATAACAAATGAGCATCCTTAGGTAATCAGGCATGATTATGTTATAACTAAGATCCATTCACAATAACTATTTTAATCATCTTAAATAACTATTTTAATCATCTTAAATTTGAAAATCTAATAATATGATATTTAAATATTAGGGAGATATATTACCTCTAAAATAGACCTGATAGTGTGATCCATTACTTCTTACATTGCCTGTACATAGATTGCAGTTTTATTTATATATACATATTATACTGCATCGATAAGCAATACAATACATACATTTAGATAACTTTATTAATATTACTTTCATGTAAAAGAATGTTGAATTATAAGTATGATCACATTTTCATGAATTTTTATTACATAAGATCATTTTAACAAAATAAAATTATTAATTTTAGCGGTACCTGAAGTAACCATTTACACAGAATTAATATATAATTTTATCACAATTAAAATTAGTCTCCAATGCATGGGTTAGGTTATTTTTAGAGCAGCATGATAAACAAAATAATATATATATATAACTAATTGACATGGAAATATGCTTGCCATCCTTCAATAATTCTTTACATAATTCTAAAAATTGAGAAACATAACTTTCCTTGATATGGTGGGAAGGGGGAGAAGAGAAAATAAGAAAACAATTTATATAGTATTATTATTTTAAAATTTGATAGTTTTAAATTTAGTGTCATCTTGATGCACTCCATCCCTTGGCATTTTGAGAGCAAAGAAGTGTAACACATTTAATGAATTGAAATTTAACTCCATCATTCAAGGTAATATACATAAATAAAATTGCAAAATATAGATTTCTAATTTGTTAAATAATGAAACCAGTAGATTTAACATTAATAATAAATTAATATATTTAAAAATATATTAAAGAAAATTTGAATAATATTAAAGCATTTTTACAGGCAATAAGATAATAACTTTGAGACTTCTTTTGCATAGATGAATATATGGATTTATGGTCTTTTGGACTTGCATTGAGATAGTAGGGTGTAGATGGATATTCTTCATTTTTAATGGAACTCTTCAATATGCCCACTTCACTAATGACCACAGAGAAGTTACACCTGACTACTCGCTCATAATGGCAGGTACTTTTAACATTTTCTTTCTTCTTCATGGATACCAAATTAACAAGCAGAATTCTAAGCAGGACAAATAGCAATATCATGCCAAATATTTTATATATTCTGTATATCTTTTTTTAAGAATATTATACATTATATAAACAATGCCCTCTTCTATGCTTATATACCTATAATTGTGCCTGGGATCTGCTTTCTAATTCTTAATGGATTTTTCTGCTCTTTTGCTTGTAATTCATGTTCCATTAGTTTTTTACATCCTCGTACCTTACCAAATTGGTTTTCTCTCCATTGTCTTTTATTTTTTATTTAACACCTTAAAATATATATAGACTCTGAAAGTGTTCAACTGTAACTATTACAGCAGATTGTATCTATAAATAGAGAAATACAGCACTTACACTCCCTTCTCTAATGGTTTCCTACTTTTTTCTATTGTATACATTTTATTGATATTTCTTTACTTAATTGATTGTGGTTTTAACAAAATACTTTTCCTTAAAATATTATAGTGTCACTTAAAACAATCAGCTTTTAACTTGTCAAAATGTAAATTTATACATACCCACATGTGCATATTGTTAATGTGTGCAGATATTGAGAAATAGATTATACAGTGGGAGATAGCAAACGTGAAGCAAGCATATATGCATGCATATATGCACTGCTTCACTAGTAAGCAAAGTAAGCAGCTTCCTAGATTGAAGAGCTCAGTGAACTCCACAGTATTGATCTTTGACAGTCACAGCTTTAGACATATTAGCTGTTTTTTGCATCAAATCTTCACGTATCTCATTAATGTATGACTCTGGTGCACATATAAATGCATCATGCACATATGTTTGAAAATTAAGATATTTAAAGATAACAGCCTTTTCAAATTTGTCTAATGTGATGCTATAAATAATGCCATCAATGAGCAAACCCATGGGCTAACCATTGCCAATCTTATAATATTTGTTATTTATTAAATATGTCTGAAATATCATTGTTTATTCATTTTAGTATATAAATATGTCTGAAATATCATTGTTTATTCATTTTAGTGTATTAATTATGAATTTGCTCTTTTTATGGCTGGACATTTTTTATGCAGCATTTCATGAATTATGTCTATTGTTTGTTTGTATATCACAGACTCATATAGCTACATAATATATAAATAAGCAAGTTTATAATTTTAGTTTATTTTGTGTGTATTGATATATTTCATTTAAATTCTATACTTTCCCTTCTGTTTAGCAGGACTATAATTCTGGCTTCCTCAGCCAAAAGCACGCTATAACTAGAGCAAATTTTCTATAATCATTACAGAATAAACTTTTCTTAAATCAAAGTTCTGAACGCCAATATAATGATTAATCTAAGAAAAGAAAAATGCATTGTCGTCTCCATTAATGTACTTAGTAAAAAGACTTTAAATAAAGGTTGTTAATATTAGAATAAAATGTGCTCATTTATATAGATTTGAATTTTAAAGAAAGTTTAAATGTTTACTTTGGATGTGAAATGTGGATATCAAAATATAAAGCATTTGAATGTTTTTTTTCCTTTACTCTGGATAATCATTGAGAATTTGGGAAAGAATAACTTAAAGCTATGGATGGGAAGATTATTAAAGAAAAAAACAATCATCATTAGGGTATTTTAAAAATTATCCTAATATTGAATGTAAGAAGAAAGAATACCTTAAAAAAGAAAATGGGAGACAATCGTAAATGACTTCTCCAGATCACTGTTTGGTACTCTTTGCTGAAAATTGGATTTGGTGATTAAAAAAGTTACTAAGTATGAGAACTTATCTACTAAGTATGAGAACTTATCATATAAACTTTGATGATAGATGATAATGCAACTTTATTGTAATTGGAGAACCCATGAATTTTAAAATAAAGGTTCAAAAATTCAAGAATCCAACCAACCATTTATTTTTCTTTACTAATACAATATATTTTTTTTAAATTCTCAATATTCAAACTTTTTTTTAAAAAACTTATTTCATTTTATTGTATTCATAAATATTTCTGATAAATTCAATCAAATGAAATGGGTATCAATTTAATAATGTGCTCTTGAGATTTTTATACAATTGGGAAAGCCAAAAACCATTGCTGACATAATAAGTGGCAAATGAAGACAAATGAAACACATAGTAATATTCTGTTTGTGTGTTGTGTGTTTTCAAACAAATATAAATAAATAAGTAGATAATTCAGATTATATGTAACTGAACAGAAAGTAACTAAAACTTGCAAACCTATCACAACCATCCATCAGCCCAGAAGTCAGATCAACCTCTCAGACTATAGATACATTAGAAACATATACTTTGTCAAGCAGTAATGTGTTTATGAAGTTGAATTGTCCCATGTGCTATATGAATTGCTTGACAAAGGGTATATTTCTAATGTATCTGTGGTCTGAGTGGTTGATCTGACTTCTGGGCTGATAGATAGTTGTGATAGGGTTGTAAGCATGATATAACTCATTGGAAGCTTCAGTTACTTTCTGTTTAGTTAAACAAATATAAACAAAAACAATGTGTGTTATGTGCACTTTTTTGAAATTTTTAATGCATATTATAAGTTCTTTTTGTGTGTAATTTTAATAAAGAAGTAGTAGAAATAAAAGTTATGCGGTTTTTTTTTTAATTGTTTTTCCTTCTCCTTTTTTGAATTTTTTTTAATAATGTATGTTACATTTTAAATAACAAATAATAAAATAAAAGTTGTGACATTTTTATTGAACAAATAATAGACTTTGTTTTCTTATGCCTTCTTAGATCATTATCAGCTCTTTTGCGCCCATTTTATAAAATTCGAGATATTTAATTTTTCTTAAAGTATCATTTTTATATATTTTTATATTTCTTCTTTTTTTCATAAATTGTCTTGTCTCAATAGAAGTTTTACTAGTCAGTTGCTGCTTTTTCGTACCAGCTATTTTTGTTGCAGTTTTAAAAATGTATCAGTTATCTTCATATTGATTTTGTTCAAATCTGAATTTCGAAATTTATTAATATTTGAAAACGATTTGCAAGCCCTAATTTAAATTCATTGGAATGTTTCTGAAGATTAGGAATATGAACTGTGAATTATTGTTTGTCTTAATAATTTTTGTCTCTACAGTTTTGCATTAACGTGTATCTTACATCTCACTAATCGATGATCACATCCCGTATTGTTGAATTTATTAAGAAAATTGCAATCTTGATACACATATTTTCTGCTAGTCAAAATATCATCCAATTCTGCTGTACTGTCTTGGATATTTTTCTGTGTCCATTTGCGTTTAACATTTTTCTCAAAAAAAGAATTCATAACATAACGGTTTTCTTTTTCTGCAAACTGTTCCCTTTTTATCATCATAACAAACTTACCTGCAGCATTTTCGTGTTTTAATTGCTTACTAATTCTAGAATTAAAATATCCCATGACAATTTTAAAATGTTGTTTGATCTGAGCAAAAAAACTTTTGTACATCAATATAAAAATCCTCTATTTCTTCATCACTATTTGAACTTTGGGCGTAAACCTGAATTATCTATTTTTAGTATCTGTTGTTTAAGTTAAATAACTAATCTTGTCACTCTGGCTGATATGCCATCAATCCCCCAATGCTGTTCTTCCACTTTTTATTTACGATAAATTCTATTTCACTTGTTTGCTCTTTGTAGTACAGAATTTGTCCACTTTTTAAATTAATTGTCTCTGCACCTTTTCTTCTAACTTCACAAACTCCAATAATGTTCCATTTAATGTTAGACACTTCTTCTTGCAATTCTTGCAACCTTCTTTTATTTGAAAGTGTTCTGTAGGTATAAGTACTAAGTAAAAGGTCATCATCAAATGGCAACCTGAATTTGCAATCAGAAGATACTTATCACTCACTATCTTAAGTCGCCAACTGCTGCCTTGTTTGATGACTTTACAGCTTTTTGGGAATAAGGGCCATGATTCATTTTTGTCTATCATGATTGTAAATATCTATTATATTTCATTCTATTATATTTCATTCAGCATTTAGTTTAATAAATTATATTAAAAATGAAATCTTAACTTTGTGATCATTACTTGAAGAATTAAGTGTAGAATGTAGCAAGCAGCACGAATATTTCGGATAGTTTTCTTCAAAAACAAATTAAGAAAAAGAAAAGATTAGGAATTGGAAAATGAAGTGTCAAACTATCATTTTAAATTTATTCATCATCATCACTTTCAACCACTATTAATACATTCCGGATTTTAAGATCTCTCCAAATTCAATTTAATTTCTCTGATCCAAAGCTTCTTTTCACCACAGCATATAAACTAACTTTCCTATGTTAACCATCTTTTCACATGAAACCTCTTAAGTCTTTTGCAGTCACTTAAGATTTACTTCAGGATTTTAACTGTCCATTTATTACACTCTCTTCTAGCGGCATTTCCAACCCAACTCCATTTGAGCCTCTCAGTTTTTTTATGATTTTAAAGATACAAGTTTGTTCTTTCACCCAAATATTTTACTTTCAACCCATTTTGTTGTTCGCAATATAAAATGCCATATTGAATGTTCAAATCTCAGATCCATGTATAGTATGAAAATTATAATGCACATCTATTAAAATTTTCCTTTTTTGGCCATAGGCAAAAAATTTTAATATCATTATTTCTATGAAAAACTCTCCATCCTAAATTTCACCCATTATTTGTCCATATAAAAAATTATTTTGAACATTACTTTAATATTTTTAATATTTATCTTTAGTTTTTTTCTTACTTTCATTTGATAACACTGACATTTCCTATAGTTCTCAAGTACTATTTGCAAAAAAAAAAAAAACACATTACTTGCAAAATCTAGATGACTTGACTAACCTTCATACATTTTTATTTTCTTAATTTTCCATTTTAAACCACAAAGTATTTTTATAAATCTATTGTAATAAAGTTTGAAGACAAGAAATGGCATCGTCTTTCATTTTCATCAATGCTAATTGTCTTAGTGTTCCATGAGATCTATTCACTGATATAATAATCTGATAAATATTCTTAAGAATATGACAATATCCTCATTCAATTTTTATAGAACTAAATCCGAAGCCTACTGAAGATTTCTACTCATTGGTGCTTTCTATAATTTTTTTTAATTCTTGGATGTTATCTATAGAAATAAAATCATTTTAAAATCAAATTTGTTTGTTTGGTTGCTTTGAGTTCAGGGCTTGTTATAAATAAAGTTCTGCATTTTTTTAATTATATACAAATATTGGCACAAAAACAAAAAAAAGTTTAAATTACATATGATGAAACCATGACACTGCCCAACTTGAGCAATACTATATGTTGCCCAATGATGACAAAAATGAGTCAAACAGAATGTAGCATTCATATGGGAAAATGCTCAATTTATCTACAATTATTAAATGTAAATATATTAAATTTAAGCGTAAACAGATAATATATAATAACGTGAAAGCTAAACACCTTCAATTATTATAATTATTATTATTATTATTATTATTATTATTATTATTATTATTATTATTATTATTATTATTATTATTATAAGATTCCATGTGTTTGTAGAATGTTAATCTCAATAAAAATTCAACCTATAATATTGCAAAATTAGAAAAGATTTTGCTGCTGCCAAGTTTTGTTCATAATATGCCAAAGTAAGAATTTGAAGTATTTTCTATTATTTCTTTTGAGTATGCTGTACTTTTTATTGTCAAATATAATGGAGTAGCATGCAACCCACTTGGTTCTAAATGTGTGAACAATCACTGATGCATTATGGGGAAGAAAACATTGTACATGTGTTTTAAGCAATTGCTTGAAGTTAATTGTAAGCATGGGTAGAGATTAAAAATGGACAGATTTGAAAAATATCTAGCACTTCTTGATAATTATTGTATAAATCACATATGAGCTGAATATTTAACTTAATTGGTTAATGGTTAAAGTGAAATGGATAGTCGATTCAGCAGAAATCTTAATCATGTCAGACGAACATAAATATTTTGGAATCTGATTAGAATCTTAGCTACTGGTAAGATTGTCCACAGATGTCTGGAAGAATATATTATCTTTTTTAAATCTCTAAATGAGATGCCAGCAAATGATTTGAAACTATATTGTCTAATAAAATATCAACATCTTTGAAAGTATGATGTGGAAGTGACACCAGCAACTTTATTAGGGAGAGAGATGACATTGAGGATTGGATTATCAAGAATTGCAATATATGGTTTAACTCTTATGTGGGTTATAAATGATTCAAAATATATCAAATTGAGGTCTCTTTTGTAAATGGGAACACTCTTAATAGAATTAAAAGAACAGTAGCAAACTCTCGATATAATAATGCCAACCAATTCTAGCTATAATAATTAATGGATGCTAGAAGGTTTGTGCATAAAATTCTTATTTACTGCCTACTCATCTAATATACCCAGATTAGTTTTTAGCTTGTAGCTTTTATCAGTGAGGAACCTTGGATTACTATGTCTTGCACTGGGTCACACTACTATATGGAGGGTTTGCTACTGTTTTAGCAGCTTGTGTGAGCATAGGAAATGGTGATCTTGTGATGTATTAGAACTAAGAGAGGACTAGTATGCCTATAATTTCTAATATTTTCTTTATCACTTTTCTTAATTATCAATATGATTCAAAAATTTTCCAATCATTTAGCTTATCATTATCATTTTTACATTTAATGTAGAGTTTCATCAATAATTTTTCTATTTCTTTATCTGCTTCTTGTTTCTATTACTATGCAATTCTTTGTAAAACTTCTACACATTTAATGATGTCATCCCTCTTTTAATAATGATTCCTCCTTTTATTTCTTTTTGCAGAAAAGAAGTGTTTGCATATATCAAAATTTTGTTTAATACTTTTGAGAGTTTTATTCTTTTCTATAGCTTTCCTTACTAACTCACAGTGATATATTCTTATATCATTATTAACACTTTTCCATGCTATTTTTACAAAATTTCAGATATTCATTTCTTCTTAATGAGTCATTTTAAAATCTTTTATACATTTCTTCTTTTCTTCATATATTGTCTTGTTTCAGTTGGAAATTTACTAATGAATTGATGATTTTTGTACTAACTATCTTTCTTGTAGTTCTTAGTAAAGTATTAATTATCTTCATATTGAGCTTAATTATTTTTGAATGATATTCAAAATCTGTCATTTTAATTTTAATTTATTGGAGGGCTTTTAAAGGTTAGAAATATCAATTGTTAATACTGTCTGTTTTAATACTTTTCATCTCTCTACTTTCACATTACTACATATCTTTCATCTCATTAATCGATTATAATTTTCTGTATTGAATCTATTAAGAATATTATATCTTGAAATACCTACTTTCTGCTAATCAAAATGTAATCTAAATCTGATGTATCTATGTTTGGATGTTTCCATATCCATTTCTATTTAGCATTTTTTTCTAAGAAAGAATTCTTAATATGTGTTTTGTTTTTGTAAATTCCACAAGTATGCATCCTCTCTTATTTCTTTGTCATAGCCATCTTTCCATCATTTTCCAATTGTAACATATTATCTGCTTTCTAATTCTTAATTTTTAATAACAATATTAAAATATTTTTGATGTGATTAAAATTATTTTGTAAAATTTTATAAAAATTCTTTACATTTTAATAAAAGTTGTTGTAGCATAAATCTGAATTAGCTGCATTTGATATAATTGAACGATTAATCTTGCCCTCTGTATGATTTATTCCTCAAGGTTGTTCTTATACGGTTTATTGGTAATGAATTCTACTTTAATTGTTCTTCCAATATTTATACCATTGTAGTATAGTACATGTCAATTTTTCAAATTAATTGTCTCTTAATCTATTTTTAATTTTATATGACTAATAAGGTTCCATTTAATATTGCACAGTTCTTTCAATTCATGCAATCTTTTTCATTTGAAAGTCACCTGCAGATGTACAAATAAAAGATCATCATCAGATGGCAGTCTGCATCTACAATAATGAAATTTTTAACATCTTCTTTCAGCCAGAAACCACTGCAATTGACTTCCTTCTAATTTAGTTTTGTCTGGAATAATTATAAATATTCAAAAATAAATTATTTACACAAACATTAATCTTAAAAAAAAACTCAGTGATGTTTTAGATAAAAAGTATCATAATGACAACTGAGAAGAAAGATCATGATATTTCTTGGTCTTAAATGAAGAGATGAAAAACCAATAAACTATTACAGTAGATGGTGCATATTGGTAATCAGCCATCCATAATCTATAGCTCCAATATCAAAAAAATGGGAAGTATGCATTAGGAATTTGTCCTGCTGAGTTCTTTACAGCCTCAAAGATAAATTGCAGTATGTCATTTTATTCAATAGCAACCCTTCTTTCTACAGTCTTTAAATTTATTGTGCTGCACTTATAAAAGTACTAGAAGTCAAGGAATTTAAAAAATCATTACGAAATTTCTTAACAGTTTGGATTAATTCTAAAGTAAAGATCTTAATAAATAATGTCAATGAAATGAATGATTTTGAATAATAAAAAAAATAGGTCTCAACTATGTTTTCATTACTACAATACATATTAGACAACGAGGGTAATTTTAGAATGTATCCATTGTAATAAAAGTTTTTTCACAATGCCTGTGAAAATTTCAAATGCAAATCCTTTTATTCATAAAGTAAAATTTATTAAAAATTGTCTTCATTCTATAACATGTGAAAATTAATTAAAAGCACTAGATCTATTAAGTATAGAGAAGGCCTGTGAAAAATTGTGATTTTTTTCCTATTATCAATGAAATAGCAATGAAATGATGCATTTTTAAAATATGACTTCTTTATCAAAGTATTTTTATGACTTAAATATGAATTATTTATAAAAATATTTTTAATCTCTTATAGTTAGTAAATGTGTATAACAAATGTATTTAATATTTACGATATATCTGTATATTTCCTTTATAAAAATTATAATTACTTCTCTGATATTTGTATCATTATTCCAATCTAAATCTTTTTATGTGAAATTTTTTGGGGTCTTCAAAATATATTTACACCCAAGCCTTTTTTTTATGATAAGGGTTAGCCATGGCCTAATATTGAATGTTGAACTTATTGGGAAAACAATTACCCAAATATTTTTTGTTTTCAGAATAAACAAAAAGAAAATTAAACAGATTAAAAATAAACAAGGAGTTATTAAAATATGGTCAGTAAGTTGAAAGTTTTAAAAATATTTTGAGAAATACATACTGTACAGGTGGTCGGTTTAATGTCTACATTAAAGAAAACATGTTTCGAAAATATGAATGATGAGGTGTGAGGAAGCTATAAAAACTGGTCTACAAAAAAAAAACATTAGGCTAGGCCTTAGTTTGAGTGAACTAAGCCAAAAGAAGTGTTAATACTGTTTTTCAAGACAAGTTCCAAGGTATGCAGAAAAAGGTAGAAAAAAAATGATTTTGTACTATATCAGCCTTTTATATAGTGAATCTGGTTATTAATGAAACCAGAGAAACTAGTCATCAGTATGAAAAATACTACTTAGTATAACCACGTTGAACTGATAGTAAGAAATTAGAGATTCTAGTTGATCAACATGGCTGAATAAAAGTACTAAAAAGGTGTACTTACTTCAATATCCATCTATGTAGTGCCTAGAAAAAAAGTTACTTATTTCAGCTCTATCATGAATTGCTTAAAATCACAAAGAAACAATTACTTAACTTCCAGAGTGTTAAAAAACTATAAGTTAACCAAAAATTAAACACATTTGAAACTACTCAGACTATACTTGTAAAGATGGAAGGAAGCTGCGACCTCAGAACAGAAAAACATTAAAGTCAATATTTTTATGTAACACATGGAAAATAATTAATGCTGGTAAAAAAAAAATTCTAATTTAATTAAATAAGAAGTCCTTAAGACAAACAACAATATTTTTTTATTTACTTATTGAAGAGTAGTAATTAATTTATTGAGCTCACAGAAAGCATATGTAAATACTTTAAACAGGCTTTAACCTGTGTTTTACAATTCGTAATAATCAAGCATATTTTGCCGATTGAGGGACCTTCCAAACCACGACACAAGATAGCGACTTTTTATAAAGATAAGCGCGGCCGTCTTATCTTATGTAAGTGTTGATTATTTTTTCTATTTTATCATACTAGACAAAGTTGCAATTTTTTTTCTTCCCCAACACTGAAACTGAATAAGAAGAAAGGAAATAGTTTATTTTCCATAGGAAGGTGAGATGGATCAAATTTTAAAGTTTGTTTTACCTGAATTGAAATCATCAGTTAAGTCTTTTTCACTCAGTAATATTTCTAGCCCTAAATCCCATGATTAGCAGTAGAAGATTAAAAAAAATAATGATTTGTTATATTAACCAAAGTGCCTAATTGGTGTACTCGTTCAGGATATAATTTTCACTGTTCAAAAATTATTATGTTTATTACTATGTATATGTTATCTTTAAGAAATAAGTTATGTTTATATGTAGCTTTGACTTTAATCTCACTTCCAATAATAATTATTAGGTTAGCATAATTACTTTGTATGATGACATATTTATGATATTTGCTTCAGGATCTTTGCTTCTGTGAATTAAAGCTCAGAGCTATAAAGTTGAAAATTTAACTAAATACAGAAGAATTTAAATCTAAATTTGTAGAATAGTTCTCAATATTAGAAATGGGCTTCAAGATCATGACCAGTATCATAGTCTCAGTAAGTAAGAACTATCCATAGCAAATTAGATCCTTTCACAATGTTTGTTTCTAATTTTTTTAAGAGGAAGAATGATGATCACAAAATATAACCAATACTTAGCAAAGAACTTAACTACACTAGGTTTGATTATTATCTAGCAGTAAAATTAAATTCATTCCTCACCGAATACCATTATAATATATTAAATGTATATAAACGTAGAGATGAACTATCTGAGAATATAATGTAAACAGATATGCATTAAGTGCACATATATATATATATATATATTGAAGCAGTCGACCTGATACTCAGATTGAGCTTCACAGCCCACTCAGAATCTCCCACCACCAAACCATATTTAAACTCCATCCTTACACGCATATATATATATATATATATATATATATATATATATATATATATATATATCTTCTTGCTTAACTATTAAAATAACTGACATAGATATATATAGATATCTTAATGTAACTAATTTTAATGAATAAATATTTGATTTGATTTTAATTCGTATATGTGCGTAATGGATATGTACATATTATAGGTGAGGGGAGATTACTTTTAAAACATATATCAAATTAAAGTGTATTATATTAGCATGTATTTTTAAAAATTATATTTAATTTATTATTTATTTTAATCATGGCGGTCAGAAAAGATGATGCAATCCTTGTAAGAATATTCTTGAATGTAATTAAGACAATTTACCGGAAACCCATTAGTCTGAATTAAAATGTTATAATTTTATAACAGTAATATAAAAATCCATTAGTGGAAATTTTATCCACTTCAAATTTGTTTTAAAATCTTAGATCATATTTTAAAACAATCGTTCGACAAATTTTAACAGGATTGTATTGTCTTTAAAACTTACTTAAACAAAAGGTGCATCCGATCAGCAAATTCCAGATCCACTAAGTGAATGAAGTGCCTCAGGCCTAGTGCTAAGTGCTTTCCAAGGTAAACAGAAAAATAGTATAAATACTGCTAGATTTGAATCCAGAGGAGACTCATAATATTTAAACAGCAATGGTCGAGATAATCCACACTTGTCATGACAATAATTCAATGTATAGTGAGTACTGGAAATTTTTACCTTTCTCTCTGTTCAAACATGTTCTTTCCTGCAATCATCACCCAGGATCCCATTACCCAAGAACATTAATATTCTTAAAGACTGAATAATTAAATGCTACCTGCCTGACTGACCACATCTAACTAGATCTAGTTCACCAATCCCAATGGACCCTGAATCATCAAGGATCGCCACTAATTTTATAAAGGTAAAAGAACTCTAGCCACTGCCTAATGTCTAAACTCTTAAATTCAACCTTCCATAATTATTTTTAATAACTTTGTATATAATTTAAAATATCATTCTATTAGCTGGTCCTTCGACCAGAAATTTAATATTTTGTTAAAATGATTTGTAATTAACTTACCACTAGTTTGTATATAACTCTCTTTAATTTTGTTTTATCATTGAGCCTCTATTAAATAAATGTAATATTTTTCTTCCAACTTCATGCGGCAATAATATTTTATAACTTTTATTATCATGTTTTATATATATGTAAATATGCCAATAAGTCCTCAAATTCGCCAGTGTCATTTTTCTTTTATTTATATTTCCCCCTCTTTACTTTATGGGGTGACTACATTAATTTGAATTAAAACAAGTCTTATTTTTATCTTAGCAAATGCTTGCGAATTTGGGGAAAACAAATTAATTATCTTATTATGTCATTGTAGAAAAACAGAGTAAAAATCTGTTTTTCTAAGAAATGTTTTTTTTTTATTTAAATAATAAGTGCTAATCCTAAAAATTTAAATTTATTATATGAAATTAAATCTGTTTATTCTCAAATTAAGAACCACCACACCATTCATATTGTACCAGACAGAATTGTATGTTTATCTAACAAGAGCTAGCATCTAGGCAAAAATATCTAGAGTCCAATCATGTGCAAGATACATAAGTCAGGTACAATCATGAACTCTGCCCAATTGCCTACTTTCCAGATCTATAACATTACAAACAACATTTCTGATGATAACAAATGAAATTTTATTCATTCCTGTCCCAGAGCAACAGCAGAGAGACAAGAGATCTACAGATAAATTGTTTAACCTGACCTTTACACCCACCAATAGGATGAGCTACCTGATAACTATATTCCTATTTTGCTACATATCATTAACAGATGTCATAGACTGGCTTAAAATCAAAGGACTATATCATATATATTACACAATCTAATCAATGATGTGCACACATGGAAGGAACAAAGAATAACCAAAGAGTAACTTATTAAATCGTTAATAATTTATTATTATTATTATTATTATTATTATTATTATTATTATTATTATTATTATTAATAATAATAATAATAATAATAATAATAATAATAATAATAATAATAATTCAATTCAATATCCATTTATTACGTGCATTTCAACATTTACACTTTAACAGAAATACACAATAAAAAAAATAATAATAATAACAATGATAATAATTAAAATTTAACAAAAAAAAAAACAATTATAAGCAAATACAAGCTACATACATAAAATTATATATACATATATCTTCATAATTATACATTTAGTTGTTTTTTAACATTCATCACAAATTGATCGCAAAAAATATCAATATTATTAAAAGTTAGATTATATACCATTTGCAATCTATTAATAACTGATTTACCAAAGAAAGTATTTTTACATATACTAATGTTGAAAGTTTGCATTTCTCTTAATAAACAACAAAGTACTTTCAATTCTATTTTTGATATACAGTAACTGACATCAATTGTCCCATCAATCAACTTTTTCAGTAATATCATATCCTTCAACATTCTCCTTTCTTTCAATACTGTTTTAACAATTTGACATTCACCCATTATTAATTTATTAAATCTTTTTTCAATATTATATATTTTAGACTGAATATTAATCAGATTAAAGTTCCATATACAAGAATTATATTCTAAAACTGTAACAACAACAGAAAAAAATAACCTATATTTTATGGAAATAGATAAATCTCTCCCATATCTCAAAATATAGCCCATCTTTCTGTATGCTTTATTAATAATACATTTAATATGCGCATTAAAAGTAAAATTGCTACAAAATATAATTCCTAAATCAGATACAGTCTCTTTATATTTAATAACACCATTCTCAATTTTATATTGATAAACAGATTTTTCAGTTTTATTAGTATAGGAAACAATGCATGTTTTATTAATATTAATCTCCATATTGTTATACGTACACCATATAATAAAACTATCTATATCCTTTTGAACCTCAATACGATTACTATAAGTAATAATTCTTTTAAATAACTTACAATCATCAGCATAAGTAAGTATCATACTATTTTTTATGCTATGATCAAGATCACATATATAAACATTAAAAAGCAATGGTGCTAATATTCCATCCTGAAGAACACCTATCATATTATCAAAAAAAGAGAATTAGTTTTATCCATATGTACATAAGATTTACGACCCCTCAAATAATTGGAAAACCACTCAACATTTTAAGTTTATACAAAAGACTAATATGTGAAACTTTGTCAAATGCCTGAGTCATATCAAAATATACAACATCTAATTACTTCTGATCAGATAAGGCATGAGCAATATGATCAGATATCACCATTAAATTAGTTTCAGCAGATCTACCAGGTAAAAAACCATGCTGATAACTAGGTAATACCTTAATCATATCTACAATAATATTACTATAAATACACCTTTCATAAATCCTAGCAAAAGATGACAGAATTGAAATAGGTCTATAATTACCAGAATCAGATCTATCCCCTTTTTTAAAAATTGGTATAATCTTAGCTATCTTAAATATATCAGGAATAATAGTTTTCTCAGTTGATAAATTAATGATATAATGCAATGGTGCTACCAAACATTCAGCACAACCCTTGATAATAAAATTAGGAATATTATCATATCCCATAGAAGATTTCGATTTAAGTTTAGAAATTGCAGTAAACACTTCAGGAATTGCAATTTTATTAACATCTATATTTCAAAAACTTTCTTTATTAAATTTAATATCAACCATATTATCATTATTTGAAGTATCTAAATACATATTAGTAAAATGATTGACTAGATCATCCATAGAAGGCCTAATTACATTATATCTACAACTTTTACCTCCTACAATATTAAGATCTTTTATATAATTCCAAAACATTTGTGGATTATTCCTAAAATTTTCTTCAACTCTATTTAAATTATTATTATAATCTCTTTTCATAAGAGTCTTAGTATAAGCACGCAAACCACTAAATTTCTTATACAATTCTTTATCATTAGTTAGTTTATATAACCTATGATATTTATACTTTCTATTTAAGCCCTTACACAATTCCCTAGAAAACCATTTAGGATATTTGTTATTAGTATTTAAATATGCCTAACAGGAATATATTGATCTAGACAATTTTGAACTATACCAACAAAATTATTTTCCGCTATATTTGGATCATTTTCCATCAAAACTACATTCCAATCAATGTCCTCAAAAGCTTTATAAAGGCCATAATAGTCACCATGTTTGTAATCTCTCTTACTATTTATCATAGGCTTTATATGTTCATGAGAACCATCTTTTACAAATTCCAAAGGTGGATGATAAGGATCAGGGGGCAAAAGAGTTTGATCAGCCTCTTTGCACTTCAAATCATTCTTAGTGCTAAACAGTAAATCCAACATACCACCCCAAAAATTAATAATACTATTAAGTTGAATTAAACTAACCAACTCAACAAAAAATTTTAATCTATCAAGTTTACTATTATCAACATTCTTATTACTATGTCTTGAGTAATCAGCTTCATTAAAATCCCCAACTATAATGATATCATATTTATATTTCACCAATATATCCTCAACCTTAACTAAATATGCATCTAAATCATTCATTGACAAAGTAGGTCGAAGATGTATAGTACCTAACAATATTTTATTTTTATTTTTTAAACTAACTTCAATCCAACAAGATTCAATATTATTATCATTAATAATTATCTGTCTGTGCTTTATGTCTTTTTTAATAGAAATCAAAGTACCACCACCTCTTGTTTCATTATTATAATTTCTATCACATCTATACACACAATACCTATCATCAAATATACTAATATTACCAATTTCTCCTTTTAAACAAGTCTCTGTTAAAAAGATAAGACCAAGAACATTTTGATAATAACAATTCATGAATTGCTATTTATTACACAGATTATTTTGCAAATTTATATCTTGCACTATAGTGCTAATTTCATCAACATTATCAGTCAATATAATATCTTCTGGCTTTTCTTCAATAATCTTATTAATATTTAATATAATATTATCCTGTGTACTATCAACATTAAAATTTCTTAAATATTTTAAATCCCCATAGAAGGGCAATATGACCGCTGACAAAGGCCAAACATTACTGACCAAAATTTTATCAGATTTAGATTTTTCTATAGATAAATAAAATGAAGAATATTTTTTAGACTTTGTATTCAGTTTATAACACACACTATTTATATCTAAAACATTTTTCAAATGGGCAATCACATCCATAGCAGATGTATCATTATCCATTCTAGTAAGAAAAAAATTTTTTAATTTCTTTCTTGTCTTAACAGCTTTTAAAACATGATTAACCTGATTTCCTACAATAAGAAAATTACTTGCATTTTTAATATATTTAGACTTATTTTTCCCATAAAATACAGTTTTAAAACCATCATTTTCTTTATCTGCACAATCTTTCAAATAAAAGGCATATGATTTTTTAGAGGTGTTATCTTGATTAGAAATCCCAGACGATTCATCTGACATTACATTTGTTTTTATATCTGACTGACCAACCTTCACTTTAATTGCTTTATTTTGCTGTTCATTAAATTTAGAACTTGATCTATCAGTGACACTAAAAACTGCCTCCTTTTTTAATTTATCAACTCCTTCACGTCTATTTATGGTAGAAAGTGGAGGAAAATTTAAATCAGAAACAATAAGTTCAGGCACTTGCTTTTCTTTTTGCTTTAAAATAAGTTGACTTTCTTTTTTATTAAAAACAACAGAATTTCTGTCTGTGCTTCTATAATCATTATTTTTATTTATATCCAAATCATTAACAGATGCATTTAATAACATATTTTTATCGTAATATTTTCTTCTTTCAATAATTTAATTTCACTTGATAAATCTGTAACAATATTTAAAATTCTATTCAATAAAAATGTAGATTTTTCACAAGATAAACAATTATTATCCATTTTAGGTAGATTTTTTCTCCTTTATCAAAATCACGATTAGATATAGCATTAATTTCTATTAATTTAGAAATGTCATTACCTTCATTTTCTAATAAATTTTGACCAAAAATATCCAAGTCTTGCAAATCATTTATATCTGATACAATAACCTCCATTTTGTTTTCAGTGACTTCCATTACGTTATTACTACTTTAATTATGATTACATTTATCACAAATATAGGACTCCATTTCTATTTTATTTTTATGCAATATTATTCCATTAGATTTCAAACATGTTTTATGAAACTTATTATTGCATTTAATAATAATAATAATAATAATAATAATAATAATAATAATAATAATAATAATAATAATAATAATAATAATAATAATAATAATAATAATAATAATAATAATAATAATAATAATAATAATAATAATAATAATAATAATAATAATAATAATAATAATAATAATAATAATAATAATAATAATAATAATAATAATAATAATAATAATAATAATAATAATAATAATAATAATAATAATAATTAATTTGCAAAAAACGATCAGGATTCTACTACCAGACAATACTACGGAGTCACTTTTTTCAGAAATTTATATAATGATAAATAAAATGAATCAGCTTGAATTAGACCCAATATCCAGATACATAGCTTACACTAACATGCTTTCATTTAATATAAACCATATCACACAAAAATCAATCCCTCCCTCCAGGCTAATTACATTAGCAGATGAAATATACAAAAGAATCAGTCTGGTTAAATCGGTTCAACATAATCAAACAAACATAATTAAACTCACCCAGCTCTATAAACAGACTTGCAATAAATTAAAACAATATATAAGCATAAAAAAGAAAAAAAATTGCCTAGCACAGACACACACATGGACATGCGGATATATTAGGTGGGCTTTGGGTTACCCATCCATAAATAAAGTTCCCATGGCACTGGAATTGAAAAATAAGATTACAGCAGGATTTAACATGATTGCACCTATATATAACTATTTCAAAACAAAGCTAACTAAGCATGCACAATTCACACCCAAAGAAGATTATTTTGGAACAACTGAAGATGAGATGCCATTTAAAATCGAGGATTTTAAGGTAGTGTTAGAATCAATCCCACCCACATGTCATCCAGGACCTCCAGGCATTCCACAGTTTGTACTTGCACATCTTAGCCAAATTACAAATACATACCTGTGTCAATTGGCAAATCAAATATCACAAAAAATTTATAGCATACAGGGATTATACAAGATATCAATGATACCATTTATGAAAAAACAAGAACCTATTACCAAGATCACCAACTTAAGACCTATCTCAATGGAGCCTTTAGGAATTAAACTGCTAGAAAAAGTAATAAAGGTGAAAATTGAACCATTTATACTGACAAAAATATCACAACATCAGTATGCAAAGAAAGGCTCATCCACAGGTCAGGCAGCACTAATCTTTAAAACTATAATTAACTCAGTAATTAAGAAGAAGAAATATGCTCCAATTGCAGTACAACTAGATTTTGAAAGTGCTTTCAACTCGGTACCAATAAAAATCTTACTAAACCAACTAAAGGAAACACAAATACCACGATCAATATTATATGCAATAGCCAACCTACTTTTAAACAGAAAAGTACATATCACACTTAATGGAAGAACATCATCATCATTCTATCCCACTCAATCAATACCACAAGGGTCACCACTGAGTACACTACTGTTCACATTCTACATAAACCCCTTATTGGAAGAAATTGAAAAAAAAATACAAAGAGTGTTAATACCAAATACAAAAAGATACATTCCTTGTATAGCTTATATGGACGATATCACAATATTCTTAGCATCAAAAAAGCAACTACACACACTACAAAACATCATAGAAGAATATACAAAAAAATTCAAACTTAAAATCAATATCAATAAGTCAGCTGCTTGGACAATTTTTACAGGGAAAGTAAACAAACAAATTTATCAAGGAAAGCCCAGCAGTTTTCTAGGTTTTCCATTTTATCTGGGAATGAATCAAATGAGAACAACAATACAAAACAAACTCAAAGTGGATGCAGAAAGAATCACAGAATCATTATCCAGATCATATCTATCAATATACGCAAAAATATCATTATTCAATCAACTCATAATGTCAAAAATAAGCTACTATTTACCAATAATTAGTTTCACAAAACCATTTATAGCCTCAATTAATTCATTTTGTAGCAAACTACTATGGAACAGGAAAGTAGTTGCCATTTCAATAAAGCAACTCAACCAACCAACAAAATGGAATGGTCTGGGACTTCACTCAATATCAGTGTTTCAGACACAAAAAATAATAAATCTGCTAATAGCCATAGTCAAAAGATTTCCAGATATTGAACCAATACTGGAGATCATACCCACAGATCGTCCACCACCTACAAACAATTATATCTTTACATTGCTTGAAAGCATTGAGAGCAGCAAAAACAAAGTAACGCTGAAAAGTCCAATAAAATATACTTATTGGCAAATACATGATTTCCTAACACAAAAACAATCTGAGAATAACCAAATATCTGTATTGGGAATTGATAACAGCCAATTACTTAAAAAATTTAGGAAATGGTACCTGGAACCAAAATTTTACGATTTCATAATTAAAGTCAATTTGAAAGCACTACCTACAAGTCATTTTATTAGATACAGAAGATTCTATATAAATATAGATCCCTTGTGTATGCTGTGTCACAGGGATGAGGAAACACAGGACCATTTCATACATAATTGTTCAAGACTTGAAAAAGTAAGACAGATGATGGTTGGCGGATATAGGAAAAATGGAACAACAATAGATGAGATTCTACAAACATTCAAAAATAATGGAATACCCACTATTAGGGCAGCCACTTTCAGCCTATATGCATTCTGGTGTACCAGATGCACTTTTACTCTGGGCAACAACACAAGAAGGCACCCTAACACCTATAAGAACAAATTGCAAAAAATAAAAGAAAGAGCCAGTATCATTGCACCACCTGATATCTTTGCAGCAACATGGTCTCTTTTTAAAATTCAGGCCACTTTATAATAAAGGATATAATAGAAAAGGACAGAGGCAAACATGAAATTCAGTGTTGCAAGAACATGAAAAAATTACTGAAACCATGATCATTGATTTATATTGTACATAAACTTGGACAATAAATATTTCATAAAGTGTTGAAAAATCTAAAACATTGTGAAAGCCACTATCTAAGTTCTAAAAAGACAATTTTTAAGTGCAAAGAGACTCTAATCAAACATACAGATTGTAATGTAATAACTGTGTAAACCTATGTATAACACTATGTTGAATCAACAACCAATGTAACCACTTGTTTTTGAATAAAGTTACCTTTAAAACATAATAATAATAATAATAATAATAATAATAATAATAATAATAATAATAATAATAATAATAATAATAATAATAATAATAATAATAATAATAATAATAATAATAATAATAATAATAATAATAATAATAATAATAATAATAATAAAAAAGAATAATAATAATAATAATAATAATAATAATAATAATAATAATAATAATAATAATAATAATAATAATAATAATAATAATAATAATAATAATAATAATAATAATAATAATAATAATAATAATAATAATAATAATATGGTCCTGCTCCTATTCAGAAAAAAAACATGCTGACTACAGGTTTCAATTAAGTTTAAAAGTTTTTAGCCTACAAAGTGATTTTTTTTATATTAAAAACATTTAAATAAAAAATAATACCATTTCCAAACAACTGAGATTTTTTCATGCCAAAAAAGTAAGTAAAATTATATTTTTAATAGAAATATAACTTTCACACCTTGGCATCTTTAGAAAAAAATATTGAGTCAGACAGTGAAAAAAAAAGCAAATCCAACAATATTAAATTAACCTATGCTAACACTGCAAAATTAAGCAATAAACAGCATGTTATAGAAAAAACACAATCTAGCCACTTTAGAAATGCAAACTTAGCAGATATTGATGATTTAAATCTAGTAAATAGCGATATTACAAAATCCCCCTGCTAATCTATGAGACGAAGAAGAATTACAGTTAATCAACACTAACTTTAATAACACTATTCCTAAAAAACTACAACAGCAAATCCAGCGCACCAGGTTCAATTGAGATAGATGGCAACAAATATGTTGGTGCATCCATGCTGCTCAGGATCAGACAGCATTACATTAAAAAATTTAATCCCAATGGTGTTAACAGAATTAGGAGAACATTCTCCACGGCAAATACACCACACAAAATAACTGAGGCCAGAATCCTGGCAACGCTTAGAGCCTTTCCTGATGGCACACATCCTGGGCTGCATGGAATCCCAAAATTCCTTCTGCTGCACCTGAGCTCATTCACAATACTGATTGTTAAGAAGATGGCAGATATACTGGCTGATGGCAGTCAGGAAATTAGTGGGATTTACTCTGTCGCAATGGTCCTCCTCCTCAAAAAACCCCAGGGGCCATGTGAGCTGGGGAATCTGCGACCTATTTCCATGATTCCACTACTGATAAAAACAATCAAAAACCTCATTAAAGAAGACATACAGAAGATCATTATTGATAAACTGTCAGCCTTCCAATTTGCAAAGAAGGGGAGCTTGACTGCAGAAGCCATCAGTCAGTTTCACCTCATAGTGGATCATATATGCAGAAATAAAATGGTCCGGCCAGTTGTGGTCCAACTCGACTTTGCTGGTGCTTTTGACTGTGTGCAGATCAATGTGTTACTCACTATACTGGAGAAACTCCAAGTGCCCCAGGCATATCTCCAAATGATCGAGAATCTTCTACAGAATAGAGAAATCTTTCTCTCACTGGATGGCTGAGTGGCTCCAGGATTTCAGCCCTCTGTTTCAATACCACAGGGATCTCCACTGAGTGCACTTTTCTTCATGGCTTACCTCAACACATTTCTGTTACGCATTGAGGCATCCATTGAGGGAATTGCCATCCCTTTGCTGAGAGAGAGGGTCTGCCACATATCCTACATGGATGATGTGACTGTGTTTCTCTCATCACAGGATGAGGTTGGTAGACTGGAGGAGCTCTTGGATCAATTTGGTTCTGAATCAGGTCTAAGAGTTAATGAGGTGAAATCGGCCATGTGGTCAATCAGAACTGGAAAACAGATCCAGGGGAGATTCCGAGCACCCCCCAGAAGTTTTTCGGCTTTAGCCTGGCCTCCCCTCCTAGTGTCATGAAAAGGGAGCTGGAGGAAAATATTCTCACAAAGGTTAAGAACACAGTGACATCTCTAACCAAGGTCCCACTCTCCTTGTTGGGGAAGGTCACACTATTAAATGCAGCTATGCTACCCAAAATCACTTATTTTCTGGCTGGTTTTTCCCCTACTAAGACCTTTATAAAAAAGGTGGAGACTCAATGCAGGAGGCTTTGCTGGGGCATGAGAACAGCAGTAATTGGCCTCAACTTCCTTCAAAAGCCTAAATTACAAAATGGTCTAGGACTCCATTCAATCAACACCTTCTTAATCCAGAAAGCCCACAATACTTTAACCAAACTATTTCAGGATAATCCAAAAATGGAAAGCCCCCTACCAATAAATGAGGTTGAACCCACTGACCCCCCCCAAGAAATGGTAACATTTGGTTACAGCAACAGGTCACACTTGTGACTAAAAATGTAACAATGTCCAATTCCCTTTTCAATGGCAAGCTTTCCTATTGGGACACCCATGCTCTAATCAATGGTAGCAGTCCCATCACTAAGACCAGACTTCGGCTAGGGATCAAGTGGCTTGCAGGGTTAACAAAGTTCTGGAAGCTGGAGATTAAATTAGTAGACTTTATAATTAAAGTTAACCTTGAGGCCCTACCAACGGCTGCATTCCTCCACCACAAGTGGAGGTATAAAATGGATTTGATATGCCCTCTGTGCAAGAAAACCGATGAAACAATTTCCCACATTCTTCAGGAATGTGAGACCTGGAATAAACTACGCTACCTGACATTGCAAAAGACCACAGATAAAGAATGGGCCTGGGTGGATATGGTGAAAACTTTTAAAAAGGGCTCCTTTGACAGTGTTAGATTGGCAACTTATGTTAACTTTGTCATCTGGTTGGCACGAAATAAGGTAACGTTTGAAAAGGGTATTGATTACAATATTGAGGTATTATACTTCAAATTGTTAAATGACGCCAAGGACCATGACAAGAGGACATTCCAGCCATGGCTAACTGATCAGACTTGGAACCAGATCAAACTAGGGCCATGCCTTGCCTAGTGTAGTGCTTACCTACATAATAAATAAATCGATATATTAGTAATTAGAAATTATAACAGCCCAAAGAGCACTAACATATCACGATGATAAATCCTAGGAAATGAAGGTAGTTAAGCCTGAACAAATTAATAAAAGATTAGGAATAGATAGAAGGGAAAGTGACTGCTCTGCAAGTGGTATGCCATGCAAACCAAAAAATAAGCATATATATCTATAAAGCCATTTATAACAGAACTGGGAGAGCTTTAATGGTGAAATAGACTTGTACAATTGGACAATCCAAACACCTTCTCATTTATAACAGTACTGGGAATGCTCAAATGGTGAAATAGACTTGTACAATTAGACAATCCAAGGACAATATTCCCACTGCAACTGAAGCGGTTGCCTTGTTTCTTTCAAGCTATGGCCCCAAATAATAATGAGGCATGAATAGAAGTGTTCTGAAAGTGTAACATTGCTGTTAATATAACAACATTTTTGTCTCCAAATAACTAATGGAGAAATGGACATGTATAATTGGACAGTTTTGTGAACAATAATTTCAGCATAAGAAGTTGGGTTTATGTAAGTCTGGAAGGGCAGGTGAATTTTGTGTCACTGCACTTCTGGAACTATTAATATCCCACTCACCTATCCATACATTTATACTTGAATGTTCAAAATCATATGCATTGAATCAAGTGTATGGGTGCGGATGCACTTGACACACACCGACACTCCCTAAATTTCTTTGTAATGATTCTTGTTGATTGCATTGTAAAACTTATGCCTCTTGAATCGTCTTGAGGCACAAATAAAGGCATTTGAAAGTATTCCTAAAAAACTTTTTAATACATTCAAAAATTTCTTTTCAATAAAATCAATAGTTCTAGTGGTCACAGACAAAAACCTAACACTCTATAAATTTCCGAGAGAATTATTGTAAGATGAGTTAACAAAAAAAAATCCGTGGGATAGTATCACAAATATTGGAGAACATCCCAACAATAGATACATTGCTATAGAATTTTATGATGAACACCAAAAAACAAGATTTCAAACCCTGGTTAAAACACTACAAAACTAGTTTACAAAATTATATCACAGGCATTATCAAAAACACGTATTTCGGGTACAGCATACAAGACTTTAATCATCTAATTCAACCTTACGGCAAAGTAATATATATAAAGCAAATTTTTCTACACCTATACCGATTGGTAGCAATAGCTTTAGTTTTAAAGTAAAATTAAATGATAATATTGACCCAGAAAACATACCCACTCAAATAATAGATCAAGATGCAGTATTAACTCTTTATATAAAGGGTCTAAGACCACAATGCTTTGCATGCAAGGATCGAGGACCCTTAGCAATCAACTGTAATGTAAAACAGGCCAACAAAAATAATAAAAATGAAATTCAACTTGAAGAAACAAAAACATCAAACCAACCAGATAAAACAACAAATAAACTTGAAATAACTAATAAAAATGATACTAATGAAAATTATAATAATGCCAATATGCTTTTAGATATATCAATTAAAAATAATAAAAGCAAAAATCAAATACCAGATAAACAAGTGACAACAAATAAGTGTATAAATAATGGAAAAATAGCCATAACAAGACTTGCAATCAGAAATAATACATCTCAAGAAATAATGGAAGATCTCAGCACAAATTCATCACAAAGTACACCAACTAATCAAGAGCAGAAAAGAAGACCACCTGGAAGACCACCAAAAAAAACAAAAAAGTCAAAAACGTCAAAACAGAATAATATGACAATTCTAGTTACTCACAGCTAGATGACACAAACAGCACATTAGATGAGGATTTAGAACTAAATTATCAAGATGCCCAAGATCAACCACAAATAACTACCCAAGTAACTAACACACAACCACGAACAATACTTAAACATAATGAAATTAAAAATTGCAGCAATTAATGTAAGAGGCCTGAACTCAACCACAAAAATTCATAAACTTAAACAATGTATCAGAAATACACAACCACACATACTTGGATTACTGGAAACAAAAATTTACACTGGATCAAAAATAGAAACAGCTAAATATCTAAGTATAGAAGGATTTTGTGCCTGCTCAAGAGATTCATCATCTCCCTCAGCAGGTACTGCTATCCTAATTACCACAAAATGTTTTTTCACTACCTTTAAAATAATATATATATATATTGATTCTAATATGCTTATTACAACTTTTCAACATAAAATTATAATTATTAAATATATTTATCTACATGCCAATACAACACAACAAAATCAATACCATAGTAGCAAACATCAATTCCATGCTAGCAAACACAGCAAATCCAACAATACTAATAGGCAATTTTAACACAACATACAAGGAATTCACAGAATGATGGCTTCATAAAATATCCATACCACTCATGAATGCACAAGGATTCCTACCAGAAAATGCAATTTCCTTTTACAATAGCCGATTCTCTTCACTAATTGATTTATGTTTCTACTCACCAATGCTTCACCATCTAATAACAATAAAACTTACACCATCAGCTTTCTCAGATCACTCAGCACAAATAATAACAATTAACTTCAATGATATCCAAACACCAAGCCTTCCATTCACAAGAACAATTAGAGTTCTATTACCAGTAAACACACCCGAATTTATTTTTTCGGAAACCTACATCATGATAAACAAGCTTAAAGAAATAAAATTCAATCCTATACAACAATATATAGCATTTATAAACATTATTTCATTTAATATCAATCATATAGTAATGAATCAACCACCACCATCAAAAGTACTGGCACTAGCAGATGAAATTCACAATGATTAACCATGATTAACTATTCAAAGCAAACACAAAAATACATATATAAACTTACACATGCATACAATAATGCATGTGACACCCTTAAAAGCTACTTCAAAATTAAAAAAAGCAAACTATGTCTTACAAAACCACACACATGGACAAGAAAATACATTAGATGGGCACTTGGAAGGCCACAAACTATCAATGGCAATACACACAAACCAAGGAACATTTGCAGGTCACAATATGATTTTGCCCATATACCAATATTTCAAGCAAAAACTTCAAACAAGACAACTTCAAACAATTAAACCAGATTTATTTGGCCCAACAGAAACAAAAACACCTTTTATCACAAATGTCTTTATAGAAAAAATAAACAATATCCCAAATGCATGCCACCCAGGTAGCCCTGGAATTCCAGCTTTTGTCTTAAAACACATTAGTCAATTCACTGCCAAATATTTATGCAATTTAGCAAACCATCTAACACAAAAAATACAGTACATGGAAGGAGTGTACCCAATTACAATTGTTTCTTTCAACAAAACAAAACACACTATTCCCTCACTAACTAATTTATGACCTATATCCGTGGG
This sequence comes from Epiperipatus broadwayi, assembly GCA_028023455.1. Taxonomy (NCBI): domain Eukaryota; kingdom Metazoa; phylum Onychophora; class Udeonychophora; order Euonychophora; family Peripatidae; genus Epiperipatus; species Epiperipatus broadwayi. The sequence continues at coordinate 2,127,597 of JAQFVV010006251.1, read as the reverse complement.
ACCATTACCGATTAAAATCATAGAAAAAATCATAAAGCAAGAAATTGAGCCACACATAACTATGCCTATTTTAAAATACCAATTTGCGGAAAAAAATCATCAACAATACAAGCAGCTCTATTCTTTAAAACAATCCTAGCATCAATAAGAAAACAAAAAATATATAGCCCCATAGCTGTACAATTAGATATTGAGGCAGCATTTGACTCAATAGATATACCTATACTTCTAAAAATGCTCAATAACATTGATATACCCAAAACTCATTTATATCTAATAGCAAACTTACTTCTAAATCATGAAATCCATATAACCATCAATGGAAGAAACTCCCCATCATTTACTCCTACACAATCAATAACTCAAGGATCACCTCTCAGCTCATTACTATTCATACTATACATTAACCCTCTCAGTCAAAAAATAGAACAATCTTTTACTGGAATACAGATACCAGGCACTGCAGAACATATACCATGCTTAGCATATATGGATGATGTTACTGTTTTCCTATCATCAAAAAAACAACTCACCCAGCTGCAAAACATTCTCGAAGACTATACCAAGCAATATAAATTGAAATTCAATCCCACAAAAACATCAGCATGGTCACTCACAAACACATACCAATCAAAATCAACATCTTTTCTTGGTTTTCCTTTCCATATGGGACTTACAGGAATGAGATGCCACATACAAAATAAACTAAAGGAGGAGGCCAAACAAATAGTAAACTCATTATCAAAAACATATTTATCCATATATTCCAGAGTACAGCTGATAAACCAGCTCATCATAACAAAAATAGTTTATTATTTCCCAATTATATCCTTCTCAAAAGTTTTTAAATAAAAAATAAAAAAACATCTGCAATCAACTACTATGGTCCAAAAAACAGTAGCAATTTCAACAAGAAGGCTCAATCAACCACTCATTAATAATGGACTAGGTTTACACAATATTAACATATTTCACATACAAAAACAAAGGAATCTCATAATTACCACTTTACAGCAATTCACAAAACTAAAACACCTTGTGCAAATCATCCCAACTGATCATCCACCTCCAACTCAATCATACATATCAACAATTATTTATGAATTTAAAACCACAGCAAACATACCTGAACAATATACAAACAAATATTCATTTTGGAATATCTATGATCTCACAAATGAAATAAATAACATTAATGATGTAGCACCAATGTTAGGGATAAACAATAAAAGATTACTAAAAGAATTTAAAAAATGGGCTCTGGAACCAAAATTTTTTGACTTTATTTTAAAATTAAATCTCATTGCCATGCCCACAATCTATTTTTTGCATCACAAGAGAATGTACTTAAAAATAGATCCTTTTTGCAGACTGTGCCATCAATCATAAGAAACCCTACAACACATGCTATACCAATATACAGCACTCGAACACATAAGAAAAATAATTTTTGACACATACAGAAAACCTAACACATCAATTAAAAATATAATTGCTGCATACAAAACAAAATCAATACCAAGCATTAGAGCAGCTACTTTTGTACTATACACTTTTTGGTGTACAAGAAGTATTTTTATAATAGAAAATAACACCAGACAGCATCCAGCCACCTTTCGCAACAAATTAACACAAATAAGGAATCGAGATAAAATCATAACAAACCCCCACTTATATGCTGCAACATGATCACTACTAAAAGAACAATCAATGCTATAACCCAACACTAAGTATCTAATAAAAACTACTAGAGAAAAACTTCAATAGCTCTCAGATTTTTAATTATATGCATACGAGCTATAAACAACAAAAAGATCAGAAACGCAACTTGTACATAAACTATTATGATTTGTTTTTTAAGGACTCATTCACAAAAGTTCAAACAACTCAAGAAGCCATAAATTGAACTATATCATTGAGATTTTCATTTTTTATGTAACAGAATAAATCAATGTATATACCAAAATTATGTAAAACACTTTTAATGTAACTTTTTATAGAATCAATAAAATGCCTTTTTGAAAGCTAATAATAATAATTAATAATAATAGTAATAGTAATAATAATAATAATAATAATAATAATAATAATAATAATAATAATAATAATAATAATAATAATAATAATAATAATAATAATAATAATAATAATAATAATAATAATAATAATAATAATAATAATAATAATAATAATAATAATAATAATAATAATAATAATAATAATAATAATAATAATAATAATAATAATAATAATAATAATAATAATAATAATAATAATAATAATAATCAAACTAAATGAAAATATCAATCCTGAAGAAATTCCTAACCAGATTATTGATCAAGAAGCAGTCCTCACCCTTCAAATAAAAGGACTCAGGCCACAGTGCTATGCATGTGGAGAAAGAGGTCATCTGGCAGGAGACTGCCATACAAGGAAAGACTGCATGAGTGACCAGCAAACAAAGGAAATCCCAGAACAAATCCAAGCAACTGAAAACCAAATAATAAATAATGCAGAAAGCAGCAAGATACATACAAGTCTTTGACAACAAGAAAATCAGGAAAAACAAAGTATCTTAACAATACAAGATAAGAACGAACCATTAAACTTAACAATGGAAAAGATTAATAAAAATGAAGAGTGGAAAAACAGCACAACAAAACTCATCAATAGTAATCAATCACAAGAAAAAATTGAAAATCAAAATATAATCACAAAAAAAAATATAAAACTGAAAAGCACCCAAAGTAAACTAAAAGACCAAACAAATAATGATCTGCAAATAAACATTGAAGAACAAATAAAGGAATATGAAAATAACACAGATGTAGAATCTCATATGGAAGAAGATGATTCTACACACAAAAATGAAGACATCAACCATTATTCCAAATTACCACTAAAACAAACAATTAGACATAATACAGCCACAGAAATCTTAGAAAAAATAGCATTAGATATACCACAAAACATAGTAATAGAAAAAGAGCAAAAAAGAAAGTCAGGCTGGCCGCCAAGAAAAAAATATAAAAAAATTAAAGTAAGATCAGAAGAAGATGTAATCACCAATTCTGAGCATACATATCAGACTACTAAAACCTCTGATGAAGATACTAATCAAGACTATGAAGATGAATCAGAAGCACAACCCAATACAAAAACTAGCAAAAAAAATACTGACTGATCAAAGCCACATTACCACTAAAAATAACATATAATTGAATTAGACACACAACAAAATCCAAAACAATAAAAAGCCCACTTACTGATCAAAGGAAAATTACCAAAGAATATATATATATATATATATATATATATATATATATATATATATATAATCAGAATGAAAATAAAAATTGCTGCAATCAATATCAGGGGTTTAAATTCAACCCAAAAAATATACAAAGTAAAACACTGGATACAACAAATCAAACCACACATTACAGGTCTACTAGAAACCAAAATCTATGCAGGGTCACAAGTAGACCCATCCAAATACTTTGGTACTGAAGGATTCTATGCAGGTTCCAGAGATGCAACATCACCATCAGCAGGATCTGCCCTGATAATTGCAAATAATTGTCCATTTCAAACTTTCAAAATCAATTACATTGATTCAAATCTCCTAATCACTACATTCAGTCACAAAATAATGACAATCAATGTAATTTTTGTATATATGCCAATAAATAAACAAAGAATTGAAACAATAATCATGTCAATAAATTCAAGATTGGCCACCACGGCAGATCCCACCATCTTGGTTGGTGACTGCAACACATCGTATTTGGAATTTACTAAAAAATGGCTCCACAAAATACAAGTTCCACTAATGAGTGGACAAGGTTTTCTTCCTCGTGATGCTGTCTCATTCCATAATGGTCGGTTTAAATCACTGATAGACTTATGCTTTTATTCACCAACTCTACATCAATTAATAAAAATAAACCTCATACCATCAGGCTTCTCCGATCACTCTGCACAAATAATAACTAATAATCTAAACCAAATGCAAACCAACATTTCACCACTAACAAAAACAATCAGAATACTTCTCCCCAATTCCACCCCAGAATTTATCTTTTCTGAAACCTATATAATGCTAGAAAAACTAAAACAAATAAAACTAGACCCTATGCAACAATACCAAGCTTTTATCAATATTTTGTCTTTTAATATAAACCACATAGTAATGAATAGACTATCACCATCCAAGCTACTAGAATATGCTGATAAAATACATGAAAAACTTACAGCAATCACGCCTACACATCACACCCAAAATTATATAAGAAACTTAACACAAGAATATAATAAGGCTTGTCAGTCCCTAAAAGAGTATCTAAAAATTAAAAAAAAACAAATTATGCATCACCCAGCAACATACATGGTCACGTAAATACATAAAATGGGCCCTTGGAAGTGCACATGAAATTAAAGTACCAATGGCCATACAAACCCAAAGAGGAATATTTGCTGGCCAAAATATAATAATGCCGATGTTTGAACATTTTAGAGACAAACTGTGATAAGCACCACCAATACAGTGGACAGCACACATATTTGGACCACCAAAAAATGAAAATTTATTCACAGCAGATGATTTCATTAAAAAAATTAATGAAATGAACAATAACTGTCACCCTGGAAGCCCAGGAATACCACTTTTTGTCTTAAAACATCTTAGCCAATTCACTTCAAAATATCTTTGTAATCTGGCAAACCATCTAGCTCAAGAAATTAGGAGTGTACAGGGAGTGTACCCCATAGCGATAGTACCTTATAATAAAAAGAATAAAAAAAATTCCTGCACTTGAAGACATAAGACCTATATCCATGGGACCGCTTCCAATGAAGATACTGGAAAAGGTAATAAAAGAAAAAATAGAGCCATTTTTGATGCCTTCCATCTCGGATACTCAGTTTGCTAAGAAAAAATCTTCAACTACACAAGCAGCTTTACTTTTCAAAACTATAATGGTAACTGTAAGAAATAAGAAAAAATATAGCCCTCTGGTCATACAACTGGATATAGCATCAGCCTTTGACACTGTCAACATATCTGTATTGCTAGAGATGTTTGAAACCATGGACATCCCCAGATCCATGCTATATATAATAGCAAACCTATTAAGAAACCGTGAGCTACACATAACACTTAATGGTAAAAATTCTCCCTCATTCTACCCCACCCAGTCACTATCACAGGGTTTACCTTTAAGTGCCCTACTCTTTATTTTTTATATTAACCCCTTAATTAAAGAAATAAATCAATCCTTTGAAGGCATACAGATACCAGGATCAACACAAAAAATAGCATGTTTGGCATATATGGATGATGTCACGGTCTTTCTAACTTCTAAAAAGCAGATACTGTGGTTGAACAAGATAGTGAAAGAATATTCAGCCAATTATGGACTGAAGATAAATCCAGAAAAATCTGCATCTTGGCATATATTCTCAGGCAAACCATGTGAGGCCATATTTCAGGGAAAACCAAATCTCTTTCTGGGTTTTCCATTTTATATGGGCACCACCGGAATGTGCTGTCACATACAAAACAAACTCAAAGAAGATGTTGAAAAAATAGCAAATTCATTATCTAAAGCATTTCTATCAATATATGTAAAGACGCAACTAATCAACAGGCTAATCATTATGAGAATAACATACTACATGCCAGTAATTGTTTTTTCTAAAGTTTTCATCCAGAAAATTAACTCCATATGCTGTAAACTTATGTGGGCCAGGAAAACAGTGGCCATATCAATTAAAAATCTTAGCTGACCACTAATAAAAAATGGCCTTGGCCTACACAGCCTCAACATTTTCCACATGCAAAAACAAAAAAATACAACAATTGCCTTAATTAATCAATTTACAAAAAACATCTAATTAAAATAACATCTACTGATCGACCACCCCCAAAATACTCACTCATTCAATCGGCAATATACCACTGCAATGCAATAGGAAAAATCCCCAACCAATGAACAGAAAAATATAAATATTGGGAAATCTATGAACTAATGCAGAACCATACCACCAACAATGAAATATTACCATTATTAAAAATAAACAATAAAGTATTAATAAAAAAATACAAGAAATGGGAGTTAGAACCAAAATTTTTCAATTTCATTCTTAAAATAAACTTAGATGGCCTCCCAACCACATACTTTCTGGTCCATAGAAGACTACATAGAGACTTGGATCCTTTATGTGGCTTATTCCATCAGAATGAAGAAACTGTCCAGCACTTTCTGTATCACTGCAAAGGTCTGGAACAAGTAAGAGTTATACTTTGCGACACATATAAAAATAAAACCACAATTGAACAAGTAAAACAATACCACTGATTAGGGCAGCAACTTTTGTTTTATATTCACTATGGTGCACAAGATGTACATTCCTAATTGGAAATAACACAAGACGACATCCATCAACTTTTGAACATAAGTTAATGCAAATACAAATCCGGGACAAATTGATAACAAGTCCAGACATCTATGCAGCTACCTGATCTCTTCTTAAACACAGAGCAAGGTTGTAACATAATCAAGGAAATGATAACTAAGTAATATGGAGCTCCAGCAAGGAAAAAAACAAAATAAATAAATAATAAAACAGGAAATAAAGCAAAAGAACATAGCCCATCCCTATCCAGTAATAGCTACAGTAACATCTGTGCACCTAATAACTATTCAAATGCAATTGTTTATAATATTCTGAACATTTTATTTGATAATGAACAACTCTGTAACATTCAACTAAGACAATATAATATAAAGATGTTATCTTGATTCTTGTAATTAACAATTGTAACCTGGTTGTAACTGGAAAACTTGTAGCACATAATTTACTATGTAACCATTAATGTATTCTTTGAGACAATAAAGGCCTTTTGAAACATCATCATCATCATCATAATAATAATAATAATAATAATAGTAGTAGTAGTAGTAATAATAATAATAATAAATCTTGTATGGATGAGAAAGTAGTCATTTATTATTAACACTCGCAAAGCGTTTGCACAATTAACTTGAAAGGCTGATATTTGAATGTAATAATAATTATTATTATTATTATTATTAATAATAATAATAATAATAATAATAATAATAATAATAATAATAATAATAATAATAATAATAATAATAATAATAATAATAATAATAATAATAATAATAATAATAATAATAATAATAATAATTTGTTAGAACTTGAGTAAACAAATATGATAATATACTTTAAATATATACACTGTGAATCTATTTACACATAATTAATACCATCTGGGTTTCACATAATTATCGGTAGTGATTTGCATATTCCAAAAATAACATATT